>OZ025275.1:11560529-11948029 GCA_964019165.1 Mastigias papua
CTATGCATCTAATTGCAAGCTGTAATCTTGAAAGCTAGCTATGCAGGATAGATATACTGAGTGCAAGCAAAAACTTCCAAAACCAAATATAGCAATAAAATTAAATAAAATCTGCAAAAACGTAATATGACAAAGTAGAAACTTATTTTAAAGCAATAACTTGTCAAAATATGCCATAAAACTCACTCTAGACATTATCTTATTTTAGTTACAGCGTGCCGATGTAAGACGTGTGATGGTATCCCATCTACCGCTATTGCGGAAGCCAGTTAATTGTTGTTTCGTCGGTATAAGTAAGGATAGACATGGCTTATCAGCAAGTATGGTTCCTTGCCGGTACTCATGGTTCCTTGCTCAAGTTTGTCAGTAAATTTCGTTTGCGTCAGGGATGACCAATTTTTGTAGTGATAGACAGTAACAATGTGCAATGATGGAACCACTAAACTCCTCAAAAGTGTATTAACAAAAATTTTTGAAACAATATTTGCTTTGATTGAGATATCACTTACGATATTAATAACAATCAATAATCTATGTTCAATCACTATTGCAATTATAAATTTTCGCCATCATTAGGTATACTATGCAAAATAAAATTAACTAAAAGAATAGAGCTAAATAGCAAATAATTTAATACCAATGTCTTCTCCAAGTTCATTACCGGCGTACTCTGTTGGTGCATTGCATGTTAACCTAATTGTTAATTATGTTTTAGGAATTGCAGGGGTTTAAATAGTGCTCTAAGTATCACAGGTCAAGCTATTCCCAACTAATTAATATTCAGTAGCATAGGATATAACCTTTGACTTTGGAAGGTACAAAGATCCTATTCTACCTAAGGTCATAGGCCAAAGAGCTCTTCTGGTAAATATCTCTGATATTTGAAGATATGCATCCAAGTCAGCTATCAATCCCCTTTGGTATCCTAAAATAATCATCTTGACTTTAATTTATCCCTTTTACGATATATTAGATAGATATATTATTGTTTAATTGGAATTTCAGTTCTACTTTGATTTTTGACCTAATTTTGCGCTTAATTTTTTATTTTTGCAAGAGTTCTATTACACCAGACAACAGTGTATCTCCGATATAACTAAGGAATTATCCTGCTGAAACATTCGTTTGTACCAATGAAAACTTGATTGAATATTTATAATATATACAGCTGCAAATCTTCCTTGATAAGATTTACTGATGGCTACCTGACCATACCCTATTGACCATACCGTATTCTGAAACAAAAGCCAAAGGTTTTTCACAAGGTTGTTTCTATTTTGTGGGTTCTTGCTGCAAAACAAAGCCTTTTTCATATCAATGGTAGTTTTTGAAGTAAAAAATTGCTTTCTTCCTCATTGTCGCTACTTTTTGAAAAGAAACGTTTCTACACATTTCTTTACATTGCATTTACGTTATTACATTACTATCATTATTATTTTATTAGTAAGAGAAAACACCTCCACACATGGGCACCTGCAGCGGACAATGATGTTGAATCGAACTGTGTAGCTATGTGGGTGCAGGGATATCATACACCTCCATCAGCAAATCGCCAAATGTGCTAGTTTTGTCGGCAATTCTTTTTACTTTTTTGTGTTCCAAGCCTTTTTTTACATGAAATTATATAATAAACACTCACAAGACTTTCCCTTGTAAACAGATGCTTTTCAACTACTGGAACCACTCCCATTTTATTGGGAAAAATATAGACCCAAAATTCCCAAACAAATCTCTAAGGATAGTCCTGTGTAAAAGCAGCCTTAACTCCCTCGTGTTATTATCGATGTTATCAATTCATGTCCTTTTGATCCCTATTCTGTTTAAACCTTTACTTGCCATTTCCCTAATTATGGAATCTTGATTTGATACGGCTGGAAACATTTGCAAGCTATGGCGTAAATGGGAAAGTATAGAGCGCCTGATCCATGACATAGAAAGTTAGGCAAAGTGGCTTGAAAGATGATTCGAGTTGATGTTGGAAAGGTGGATTGTCAGATCAGATCAGATAAACCTCGGAGGTTTAGCCATTTGTACCGGCACCTCCTTATCTTAGTTGGTATTATTGTATGTTTTCTGTGAATTTAGTTTCATGCTTGTCTTTTTCCATAAGGTGTACAATATTTCCTTACCTTCACCAATCATCTCCGTATCAAAGAAGGAAAGAATTATCCGTTGGCTGTTTTCAATATATGGTCTTTGTAAGATTATAGATAATTAAAGATATTTGTCTTACAGAGCTACAGACTTGAAAAAAATCAAAGATGGCTTGTTCCAGATTGTCTGTTTTAACATCACATAGCTGGCAGTTGTGCTTCAACTGTGAATAGTTTGATTTAGTTCAATGGCAAGTAGGGGCTTTTATAAACTGGATTTGCTGGTGTCTCCAGGAGTTGGGAGATTTTCTCTGGAGTTGGAATTTCAAATCCCTTGAGTTCGTTGGGGAAATTTTGGAATTCCCGTGATTTACGATACAGAGAATCAAGCTTCGATGCCCAGCAGAAATTATTGCCTTTAGATTTAGGGCAGGGATGAGAAAATATCCAAAAGTTACTTTATTTCATTTTTAATTTGCATCTTTATAGATCTAGATTTTGCTCTTCTGGTTCTGATTTTGTAAAGCCATCTTTTCAGACACAACCTCCGCTTTGTGAGAAATGAATTTTCCGCAAAGGAAGATCGCTGAAGAAGGTAATTTATGTCAAGCAGTTTATCCTCGCTTTATGTAATCGCTTTCGAGGATTTCTATTGTCAGTCCCTATTAGCTCCATGTATTTCTCTTTTTTCTTTATCCATGTTGCATATTCTGTGTTCATCAGTTCCAATATTTCATTACTTCCTCTTAGCATCTTCAATGATTAGAGCCGTACCAGACTGATGGTATAGCTCAAGTTTGTTCCCTCAGTGAGGTGTAGGACAGGAATGCCACGGAGGAAGGGCTCGGGAACTCGGGGCTCATATCTCCTTGTTAAAACAAAGAGAGATTTTATATGACTCGATCCCCTTTCCACGAGCTCATGCTAGTTTAGTGACTTCCTATCTCGGCAGTAGACAACCATTTCCTACTGTTTTAGACATATTGTACGTCAATACTGTACACCTTTAGTATCGCCTTACATTACAGAAAGAAAGATTGGATTTGTTCATGGGCGTAGTTTACAGAATGCCATACAGAGCTCCCTTGTTAACTCTTTAGGACCACTCCCCTGGTGTAGGGGGGGGGACTTTTGCCACAAACTCGGACAACAATTTTGTCAGCAAATAGTCAAAATTTCCCATTCCCGTCGACAATTTGCTTTAATTTTTTTGTATTCTGGGAGTCTAAGAGGAAGAATTATGCACTGCAGCGAAACATATAGCTCATGAACTTGATTACACGCTCTTTATTTCATAAGGAGCTTAGCTGAAGGCCTAGTCCCAAAAGTTCCTTATTTCTGGACCTCCAATGATCAAATTGTAGTACTGAATGTTCCTTAATAATTCATTAAATTGACTGCACACTTAGTATCATAAAAATGGCACAGACACAAGTTAAACATTAAAGTTCTAACTGTTTTGCTTTAATTTTGGCTATTACTTAAGACCAAACACACAAAGAAGGTAGGAAGGAGGTTTTATAAATGTGAAAGCATGATGTATACTTAATGAAATATTTTGACACAAGCTTGCCAAACAATCTTTCGGCTTGATCTGATTCTAATGTTGCTCTGTGGGAAATTCCAATGCGCTCGCAGAAATATAGTTATTTTATGAAGCATTCATTCATTTGGAGAGTTTATTTGTTAGAAGTTTGTTAAGATTCTTGTGTTGTTGTTTTCGTACAGTATCATTTACGTAAGTATTTAACTCATGTCTCCATACTAACGGAACTGAGTAACTTGCGGTTCTTTCGCGTTTTAATTGAAAGCAATATCTAGGCATCGGAGTTATCCTTAAAGTAGTATTGATTTCCTGTTTTTCATGTTCGTCATAAATTGTTTGAGTGTCAAAAAGATCGAATTATATACGTATGTATTCTGTAAAGCAAGTTCAGTTGAGTTTTGGAGTGTAGCCGAGTGGAGTTAGATCTAGAAGTAGAGTGCAAATGGAATAGAATATGGAATGAATTACTAGAATACATATAAGAGTGTGTTTTAATTGGCTCATTCTTCAGTTCTATTTTACCTCCTCGAACTAGCTGAGTGAGGGGTTTTTCCCCAACATCTGGTCCACCGAAGCGCCGGAGGTAAAGTTTTTCTGTCGAATGTGAAATGGCTACAGATATAGAAAAAGTTAGGAAAACACGGAGTACGTATAGAAGGAGTGCCACGAAATTGGTTACAAGAGTGGAAGATGCATTGAAAAAAGGAGTTGGGAGAGCTGACGAAGGAAAATTAAAGCACTATGAAGATGAATTAAAAGAAAAATTATGCGAATTGAAAGAAACAGACAAACTTATTCTCGATGAGCTGATCGGTAAAGACAATGAAGAAGCAATTGACAAAGAAATGGACGATATCGGTGAGTACAAAGAGAAAATCTCTACTACCATTTATGCAATTGAGAATGCACTAGGAGAATTAGCTATAGGCCCAACATCGGGGCAAGGGCAAAACAGTGAAGCTAACGACAGTATAGTATCAATTAGTTCGTCACAGGCAGAGAGAAGAGTGAACGTAAGATTGCCGAAATTGGAGCTGAAAAGGTTTTCGGGTAAGATCCATGAGTTTCAAGAATTTTGGGACAGTTTCCAAAGTGCCATCCACGATAACGAGAATCTTTCCAAGGTAGATAAATTTAAATACTTAAGATCCTTTTTGGAAGAGCCAGCCAAAAGTGTGATTGCAGGGATGTCAATTACGGATGCTGATTATGAAACTGCGATTAAGCTATTAAAGAAAAGATTTGGGAAAACAGAAGTAATCCAACGAGCACACATTAATCAGTTAATAAACTTAGCTCCTGTGTATAACGAAAAGAACATCAGTCGTCTCAGAACACTGCACGATCAAATTGAGGCTCACTTTCGCGGACTTGAGGCACAAGGAGTAGAGATGTCAACATACTCAAGCATCGTTGTTCCCGTTTTGATGGAAAAGATCCCGGAAGTCGTCAGGTTTAATATGATAAGAGCGACAGAGAAGAATCAATTGAAATGGGCCCTGGATGACCTGTTGTCGGCGTTGGAAAAAGAATTGGAAGTGAGGGAAAGCCACGTACCATTATTAAAGTATGCCGGGCATGGTAGCGCAGTGGCAGAGAAATCAACAAGACCGAAGACAGGCTATTTTCAAGGAGGAACTGCAACCTCGCTTTTTGTGGGAAAAGATAGACAGAGAAAGTGTGTATTCTGCTCAGAAGATCATCCTCCAGAGGTATGTGAAAATGTGAAAGACACTGATCAACGCAAATGTATCCTTAGAAAATTTGCTAAATGTTTTGCATGTCTAAATTCAGGTCATAGAGCTTTTGAGTGTAAGAACAGAGTTAGTTGTAGAAATTGTAAGGGGAAACACCACGTTGCAGTGTGTCATAACAACAGGCCTAAGTCCACTGCATCTGTCGCGCCCAAGGTATACCCCCATAGCCCCGACGCACCTGCACCACTAAATGCGAATGCGACCTCATGGGTTGGGAAAACGGGCTCCGGGGAGGATGTAGCGCTGCAGACCGCCCTAGCTAAAGTGAAAGGAGTGAAAAAAGAGTGCACAATGAGAATCTTATTCGACACAGGCAGTCATAAGTCATTTATTGCTGCTGAGGCTGTCGATAAGATAGGATTGCCAGTTGTGAGGAGAGAAAGGCTAGGAATACAAGCCTTTGGGAGTAAGGAGGCGGAAGTAAGAGTGAGAGAGATAGTAGATGTTTGTTTAGCACCTTTGGATGGAAGAGAGAGAGTTGTTGTATCATGTTATGTGGTAGATGAAGTTTCTTGCATTCCTAATGTACACCCTGAAGTGGTAAGAAATTTGTACCCCCATTTGAAGGGGATTTGGTTCTCAGATGTTTGTAGATCAGAAGACACACTGGCTGTGGACATTTTAATTGGTTCAGATGCAATATGGGAATTTCAAGAAGGCACATCAATACGAGGGGGGCCAGGTGAACCTGTGGCTGTCAAGACCAAGCTTGGATGGGTTTTGTCTGGACCACTCAAGATAGCAGGTAAGAAGTTTAAACCAGTTAGTAGTGCTGTAGTTAATTTTTTACCATCTGTTAACCAAGGTGTAGATAAGAGGTCAATTGAGGAAAATGTTAACCGCCTATGGGACCTTGAAACCCTAGGAATAAGACAGGATGATGAGGTACATGAGACCATTAAGGACGATATCCTTTTTACAGGTAACCGGTACTCTGTAGGATTGCCATGGAAGATAGGGCACAACAAATTGCCATCTAATTATGAGAATTGTGTTGCAAGACTGCAAGGGCAGATTAGGAAATTTAAGAAAGATCCTCTTATATTTAATGAGTGTAATAAAATCATTACAGAGCAATTAGAAAATGGAGTTATTGAGCAGGTAGTTGAACTGGATGAGGCAGAAAAGGTACATTATCTTCCTAGTCAGACTGTTGTGAGGGCAGAAGCAGAAACCACAAAAGTAAGGCTCGTTTTTGATGCTTCCTGCAAGGATAGGAGAGCAGGTACATCTTTGAACGATTGCTTACATGCAGGCCCATCACTGACACCTTTTTTATTTGATATTCTGTTGCGATTTAGAGAATATAGAGTAGCCCTTGTTGGTGATATTGAGAAAGCTTTTTTGAATATAGAGATAAACCCTGTAGACAGAGATTGCCTCAGATTTCTCTGGGTAAGTGACATCAATGCTAAGGAGCAAGAAATCCTGGTCTATAGGTATAGGACTGTTGTGTTTGGAGTTCGTTCTTCTCCATTCTTATTAAATGCTGTGCTACAACATCACATAAAGACCTACCAGGAAGATCAAGACTTTGTTTCTAAATTGTTACAAAGTTTCTATGTAGATGACCTAGTGTCTGGATGTGAGAGTATTGACAAGGCTTTAGAGCTTTACCAGAAAGCAAAAGAAAGAATGTTAGCAGGAGGGTTTAAGCTAAGAAAATGGAAAACGAATGATGTTGAACTATTGCAGGAGATAAATAAGAATGAGAGTGTGGAGAAAGAAGAAAATTCTGGTCAGTTGGATGTATCATATGCTAAGGAAACATTAGGCTCAGCTAAGGACTTGGGGGGAAAAACAAAGGTTTTAGGACTAGTTTGGGACAGTGGTAAAGATGAGATAGAGTTTGATTTTGGTAAAATGGCTATTGAAAGTGATGAAAAACAGCCTACAAAGAGGAATATATTAAGCACTTTGGCTAGTCTTTTTGATCCCCTAGGCTTGATTAGCCCTATAGGAGTTTCGGGAAAGGTTTTATTTCAAGAGCTATGCAAGGACAAACTAGGTTGGGATGATCCAATTTCAGAGGAAAGATCTATAAAGTGGAAGGCATGGCAAAGAGAATTAGGTGTGGTTAAGTCTATAGTGCTACCTAGGTGTGTGTATGATGGTTCTGAAGGGGAAGTTCTTAGTTGGCAGTTGCATGGATTTGGTGATGCTAGTAAGCAAGCTTATTGTGCCATTGTTTACCTAGTGTGTGAGACGACAAGGGGAATCCATGTTTCTCCCCTATCTTCAAAGACTAGAGTTGCACCCTTGAAAGGGTTAAGCATACCTAGGTTAGAGCTACTGAGTGCCAGGATTTTAGCTGTGTTAATGAACACCGTGTATAATGCCCTTAAGACTCAGATAAAGATAGATTGTATCCGCTATTGGCTTGACAGTATGACAGCCCTTTATTGGATCTTCAATAATGGGGAGTGGAAACAGTGGGTGCAGTATAGAGTATCTGAAATATTGAAGCTAACAAACAAAGAGAATTGGGGTCATGTAGAAGGAACCAACAACCCAGCAGACATAGGATCCCGAGGGGTTTCAGCCAGTCACTTGCGTGATAGCCAGTTGTGGTGGAATGGACCTGGTTGGCTCAAAAAGGGGAGAAGTGAGTGGCCTAGAAGCTTAGCTATTAATGAGTCAGAAGAAGTAATCAAAGAGAGAAAGAAGGTTAATGTTTTAGCGGTAGTTGTAAAAGAAGCCAAGGATATTGGTCAGGTTATTGATGTAAACAGGTATAGCACTTTTGAAAAGTTACTAAGGGTAACAGCAATTGTTTTGCGATTTATAAGAAACTTGAAAAATAGAAAGGAAGGAAAGGAACTGGAAAGAGGAAATTTAAGTGTGACAGAAATTAGGCATGCAGAAAAGCATTGGGTTCAACAAGCACAATTGACCCTTAAGAATGATGTAAGTTTCAAGAAGATTGCGTGTCAGCTTAATATTATAGAAATAGATGGTGTTTATGTGTGCAAAGGGAGATTGGAGAACGTGGATATGCCAATTGCTTCAAAGTACCCAATATATCTGCCAAAGGACAACAGAATTACTGAGTTGATAATAATAGATTGCCATAGAAGGTCATGTCATTGTGGGGTAAAAGCTACTTTAGCCGAATTAAGATCTAGGTTTTGGGTACCTAAGGGGAGGCAGCAGGTGAAAAAGGTTCTAAGAAAATGTGTAGTATGCAAGAAACTGGAGGGCAGACCATTTAATGAACCTCAAACAGCACCACTTCCTGAATATAGAGTGAACAAAGCACCACCCTTCAGTAAGATAGGGGTGGATTTCGCCGGTCCTCTTTATGTGAAGCAAGAAAAGGGTAAAATGGTCAAATGTTATATTTGTTTGTTTTCATGCTGTGTGACTAGAGCACTGCATCTAGAGCTTGTTAAGGATTTGTCAGCACCTACGTTTTTGAACTGTTTACGACGCTTTTGTGCAAGGAGAGGGACACCAGATTTGATAAATTCCGATAACGCCAAAACGTTTAAGTCTACCGCAAAATTGTTGAAAAGTCTTGCTAGAGATCCTGAAGTTGTAACGTATTTGCAATCTAGTAGAATCGAGTGGAAGTTTAATTTAGAGGTAAGTCCTTGGCAAGGTGGACACTTTGAGCGATTGATAGGCTGTGTAAAGAGATGTCTTCGAAAAGTTATTGGAAATGCGAGACTTTCATACGATGAGCTTAGTACTGTGCTCACGGAAATAGAGTGTATCTTGAATTCACGCCCTCTTACCTATTCTTATTCTGAATTTGGTGAGGAAGTTTTAACCCCGTCTCATTTGATATTTGGAAGAAGACTAACTTCTCTTTCCACAGGTTTTTCAAACTGTGTACGTTGCGATGATAATGATTCTCAGTTTAATCTTTCCAAACGATTCTTATACTTATCGAGAACACTTAGTCATTTTTGGAATAGGTGGCGGCGAGAGTACCTTCCAGACTTACGAGAAGCCCACAGAATGAACGCTAAATCATCTGCCGAAGCGAAAACTGGCGATGTAGTATTGATACAGGACGACAATGTAAAGAGAGGAATGTGGAAAATGGGTATTGTTGAAGAAGTAATAAAAGGTAAAGATGGATATATCAGAGGAGCAAAGGTACGTAAGATAGGGAAAGGTAAGCCAGAAATTCTGAATAGACCTTTACAAAAACTTTTTCCCTTAGAGATTGTAAGTTCGAAACCGTGTGAGAAAAGTGAGAATGTCGAGAAAAGAGAGATAAAACTGTTGAATGCAAGTGAAGGGAAGAATGCGAATGAGAATAGGGCTCGGCCCTGCAGAGCGGCGGCGCAGGACGCGCGATGGAAGTCCCAGCTTATGCTTGGCCCTTAGCGGTCCAAGGAGGGGGGTGTGTGGGAAATTCCAATGCGCTCGCAGAAATATAGTTATTTTATGAAGCATTCATTCATTTGGAGAGTTTATTTGTTAGAAGTTTGTTAAGATTCTTGTGTTGTTGTTTTCGTACAGTATCATTTACGTAAGTATTTAACTCATGTCTCCATACTAACGGAACTGAGTAACTTGCGGTTCTTTCGCGTTTTAATTGAAAGCAATATCTAGGCATCGGAGTTATCCTTAAAGTAGTATTGATTTCCTGTTTTTCATGTTCGTCATAAATTGTTTGAGTGTCAAAAAGATCGAATTATATACGTATGTATTCTGTAAAGCAAGTTCAGTTGAGTTTTGGAGTGTAGCCGAGTGGAGTTAGATCTAGAAGTAGAGTGCAAATGGAATAGAATATGGAATGAATTACTAGAATACATATAAGAGTGTGTTTTAATTGGCTCATTCTTCAGTTCTATTTTACCTCCTCGAACTAGCTGAGTGAGGGGTTTTTCCCCAACATGCTCCTCTCTATTACAGAGCAGAGACAATTCATTTAGTATATACGCAAGAATGGGGAAGGGGGTCATACAAAAGCATTCTCTTGCATAAAAAGGGGAGGGAGTTAACACATCCAAATATGTACGCAAAATATATGAGTTAATCGCATTTTAGCATGTATTTATCAAATATTTTGTCCAAACTATTATTCATAGTATTCTTTAGTTGTGTTTGAAGACTTTCATCGTTCTTCATTAATTATTACTTGCTATGATCATTTTCCTGTCTCTTGAATGTTTAAAAAGTCTTTTTCTTTTTCCGTTGGATATAGGAGGTTCAGATAGGTGAAAGTGCGTACGCAAGAAGGGAGTACATAATAAGCGTTCATGTGTGAATGAAGGATGAGGAGGTAAGAATTTCGCCATTTCTGTGCGTACATACTGAACAAATGACCCCGTCAATAAATTTATCAGCTTTGTATTTTTGGTTTGCTTTCCCTGGTGTGAATTGGAATAGTTTCATTTGTTTTCCAGAATAAAACCAAAGAAATTCATTTGACCGATTTGTTGCTTTCAGTTCATCAATTTCTTCTGAGTGCTCTTTCATATGATACACTGCTGAGTGGTAACCTATTCCTTGTTTACGCGTTTTTTATAGGAACCTGTCTCAAGGCCTAGTAGCAAAACTTTCTTAATTTCTGGCCACATTTTAGCTCTAAAAGTTTCTTAAAATTTTCTTAATTTTCTTGCAAAATTGTAGCGAAACCAAAAACAAACCTAAAAACATTGTCTTTTGTAGTGCTGATCAGGCTTATTGGCTTTTTGAGCACATAAAACATACTGTAGAGGGTAATTTTAAGTCAATGGAGGATAAATGGGTTTGAGATAGTGTGAAAGCTGACACAGAAATTTCTAAAGCTTCTTAGCTTTTCCTTGTAGCTCTAATGAAGAGTTTTTTATATTTTGGGCAGCTGTCTAGTACTAGGTTTCTTATAAAGTGGTTTCTTATAAAAAACACAGCAATTTCAACAATACAACCTATGAACAAATGCAACATATGTACAACAAGATAAGTAAAGTTCGTCTCTCATTAGATGCACTTTATTACAGAAATTAGAACAGTGAAATTGGACAGTTTAAGATATCCAACAAATATAACATGAATGTATGAATTGGACAATTACGAACGTCCAATAAATCTAGCTGAATTTCTCTTTATATCTTAATAGTGTCAGTAGGCTTCTTTCTGCTTCCTCAATTCTATGTGCCAAACGGAGCCAAACAGTATCTCTTAGTTTATATCTTCATTTTTAAAGCTTAATCAGATTTGTAGAGAAATGTTCATCTTCTTGTCTAATTCCATCAGTTGCTTCTACGTTTACTTCCTTGTCTTCCACCTTTATCATTTTTGTATTTTGATTACGTATCCATATTAGCAACTGTGGGTCTAATGTTTGGACATCTTTTTTCATAATTGCAAGTATTATTTTCAGGTGGGTAGAAGATAGGAAAAGATTTCTCATTTCCCTTAAGAATTTAACGATTTCCCTAATTTCCTTCGGAACTTCAGTGATATTTTAATCTCCCTCAGAACATTTGGTGACTTCTCTCTTCTTTCTTTGATTCAATTTTCTTCATTCTCCATCATCAGTGCCACCACTGTGTGTTCTCTATTTACTGAGTACACACTTTTTATAAGAATTTTTACAGAGCGCAATGTTATTAATTTTTTTTATTTTGAGCCATAGAATACTCATAAATAACTTATTCTTAAATTTTAGCGATTTTGAGCACTAATTCTCGTATAGAAACGTAAAAGTATGTAACTGACGTTCCCTGAAGAGTTGTTGAGATGCATCATAGTTTAGCAAGTTCCATGCAGGATAAGTGAAGCTCAATTTGCTTTGTTTTCTAAAGCAAAGCTCAAGTCAGCAAAAAATCTAAACTTTGATTAAACTTCACTTGAGTCTTGTATTATTCTTAACTTACATACATGCATACATTACATACTATTAAAATTATTCTTAAGTTTAAGAGAACTTGAGCCTTCATATTCTTGTGGACTATAGTCTATAGTCTTATACAAAAGTGTGGAAATGCTTTGGAAAAGTGAGCAGACAATACTATCAGTGATTTTGGCGATAGATGGATAAATATAGCTGTTACCCAGTGCTTCATTGTAAAGCAGAGGCGGGCAACCTTTTAGGAGGGTAGGCAAGATCAGTCAGTTCTTTTCATCAAATGAGTCAAAGGTATACTAAACTACGCAAGAATCATTAGGGGTCAGTCATGTATAACTCTGGGTACCAGGTGGGTTAGAACTGGGAAGGGTATGAATACTTTTCCAAGGGCAGTTGGGGGCATGAAACTTTGTGGAGAATTTAAGAAGGCTATAAAATCCTTCAAAGAAAGAATATGAAGAAAATCAGCTGAATGATTTGCGGAAGTCTATTCATTACTGTATTTATACATGTCTAGTTGCCATAGTTTCTTCAATAGCAATTCTTCTCTGATTTAAATTTGCTACTTTTCAAGTAGTAATGAAGAAATCTACACGCTTTTTTTGTAAGGAATCATTTTATAAGGAACCTACATGTAGAAGGCCCAAATATTTAAAGAACTTATACTACTAAAGGAAAAATCCCTAAGGAACTTTTCATTTTCAAATTCCGAGTGCTGTACTCAGATGCAAGTGAAGATTACATTACATTGGATGATATTAATGGAATAGACATGATACTTCTTGATGAGCTTGAGTTCTAGCCTTAATTAAAAAGTAAAATTCAGAATTTCAATGCTTTTCTAGTGTCTGTGCCATTTTGTGGCATTCTATAAGCAGTAAAAATTAAGGAACTATAAAGGAACTTTTAGTACTAGAACTTGACAAAAAGAGGTCCGAAAATAAGGAACTTTTAGAACTAGGCCTTTAGCTAGGTTCCTTATAAAAAAAAAGCGTGTACCCTTGAAATCCTCACAGGGTAGAAAGCAACTAGGGGGTCAAACTTGTTACCTATCAATGAGGTATGAAAACTTTAGACAAAAATTAAAGGGGTTATAAAACTGTTGGCCATTTTGTAAATTCTAACCCACTTGGTTACCCAGAGTTGAAAATGATTGACCCCTTTAGTCAGAGCCTGCCGGCCGCGGGTGGCCTTACCCTCTGCTTTAACAGAATATGACTGTTGTTGCAGTTGCATTTTGCACTTGGACTTCAAAGCTGTGCTGTGTGATATGATTTGAGTTTCCTTTTATTCCTTCGTTTTCGGTGCATGCCCATATAGGTAAGTGTATCCTTAGCTTGGTTTTGCCCCCCACTCACCGAAATCTCCCTCAAATTAGCCGTTATGGTAGAACTTCAAGAAAGCCCCCACCTCAGTGGACGACGAAGATTTTGTTTGAAATCAGGCCTGTAGACTGTCTGCGCCGGCAATGCCCCCCAATAATGCGCTAATATTGAATTTTGTAATGTTCCAAATATTCGTTTTATCGTATAGCTATTCCCCTATGGTTTTGTTCATAGGAAATCGTTTGAGATTGTCATAGAGACTTATGACGATTCTCACACACTAATTTCATCATTTCATATTGATCAATATGTAGACAGATGGCATAAAATTTTTTTGTCAAGATGACATTAATCAAAACGAATGAACTGAGTTATAAACAAAGCTTAAAAATATTGTTCTATATATTAATGGTAAAGGCTACTGTGCAATTTCAAACATGTTTTGATGCTCAATTTCTACTGCTTTTGTTTATTGGATCTATATCTAACAGACATGAAATTCCAATTCTAAGTGAAAAGGTTTGCCGATCAGGAATGCCAAAAAAGCTTTTTATTTGAACAAAGTATAAAAACAGATTAAAATTATGCAGGCTTTGCAACATCTTTTAGCTCTTTATTCATTTAGGTAGGGTTTTTCAATAGATTTCTAGCACTAAATGGAAGAGTTGTTATTACCAGCCTGAATTTGTTTTTTTTTTCAAAGAACAGTTGACCATCAGACTGTTTCAATTTTCAATACTTTACTCTTGCATAGTAAATAGATTTCCATATGAAGTTCCAATATGAAAGTATTAAGCTTGAAATAAAGCTACTTGTACCAAAAGGAACTTTGCAGTATTATTAGGTCAGGACATGCATGTAGTACTCTCCAGCCTAATAGGACAGAGCTTTGGTCTATATTAACAAATGCAACAATCTTTACATTCAATCTTTGTATACATGCACCTGGCTGGCCAGGATACATTCCATGTACTTGGGCATGGAGATCTTTGGTATGCACATAGCTTGTTTTTCAGCATGTCTTGTGGAAGTTAATAGAACAAGTGTTTGGCATACCTTAAATCCTCCAATTTGCCTCCCCTGGAAAAATTCCCCTGCAAATAAGCCCCCATGTTAGAACTTCAAATTGTTAATAAGCCCCCCTCCCTAGATGATGGTGAAGACTTTGATGAAGACTAGCACTTGATTTTAGATTGTTCTTTTAATATTATGGAGGATAAAAGCATTGACAAACTTTTTAATAAATGCTGCCCTCTATTGAATGTTGCATCCCAAAGTTGGCTTTTAGAATAAATGCCACTGCCTTTATTAGATGAAATACAGTTCTGCAAAGTAACACATATCCACAAGCTTGTGCTAAATTTCATAAAATAATGACACATCATCAGGCACAATGCAACCAGAGGACTCAAAAGCTGTAGGCCCTCAATATTTCCAAGAATTTTATTTCTTCTCAATTGTAATTTTACTTTGCAGATTTTTCATAGATCTGCAACTCAGTTTGAAACTTTTCATATAAATTGTAGTATAGGAGATGCCTTTTAGCCATTATATTGGGTAACATTTGAGAGTTTTCTGCTGCCTCAGACCCAGTCATTATAAGTCCTCCTTTGTCATTAGAAAAACTTATCTGCTGCCCTGGTATAAATTCTGTCCCTGAAAATAAGACAAAATGGAAAAGTGCAAACTCACAAACAGTATTTTTAGTGACTTTCACTTGTTCTTGCATACAACATGTACAGTTTGCTAACTAATCACTGTTTTAGTGTACCACAATCATTTCCTAGAGCACCTTGGACATACAGTTTGCTTGGAATGCACCCTGGCTGATCATTTGTTACTTTGGAAAGCTTCACATGACTGAAGACTGCACAAGCTGAAGTCTCAATTCTCCACTGATGAAAACTTCCTAGTGAGACTTTTGTGATGTGCCTCCCTAGTGTAGTTTATGTAGCGGTATGATTGCCTCATATGCAGTCAGTTGATGTTAAGTGTTCACTGTAAAGTCTTCCTCAGTGTGTTGTTGTTGAATGAGTATGATACAAATAGAGGCAAATTCTTATGAGATGTAAAAGGAAAAGACAAGGCTATCAAGAAGGGGTTCCCTTGGAAATTTTGTGGTATTGATGGTGAATTATGAACAGTTCTTTTGGGGTTGGGAGCCAATTTCCCTGGGCACCTAGACCTATTTGAGGTACAATTTAGGAAGGATGAAATTTAAATGCTGCTGTAGAAAATTCCTTGCAGATATTGCTTAGGGCTGCAAGGAATTCATAACTTGTTTCCTTAGAAATATGCTACTAAAAACTGGGGGAGTTTCAAGCAAGTATGTGTTAATGATGGCCTTTTTTGTATGACTATGTTTTCCCCATTGCAAAGAGGGGGTGGCAGGCAGAATGTACACAAAATTATGTCACCACCCAATCCTCTGATTGGTTATTGAGAATGCCTTTTGATTGGCTAATTACAAAATTTGCCTCTGTTTATGATATGTTACTCCTAGTGGTATTCTGGTTTTGACACCACAAGTATAACATTGTGCTAGCATTTATTGGTGGCTTAATGTATAATATGATTCACAGTTTACATTTCGCTTGTTTTTGCTGGTTAGACAGTTACGCTGCAATTTTTAGCACGATGGCTTCGATGATACAGCCTTGGTCCCCTTTAATTTACATCATGGTAACACTTTGGAGAACTTTCGTAGATGGGAACAACAAGTTCAGATAGATATAAAGTCGATAGGTTATGGCAATTAGCCAAAAGATGAGTAGATGGCTCTGATTCTTCATTGTGCTGACGAGGATGCTATACAGGTGTATAATAAGTTCGAGTTGTTAGAGGTTGAGACTTCGGACTCTTCCGGATCATTATCATCTTCTGTAGTGCAACCAAAGGATGACTCAGATGAAATTCTTAAGAAATTTTATGATTATTGTAACCCTCTTAAAAATATTGTTTATGAAAGATTTACATTTTGGATAACACGAATGGCAGACTCCTTTGACAATTTCCTCACTGAGCTTCATACCACAGTAAAAACGTATGATTTTATTGCATCTTATAAAATGATACGAGATAAGATTGTTTTCAGCATGGCCGATGTACGTGTCCAGGAAGATCTTTTACGAGAGCCAGATCTCTCTCTCGTCAAAGCAATTAATATATGCGGATCTGTAGAAGTATCTCAAAAACAATTGGAAGTTATGCAACCTGGTACTCAGGCTGTAAATGTTATTACACAAAAGAGTAGAAATCAGAGGAGGCCAGAAAAGCACTTAACCGTAAATATGCCGTGCAGGTATTGTGGGGGGGGGGGGGATTCAAAACAGGCTAAATTGAAAGACTTGTTACAATGCCTGCCAAAAGTAGTTGGAACACCTGCACAATTGTATGATTTCCGACTCCTGTCGCTTTTCTTTTTCCGCTTTTCCATTAGGTCTTCCTGTTTACTGTAAAATCTTCTTCAGTGTGTTGTTATTGAATGAGTATGATACGTTATTTTTATTATTATTATTGAGGAATCTTTATACAGGATTTTTCCACAGTCATATCATATTTACACTAGGTACATATATATATATACTGTTATCACAGAAGTCCTGTTAAATAAATCAAAAAAGAAGGAAAATAAATCTATGTGCCATAAGTTATAAGTAAGTGTTAAAATGCTAATTTAGTTGCTTTTCAAAAGTTCTAAAGTTAGTTTCTTTCCTCGTGTTTTCGGGAAGTTCATTAAAAACTATAGCTCCTTGGTAATAGGTCGATTTTCACGCTGCTTCCAACTTTATTTTAGGGATTTCTAATTTCGTTCCATTGCATCTTGTATTTGCGGTTGTTTTTCGTATCCTGTAGTACTCCTTAAATTCACTACAAATATCTTCATTATGTAGGCACTTGTGTACGAAGGTGCATAGTTGCTTCTTTTTGACGGATTCAGCTTTTAGTGTTGTTTCGCTATTGCCAATTATCAAATGGGCTCTATCCTCAACTTTTTCGATTTTGCTCTTTATATGGGGTGGAGTTGAACCATAGAGTGACTGACCGATAAGTAAGAATAGGGACAATCATGGCCTGATATATCAGTTTGGTTGTTTTGGCATCCATGAAACTTCGCATTTTTCTCAAAAGATGTACTCTCGAAGACGCCTTTTTGATTGTTGCAGCTAAATGTTGGGACATATTACGAGATGTGGTTAATGTCAGTCCCAGTCCAGGTATTTATAGTTTTGTGTGGCTGCGATAGGAGTAGAATTGTGGTACAGTTGTAATGTGCTATTATCCACTTTGTTTAGTCTTTGGCTTGTTCGGAACATCATCACCTCGGTTTTTCCTTTCTTACAGTTGATTATAAGCTCATTTTCCGCAAGCCAGTTAGTCAGTGAGCTGAAATCCTCCTCGACGCGTTTTTGGATTACATCAATATTTTTGTCAGCACGAAAAATGACCGTGTCGTCAGCATACATTACTATACCGCAACGCAAGAGAGTTTCTACGGCATCGTTGAAGTGCAGGAGGAATAAAAGAGGCCCTAATATGGATCCTTGTGGTACACCACAGTATATTGGGTATAGGCCTGATGTCGTGCCTAGGAATGATACTTGCTGTTTTCTACCAAAAAGGTAACTAGTTAGCCACCGATACTCAGCTCCTGAGATACCATATGAAGGGAGCTTATTGATAATGGAGGCATGGGAGATGGTGTCGAACGCTTTGCTCATGTCAATAAAAACTACACCCGTTAGTTGTCCTTTATCCATATTTGTTCTTATTTGATTTGTAAAGAGTGCAGTTGCCTGTTCAGTGGAGCGGTTCCGGCGGAATCCAAACTGCCTGTCCGATATTAGATGGTTGTTGTCAAGATGGTCCATGAGTTGTTTATGTACACACTTTTCAAAGATTTTTGACAAAGACGGTAGAATACTGATAGGACGATAATTATCAAAACTGTCTTTTGCGCCTGATTTGTATGCCGGTGTTATGCGCGCCATTTTAAATTCATTCGGAAACATTCCTGTTTTCAGGGATAGATTTATTATGAATGTAATAGGTTTTGCAATAACATATGCTGTATCTTTTAGGTAGCAGGTTGGTATGTTATCCACACCGGTTGCACATTTTCTCTTAAGCTTTCTTAGTTGTTTTAGGGTGTCTTGTTCAGTCACTGTCTGAAACCGGAAACGTAGGGTCTTATTCACACGTGGTTGTTTCTCATTACTCCTCGTGGTATCCTGTTCTTAACGCCATAAGTATAACAATTTGCATATTTTTCACTTGTTTGTTAGCACTGCCATTTTTTGGACCAAACTAAGACTTGTTTTTGAATTCTAGATCCTCAGCATAGTGAAGAGATATGGACAAATATGCTTCTTCTCTGTCGTGTTGCAAACGCATCTTACCTCGTGATTTCAAGAATGAAGTAAAATCAGTTTTCAAATTCGCATGGCCTCTTGTTATCAGTAATCTTTCTGAATTTGTGATCCCCGTTATTTCTTTGCTGTTTCTTGGACATTATGGTGAAACGCATCTAGCAGCTTCTGGTTTGGCATTATCATTCTGCAACCTTTGTGGTGTAGCCTTAATCGTGGGGCTAGATACAGCTACACAGACCCTCTGTTCACAAGCCTATGGAGCAAAGAAACACAGACTGTTTGGGATACTTGCACAACGGGCACTCATCCTACAGCTCATTGTCATAGTATCAGTGATGCCTATCTGGATTAACTCAGAGAAGATCTTGGTAGGCCTAGGGCAAGACAAATATGTATCAAAGTAGGTTTGTTAATTATCTTTATCAGTTAAAAACATATTTACTTGTGATTATTATAACTAACATTTCCAAAACCATTATTAGTCAGTGACATATTTGATGCTCAGATGCTTTCAGTACAAGCTGATCCAGTCTTTCAATTAGTAACTTTTCTCTATGGGGGGATTGAAGTCCCCTTAGTTAGCTTATAGAAATTACCAAGGAATCCACGTTTGTTACCGTTTTTTCCACCTTCTATTTACTTCTCATTTGCTTATCATTCTGATTTGATTCTTCTTTAGTCAAAAGGCATCTAAATATTAAACTTCATATAGATACTATTGTATTTTTTTATTTACTTCTATAATTCTAATGATCTTGTAGACTTGCTGGACAATTTATTTTATGGAGAATTCCATCATACGTGGTATGGAATGTTTCGTTCCTTTGAAGCTTTGCGCTAATTTCTTTGCTATGTTTTGAATATTCTACTTGTTCTGCTCTTCTTTAGTTCATAGAGTAAATTGAGCTAGGAAGTTTGTAGTATACGGCTCTTGTGACATTGGACTATCTGCTTGTATCTGTATTCATCTTTGTTTGCGTCTTTGTGTGCGTCTTTGCGTGCATGCATGCATGTGTGTGCGTTTGCGTGCATGTACGTGCGTGCGTGTGCGTGCATGTACGTGCGTGTGTGTACGTGCGTGCCTGCGTGCGTGCCTGCGTGCGTGCCTGCGTGCGTGCTTAACCAGTAGTTATACTTTCGTCAAGGGCATCACTAGTGAATTCAACTAAGGGGAGGTGCAAGGTCAAGTTTTGCTGACAAAAAAGTGCAGCTGCTGACTGAACATTTACTGAAAATGAAGTGACAATTGTCATCGGCAACGTTTGTTGATGCAACATGCTTTTATCTTGTAATATAGTTATAGATATCATGTAATATAAAGTTTTCTCTGGCTTCTCTAGGAAGGAGAAAATAATATGCATATAGTTTAACGAGATGCTTTTTGCATTATTTCTAAGCGCACTTTTATGCTAAATAGTTCAAGCTTACTTACGTAAAATGTAGTATGCCAGGATTTAAATTGTGCTCAAAGTTTTGTAGCTTTAGAAAAGGTTGAAATCTGCTCAAATTCTCCTCGCAAGAGAGCAGCAAAAGAACCTTCGCAAGTGTTTGTTATTTACTGCTGGTCTAAGGTAACCCTGGAACGGTACCGAGAGTCAGTGCATGTGGTGCTAATAACTCCGTTTAGTGACATAGGAGGATCCATCATAGTTGAGTAGGACATGTCAGAACATTTCTTAAATGCTCACCTTCTAGAATGACTAAAAGTATACTTCCTAGAGTAAAATTAGCACCTACAAAGAATGGAAAATATGCTCGGATGCCTTTGTATTATGTTACCGGTAGAGCTTTTGTAATTTGTACATTCAGTTTACCAAACTACGCACGATCACTTTTAATCTGAAATAAGACAGCATTTCTAGATTTGCCGACAAGCCCTGATAGTTTGCTAGCTTGCCAACAACCTCTGATGCTGGAAGGGGTGCCGCACCCCCCCCCCCTCCATAGCGGTTACACTGATTTTCATCCCTCTTAATAGTTTTTAAATACAATGTGATCTCTTACTGGATTTTGATTTTTTCCCTAAAGCCATTTATGGTTTGTACTAGTACAGTAAGATGATCAATAGCGTAGCAGTGATTGTTGACTTTTTGCCTCTCAAACAATTCTAGCTATGATATCTATAGTTACAGGAGCGCAATACATTCACATCAAATTTAATCATTCTGTTACTAAAATCATGAGGTCCCACATTTGGCAGTTAACAGTTACGTCTGAAATGATATTAAATTTCTTTCGAAGTACAATGGGTAACTAAAGACTTTGTAAATTCCCGATAATTGACATACAAATTATGTATAGTAACACAGGTAACAATTTAGGCCAATAAACTATCAATTGCTGGTTAGAAACATGTCTAGACAGAGAAAACAAAATGATGCCAAATACAGCCTAAAGAGCCTTAAAAATGCTTTGAAACGTGTTTCATAGTAATGCTCTGATTTCAAGTTTCATAATCAATCATAGTTGCAAACAGGAGAAACTATGAACGTGGAATTCATGCCAGTCGAAACTTCCCTGATAACGGTAGTTCGGGGGTTCATTTTTACATCTATTGTGAAAGTAGATTTTGAGCAGAAAAGAGTAGAAATAAACATACTCATCTAGTAATTTTGGCGATTGTTTCGTTTATTGAGATGTTTATACTTCATATCGTAATAAACGACGCCATATACTAGACAAAATGCATTCAGACACTGAATTCACCATATATGGCAACTCCACCCTAGTGAATTTTGTCGAAATGACAAAGTGATGTTGAAAGCGAAAAATCAGTATCGATCGAAGCAGTGTCAGGTCCAGTATGGAGCGTTGCATATATGTAGAGCCATTTGGATACGATCATGACTTGGCTGCAAATTCTACAGACTAGAATGTTAGCAAGGTTAGGAAGCGAAGAAACATGAGAGCTCTGCTTCAAAGACCTTATCGGCTGCAGATGGAAGAAATAGAAGTCCAGTTGATTTTAGTCCATAAGACCCAGTACATATTCCACTTTATTTCTTTTTCAAATTGATCATAGATATCGGCTCAGGTTCATGCAACTTCGTCCGCGAAACATACGAAAAGTGTATTCTATAAAGCAAGCATTTAGATTCTTGAAAAGCTGATTGCCTGAAAATAATTGGCAAATCATATCCTATATTACGGTAGAATTAGACATTGTTTTGTCCTAAATAGAAACTAGCTAGCATCTTTCCAGCTGTCCAGCTGTACTCAAGGAGTTTAGATTCCAGGAATGTTTTTCAAGGAGAATGTGAAATTTTGAAAGAGCAGTAGCTATCATGTGAGGAATGTCGGCTAGTATGTTAAGCAACCTCTATCTGTAGGACACTGCCAGGCAGAAATCTTTCCGAATGCCCGGACATCACTAAAGGTTCGTAATACAATATTAGTAACAACTGCAGGACCTGAAAGACTACATTAGAAATTAAACAGCACCTTGTCAGGTATTAGATCGGCTGCGTCAAAGGAGAGACTGGAATCATTACTTTTGCTACAAGAAGACCGTTACAGAACACCTTTAACTAAGAAAGTAACTGAATCGTTTGCATATGTGAAGTCGCGAGCATTTGGCGTTGTATGAGGGATTTAAAGTCCAAGCGAATGAAAGCGCCACGTCTAGGCATTGGTTGACGATAGAGCAAAGTTTCTTTAAAAGAAAAATTTAGAGCTGGTCATTTTTGATGAATACTACTTAATCCTCATAAGCATAAACAAAGCGCAGTACTTTAAAAAGAATCTTTCAAAATTGATGTATAAAGTAATGTGCACAGATTACTTTTTAGATGTGCACAATATATTTCCAAAATTGCACATTTTATATAGAACTGCACACAAAAGGATATAGTGATAGGGATGTATATGCATGCTTGTTTGCATCAATTTATTTTATGTTATTACTTGGTGAGGTTCTAATGTACGATCAGATTATGATTGTTCTCTCCTGTTCATCTCAAAGAAGTTAAATGGTTCCTTTTTTCCCTAGCTACAAGGAATATATAAAACAATGGCTTCCTATTTAATATGTCAAGTAAGTGACGTTGTTTTCTATGCTTAAATTAGTTTTTGAAAATGGCAGAATGGAGAATAGAGTCTACTGACAAGTTACTTTGTAGCATCAGCTTTACTCTGATCATGCAGTGCTTGTTTTAATTAGTTCTGGTTCATTTGCATTTGATTTTGCTTGAGATTTGACTCCACAGCAATGAATGTGAATTATCGTATCAATAAATAATTAATTACGTTCGGGATCATCTTCTATATCTTCGTTTGCAGAATGTATATGATTGAGTCTCGTTCATGTATGTTAAAGTATCTTTGAACTGCCTGCTGCGTTATTATGTTTCATTTGAGTATGCCATGCTGAATGGTATACTTGTCTAGAAGCATTTCATGCACTGGCTGTATGCACCTAATAAGGGACCAATGACTTAAGTCTAATGAAATTTAATATACTAATTCATCAAGTTACAAGAAGTATATTGATCAAGATAGATCGTTTCATGAAAGTTGCATCACCTAAGACAAGCATGGTCTACTTGTTCCGATGGAGCCTATGTGTATGAAACATACAGTGAATTCGCTCCTCTTGGAAGACTTGCAGTGTAATGCTTTCTGGCAAAGTCATTTCAACCTACCCAAAACTTTTGGTATATATGGCTCTTCCGGGCTTTATCAGTCCTTCTGCTTTTTAAATAATTGTCTGCGCCCAGAGTTAATTATAATCTTTTTTGCAAGTGCCTTTACGACTAACGGTTGGCTTCGAGACAAATTTGAGGAATAATTCTCAAAGGCAGCAACTCAAATATAGAACCTTGAGCTGGGAACAGAAGCGAATCTGTGATGAGGTTAACTGTGAATTATCAATTGGTGATCTTGCTGTATTCGACCAATCTTGCTGTAAGCTGTCATGATATGCTATAGGATCTTAGATATGACATCAGAACATAAATAGACACTGCTTTATAAGACTGATAGTGACTGTTACAGTTAGAACAATTTGCATATTTTATCGCTATAGTAAAGATTTGGGCTCTCTAGAACTTCTCATGTTTTAAGTTTAAGATCCTGTCTTCTGTTTCTTTTTCGGTCACCAAGTAGCCATCGATAGACTTCCTAGCCAAATGAGATTTGCAGTCGTAATTTTTAATAAAATATGCAGTGATGTTTAAATCAATACTGTACAATGATTGCAAAGATATAAGCTTTGATAACATTCATTAACACCACTTCACTATGAAAGCATCAAATATTGCTTTAATATGCATTCGTTAGGTAAGATAGACATAGTAGAAACGTGGAAAAGCCCAGAAATGCTGGATTTTTGTATGCTATAGTTGCTTATTTCATTCTTTGTTTCTTTGTTTGTTTGCTTGTTTGTTTGTTTGTTTGGTATTATATGTAGCAGTAGGTATTAACTTGTATCACAAGGCAGGACAGTTGTATACTACCTAGCAATAGACAAGTGTATAAATTTTTGTTGAATTTTTTTATTGCTATAAAATATGAAAGAAATTATCATTGTCAACAAATTCTGATAAAAATGCAAGTTGAAAGCATGAGAATACCAGAATCTTCGAGTACACCTGTATCTCATTCCTATATCTGCGATAACCTTTAATCAAATTCGAACACTCTAGTGCTCTGTCTTTAGACAGGTTCTTCTTGGCATTCAGTTTTTCCATGAGTCTCTGTTCTCAGCCCTTCTTTTCATGTTGGTATACCTATCTTCTCTCAGGCCACTTATCATTCCACTACTTCTCCTTCTTCTAAGTCTCATTCCATCTCTCCGCCTTCAACTACCTCTTTCAACAGCCCATTACCACGAAGAATTTGTCAAAGTTTTTTAATTATATACATAAATGTCTTAATTTTTTGATGATCTTTTTAAGATGCTTTGTTTTAATCACCTTAACATGATCATAAAAAAACTAATGACGTTGATGTATTTTAATTAACGAAATTTAGTATATATGAAGGGTGCTTTTACATTATTAGTCATTTAGTTAAATTTTAATTGAACGAATTCAAGCTTGAATCTAGATTTTCTTCCCCCTCATGATCACTTTTTAGTTTAAATAGCAGTGATATTTTACAATTTTTTATTATGTAAATCGCTGATTTGTTTCCTTCTAAATTATCTATCATTATCTTTTTTAGGAAATATCATTGCCACTTGTTGTGATTGGTTCGGTTGGAATCGTAGTTTCTACCATTTTCCATGCCTTATTAGTATACTACGCCAAACTTGGAGTTATGTTAGTGTTAATTTTTCATTACATATTTGTTATTTTTGCTTATTGCATATTTGATTATTTGCTTATCTTTTATCCCCTCATGATCACTTCTTAGTTTATTTGCAGTGATATTTTACAATCTTTTATTATGTACATTATTTATTTGTCATCATTTGGACGTTAGTGAGCACTGGGGCGTCATGACATTTATTTTTGTTTGTCTTTAGTTTGCCATTTCACGTCTCATATACACATACCATCTTTCTTTTCTTTATAGGGGGAGTGGCCTTGCAATCGATTTTTCATATGTCTTTTTGTGTATTATTGTGTATGCATACATCTACATAAAGAAGATCTTCCACACTTGGCCGGGTAAGTGTCATTTGGCGCTACAGATGGTCATTTTATTCTTCATTCTAATACGATCATGGAAACTAGCTGAAATGTTGAACAACTGCCTGTAGGGGGGATCAGTGGAGGCACATCTCGAGTTGTAGCTAGAAAATATATGACAAGGAAGCGAATTTACAACACTTCCTCACAAGGCCGATGCGATGACTCGGGAAAAGTCCCCTGTTCTCTCTAGCAGACATTCGCATCCGCACGGATCATATGTGAGATTATATTTTAGTTGTATTATGTATGTAAAGTTTTAGTTACAGATAAATACCGGTTGGGCAGCGTCTTTTTAGAAATTACACTCAGTGTTTTTTTACAGCTAAAAAGTATAAAATAAACACAATACAATTAGTACTTGGAGAATGGAAAGCTAAGGTAGAGAATAGAACTGAATGGAGACATGTGATTCGTCAAACTTGCAACAAAGTGAACGAGAATAGAGTGAATGCATATGAGAGACAAAGGGACAAGAGGAGAAGGAAAGAGAACTGAAACAATAAACTATTTATTATATTTTATGCTTAAATTTGACTGTGTCCGTATTGATTTTGTGTTGTACCCGCTTCGGGACTAGGCGTATTATTATTTTTATTATTATTATTATATATTATTATTGTGGCAACAGCAGTGAGAAGAGACATACAGTCACTGAATCCTCACTGCAGATGCCACTTACAATTTTCAGTTTTACTAATAACACCAATATAGCTCAGGGGGATCCATGTAAGTCCTACGCCGGATGTAGGGCAGTGAATCAAACTTGAAATCACGCTCATTGCCTAATATTGCCTATTTTGTTGAATGTGCTACCAGCATCTTGAATACAATGAATATAAATGAAACAGAAACATTGGCGAATGTGATTTATTATTTGATGTACAAGTGTGTTTACCAACTATGAGGCTTCTTCTAATTGCATAGATGGAGTCTACGAGCCTTGCAATAACGGTTCTTAAGAATTGACCAAGGCACCTTTAGATTCAGTCACTTCTGTTTACACTGAAAAGGTGACCTGAACACAAAACATCCTAGCTTCAAGTGTAATAATTTTTCTTCATCCGTCTTGGCGTTCTTTTCTGCAGGTTGGTCACTGGAGTGTCTTTTTCATTGGAAACAATTTATGCTTCTGGCATTGCCAGGCTCACTTATGATACTGTTTGACTGGGGGACTGGAGAAGTTGGCATTTTCTTAATAGGTATGTTTTTCATACATTTTGTAATTAGATTTCTTAGGTGGGGAGGAATTTTTGGAAAGACATGTGGTTGAAACATCTGCATAGTTTTTTCCCGTTACACCTCCTCGCAATTCTTAGGACTGACCCTGGAGTCAGTGGACCGCCTGCCAATTGCTTAAAAGAGGTGACGTAAGAACCTCGTTAAATCTCCTTTATTTTTATGGATTTTGTCATTGTCATCGTCGTTATCGTATAGTGCCTTGTCAGATTTTGATATTGGCTGTCACAGCATGATACAATGTTTTGTTAAGTACTTGTTAAGGCCACAAGAAAGCTTTCATCCCTGAATTTCTTCATTTTTAAGTAGAAAGGTGTGGGAAACCCTGGAAATGTTTATCTTAGTGTCAAACAAGAGTGACGTCATATTGCATCAATTGCATACGAGAAAGCCGGCAGTAATCGGCTGGTACTCGATATTTGCTGAGAATTTTCACGGTTTTTTAATTCCGAAGAGATAGGACAGATATGCTGTGAAATTTTGTGTTTACTCCTAAAGGCAAGTAAATATATGTATGCCTGAACCCTCAAAGGATCCAGCTGATTTTATTTAAAGTCGCTATCTTCCCCAGCTGCAATGAATTATCTGTATGCAAAACTTGCCCAACTATATTTGCAGTCAATAAAATATTTTGGCATGTCAACTTACATGTTTAATTTTTTCCATTTTCTTGTGGTGTATTCACTTCCTGTCATACGTTAAGCTTTTTCAATGATGCTGTTTTATTTGTTAATGAGACTGCATTGCGCGTTCAACGCAGTCCACCAGGATATGATTCAAATAATTGCTCCATTTTTTCCGCTGGCTATTAGTTATTTATGTGCCACCAGAATTTTTCGCTGTTTTCATTTTGAATATATTGTAATCTATTGAATATTTCACGACAATAAAGTTGAGAGCTGGGCGTGTTCGTTTTGTTTTCCGTTTCTATCATATTCTTCCTCTTCCTATCATCTTTACTCCCAAGTAAAAATGTTTAGTCATTTAAGAGAAACCTCTCCACTTTTTCTGTGCTCTCTAGTTATAAAATATTCTTCCATTCCATACTTTCCTGTGCTCTTTGTTTGTCTGGTCTTCCAAATGCTCTAGGACCCAAGTTTTGTCCACTGCAATGTATTGACGTAGGTAGAAATTAAAGATAGCATTCTTCTCTTCGATCTGTCGTGCTGTATCGAATTTGATGCACTTAACGGAGACAATTCACTATCTTGTCCTGATACAACTTCTCTTTCTTTGCTGTTTTCTTTACATGTCCGTTCATGAGAGCTTTTTCATACATCAATGGATAATTGATAAATACAATAAATGCAAAAAAGGGCCTCAAGTTTAAACAAATCGGGCAGAACGCAATGTCCACATGACAATCTAGTTGATAGCACCAGATGATGAAGGAAATCTCTACTGCAACCAATAATTAATAGAGCTAAGAATATCAGCTAATGAAAATGCAATTGAAAAATATGAACACATTTGAAGAAACGATAAAATTAGCAAGACCTAACGAAGTAAATGAATAGAATGAAGAAAAGAAGAGAGTACCTATATGTGCAGCCTAGATAGATCTGTTTGTGAAGTATTAAGGTACTGTAAGTGTGACGATGTGGAAAGAGGAAGTTCATTATTAAGTATGTCTACATGCTTTTTTTTTATAAGCATGGCAATTTTTGAAAATAGGATGAGGTATGCTTAGCAAGGAAACTCAGACAGGCTTAAAATATGCTTAAATTATACTTATGTTTAGAAAAAAGGTTAGATCTAAATTTTTATGGTAAGTGAAAAGGTTTCGAGGTTAATGTTGATTCAATAGATTTAAACTGATTGATTCAAACATTTTGTATGCAAAAAAACACAATTTTCCCGGGAATTATGACACTTTCTAATGTTTTGTTTGTTTCAAAAACCTCAAAACTAAAAACGACACTACAAAAGTATAAATACCAAGGCTGGGGAATATGCTTAGCGTATGCTTAAAAAAATGTCCTATCTGAGCATGGATATGCTTATAAACACTATGCTTATAAAAAAACATGTATTGTGTTTAGAGACAGTAGTGAGGAGGAGAGAGACAACTGAGAGTAGAGAAGGAGTGTCGTTTGCAAAATGTGTTTTTGTTTTGAGATTTGTGGTTATTAAAATTGTTGTTGATATTGGATAAAGTGGAGAAAAGAAAACTAGAAATCAAGACCCTTTTGTTGAGAAAATCTTGGTTCTTGTAGACTTCGTTACATTTTGACGGCCTTACCAGGACAGAACTAATTGTAAATAGGTGGAGAGAGCACGATATAGAATGCACATCGAAGGAGCGGAAGCAGCTGACCCACCCCAAGAGCAAATTCGCTTATCTCTAGCGTTGTTTCGAAGGCAAGAAAAGTATAACATTGGAGATGACTTCGATTTATTTGTAAAGAAATCAACCTTTACTTCGAGGCTATTGAATTAAAAGATCGGAAGGAACAGAGGTTGGCCTTGCTGTTTAATCTTAGTGAAGACGCCTTTAGGCTAGCTGAATCAGTTGAGTTTACCAATGGAGAAAATGCGTATGAAACATGGGTCAAGCGGTTCAAATCATTGTTTGAAAGGAATCAAACTTTGACGAAAAAGATACACAATTTTCATCGGAGAACGCAAGAGCCAGGAGAAACAGTTGACTCATTCGCAGTTCCGCTTAGAGAATTTGGAGCATAGTGTGGCTTCCAAGGGGGACGAATATACAAATCGCTTAGTAGATCAGTGTATACTTGGAATGAAGGTTTGCCGACACAGAATAAACTTTTGCAAGAACCACCGGTTACTTTGAAAGAGGCAGTATTAATGGCTAGAAGATTTGAGGCAGCAAATTCTACGATGGCAACATTGAGGGCGGAAGCAGTTCAAATGTCTAGACTAGTGCAGAACAGGCCAATTGTTGAAGCCGTGCATGCAAACCAGTCTTCTAAAACATGTTTTAACTGTTGTGGAATGGGACATATAGCTTAGTATTGTGCCCATATATTTATCTAGTTAAAATCCTTTTCCTTCTCAGCTATATATAGATCAGCATTACACGGAGTTGAGATTGGCTGCTATGACCCCTATCGTCTTTTAACACGGGTCACTTTTTAACCCTGCATGCTCTTGAACCAGAACGCCTTTAATCCTGTACGCCTTTAACCCCGAACACCTTTAAACCGACTGCTTTTCATTCTATACACCACTATATTCGAGTTTCAAATAAAGTCATTAATTGCTTTGATAGTATAATTATTATGATTCTGTATTTGGTTCTATGAAATTTTGGTTTGTGTTCAAGGTTTGTTGGGAAAAGTTGAGTTAGGAACGCAGAGCGTCATCTTCAACATAATAGCAACATTGTTTACGGTATGTAATTCTTTTTACTTGGATATTCGATCGATTAGCATTTGAGCTTAGTACTGAGCTTCTGTACCATTGCAATCTAAGAGTCATGATTTTGCGTGCACTGCAATTTGTCTAATTGCACTTAGAAGAAGTGAATTGCACTACATGGTCACTTAGAGGCTTCTATATGCATCTGAATTTTATTCGGACGAGTATTGAATTACTTGCTATACATGGTTTGGTGCATAAAATCAAATTTCTCGCTGCCACCCCAAAATTGTTGAACGAAAGTGCCAACCCCTCCCCCCAGAAATTGAGTAGCAATTGTTTGCTTCAATGTAAAGTGTTAGGCTGACCGTTCACTTTCTCAATTTTTTCAGTGTCAAATGCAAGCTTTCTAAGAGATCAGACTTTTAAATCTATCTTCACAGCCATGCATGTCGTGCATATTAGACCTTAGTCAAAGATGGTGATGCCTATAAAGTCAATGCATTAGTTATTGATCTTTCTCATAAACGGACCTAAGCACTTTTCAGATTTTTCGCATGAAGCTGCAGAATTTTTGTCTACAATACCAATTTGCCCGTTAAATCATTTGGCAATCGTTTAAAATTTCTGTAATTTTTGGGTAATTGTTTAAATTTTTGATTGTTTGTAAAAACAGACGTGTACATGGTTTTTTGTAAGGGACTCGTTTGCAATCAACTGAACTTGATTTGAAAAACTATTAAGCTGCTTCAGTTCTATAAAGGTATGAGAATAAGCTACTACAAACTTAGAAAATTATTACTTAGCAAAAATAGAAAGCACCTCTCTATTTGCAGAGTCGAATCCCAAACAAACATATCCTAAAACAATCGCAGAAAAGAAAATCTGCGACGAGTTCTTTGCCTAGAGAAATTTATAAAATATACTGAACACATTATTTCTCATCTTCCTTTCCCATCCTGTTGTATAATTGCTGAAAATGAATTAAAAAATCTCAGCCAACCATTTTTGGCTAGAAAGTAAGCAACTTCAGGTCTGATCAATTCAATAGGAAAAATCATCGTGTAAGTTTTTGTTACACAATTAGGAGAATAAAGGTTCACAGCCAAAGTTCAAAGCAAAGCAAACGTGTTTAAAACAAAGTTTGATGGAGGCGTTCGTGTAAATACACTTTTAAAGAATCAGTTGAAATGCATGCAAAATTTCTTTCTTCTCCAAAGTAGTAACAAAAGAATAGAAGTGGCTCGTGTTTGCTTTCCAAAATTTGAAAATCACTCATGTACATTATGCTGCCAGTGCACCGTTACCGTGTTTTACCACTTCAAAAATCCATCTTGACATTTCATTCATTTTAGTTTTATATATTTGTACATGGTGTTCCCTCAGATCTAATGCCTGTTTTACAGGGGTCCATGTTAAAAATTTACAGAAATGCTACTTACAAAAAACCAAATATAACTAAATGAATTTTACAAAATTTCTTCAATAGTGCTAGAATATACAAAATAAATAGTTTAAATAAATTTTTTAGTTTTTACCCACAAGTGTGGCTTTTAATATGCTCTTGAATGACCCAAAAGTCCTAGATTTTATTTCACTAGGTAGGGAGTTCCAGAGGGATGATCCTCTGTAAGCAGAACAGTTTTGCCCATCCCTAGATTTTAATCTCGGAAGCCTTAAGCTCAAATTAGAGCTGTGTAAAATTCTATTCACTAAGCAGACATTATATTAAACTGCACTGTTGGGTAAGAAGGTGTATCTGCATTTAGTGCCTTTTGTATCATGCTTGCGGATTCTTGCTTGATCATAGCAGAAATACTAGATAATTGTAGTTGTTTTAGCAGGAATCCAATAGACACATCGTATGCACTATTTGTAGTAATGCGAATTGCTCTGTTTTACAATTTATCTAGGGTTTTCGGGTAGTGACAACACATGAGCCCCAAACAGAGCAAAAGTATCTGAAATAACGTCGAACTAGTCCCAAATACAGTATCTCCAAGAAATTAGTTGGTAATACTCTTTTCGCATATTTTGCCATCCCTATAGCCCTAGAAACCCAAGATGAAACAAGGTTGATATGGTCTCTCCATTTAATTTCTTAATCAAAGTAGCTTCTAGGTATTTTATATATGTTTTCTGTTCTATTGCTTCTCCTGATATTTTGAAATGTGCCTGTATAAGTTCCCCACTGTCATTTTGATGCAGTTTCCTATTAGTGCCTATTATCATAGATGTTGATTTTGCAACATTTACAGTTAGTTTATTACCGCGTAGCCCCTTTTTTAAGCTTTCTAGCTCAGCATTCGTGGATTATGTTATGTCATCTGTGCTACTGGAAGCGTACGTTTAACTAGTATCATCTGCATACTTAGTCACTGTGGAGTCATTCAGTGAAAGTGGCATTTCGCCAATAAATAACAGGAACAACAGAGGCCCTAGGCATTGACACTGCACAACTTGGTCATCATTCCACACTATGATTAGATATGCAGAAAAGTGCTTATGCGTATTGTTACATCGATGTCATATGATCACAAAATAGAATTTAGGAGTTCATGAAGTGGACTTTTCAGCCGAATATAAAACTCACCGGCAGGATAAGCAAAGGTTACACTATAAAGGAATCATAAAGCAGATAAGGAATATCTAGGTGAATAGTTTATTGACACTGCAGAATTCCACTATCGTTTGAAGAAGCGGAAACGTTCTATAGTATACCGACTGTGTTTTGTCCCGATACTCTTCAGAGCATTAAACGTCGGATAACGACCCAATACACTAGATGTAGATGAAGTCCTGTCTGGAGAAATGTTGCGTCCAATTGGTCATATTGCTTGACCATTTTACACCTACTCTCCCCATGTATAGTCGAAGAGCCGTCGGGGAAAAAACAAGCTCTTTCTGTGTACATAAAGCCGAGTTTTCAGTCTTCATGTAGGTAGATTCCGATGCACTTAAATGAATAGACGATCCTGCTTGCCCAACATTCTTAAATGTTTGGTCTGTATATGTTATGGAGCATTCTTGATTTTCAATGAGATATTATCCTATCTATGGCCGCATTATGGCCGTGTCACATTTTATTTTAGCATCGGGCCATTAGATAATCATTAGATAACCAGGCCATTAATTACCTTTAGACAATAGATTATTTTATCATCAGGCCATTAAATCGAATATTGAAATCTTTTGTTCCTTTTGGAAAATTTTCCATACAGTCATACTTTATATATTGTGACTATACTGTTTTTGTTGTAGTTACCTCTAAGTGTATCACTTGTTGCAACAGTAAAGGTTGGACACTTTCTTGGATCTGGTGAACCAAAGAAAGCGATAAACATTGCAAAGTCATGCCTCATTCTTTGCTGTATGTGTTTTTGAAATGACTGAAAAGTGCCTCAGTTTCATTAATGTCATGTTCAAATCGTTTTTGATATCAGCATGCATGTAGTTAGTTGTTCTTGTCATAACTTACCAACATTTGAAGTTCACTTGTTGCCAAAGTTTATACAGCCTATTTTGATGCAGCATCCCATGTTCCCCTTGGGAGTTCTAAGTCTACTTTTTCGATACAGAATCTACTGATTGCAATCTTCCCAATAGGCTCTATGAGTGTGTGAAGTAATCATCCCTTGCAACATCAGTTTCACTTATATAGTTTCGAAATATTTTGATCTTCAGGAATACTAATCGAAATTTTGTGGCTTTCAGGTTGTTTGACATGAGTGGTTAGAGCATCTGTTTATTACTGTTCTATATATGATTTTATGGCAGTTGTTTGCTAACCTCCTTAACTCCTAATGAAGTTTTTGTCGGTCTCTTGGTTGAGGATGGATTTTTTACTTGGTTTTGTAGGGTGTATCTGCTTATTTGATGGACTCATCTTGACATGTGCCAAAGACTACATCGGTCGTGTCTTCTCTAGTAGTTTGTAAGTATTGTTAATTCAGACTTTTGTTTTAATGAGCATCAATTTTGTAAACCAAGCGATCATTATTACGAAAGCTATTTACTCATAAGTTCGACATTTAATAGTCATATGAGCAATCTTAAATTTGCTGCTAATTTCAAGTCATTTATACCTTTTAAGAAAAGAAATAATAAAGATGCATAAATAATAATGCTTTTTACAGGTTACAAACATTTAGTACATTTTACTTGTATTCTCATTTCTTCTGTTGTAGGGATGTTGTAAAATTGGTTTCAAAGCTTGCCCCTATGACGGCTGCTTTTCATATCCTGGATGGGTCTCAGGTATGTCGTATTTTCTATTGGTATATTAGAAAGTATCTTTGTTCCAAACATAGGAAATCAAAATACACACAGTTTTCGTCCATTATGTGGGAATGAGTAGGATATTGGAGAAGTTCCTTTGAAATGAAAAGATGAAGACGAGATAAAATCACCAGCAGTAGCATTTTTATTAATTTAATCTCACTTTCAGTTTTCTCTGGTTTTGATTTTCTGGCCGATCCTACTTTATATATACAATACTTACTTCACAATGAATTTCAAGGTTTTGGTGTAATCTTTAGAGACCTGCATTTTTCACTCGATACCTACTTGCTGTCTTTCAGGGTGTCCTAGCAGGAATACTGCGTGGCCTAGGCCTTCAGAAATATGGTGCAATAAGCAACTTTATTGGTTTTGATATTATTGGACTCCCGTTGGGTGCAGTGTTTGGCCTCGTTCTGAAACTGAGTGTGCTAGGTTAGTAATTTGATTGTATAGGCCGATACGATACTTATCGATGTGATTATTATCGAACCTATAGACTTTTCGGTGTTTGAACAACCTTACCGTGTCAAATGAAGGCTAGTTTGATAAACGCTCTTTGAAAAATTGAAAGCAATAAGTACCGCATAATTTTGATGCATTTTGTGCGGACAAATTTTCAGAACCCTAGTGAGGAGATTCACTGCTATTAACGTTGTTTTCCTCAGCGTTATGGAGTTTCCTACTTAAGTTTGAACATACAACATACTACCGTTACTACGCATTGTGTACTCTTTGGTCTAATATGAAGCTGTGCTTCCTTAGGCCCAGATGATTAATCCTTAAGTGTTAGTAGTTTCCGATTAGCAATGCCTTGTAGTAATATTTTCAAGGTACCTTGATAGCATTCAACTCTTGTGCATTTTTATTGCAGGATTCTGGGCTGGCATCTCAATTGGTATGGCAACGCAAGTAGGCCACGCTTCCTATATTGAGTTAATTTATGTGATCATCAATTTAATGGATGACCGTTTTCATCTTTCTTCGGGCCTCCTGTGGTCCTATTTATTGATTTTTAGTTACAAACCAATTGTCAGAAAAAGTATTTTGAGCCATTTGTATGACCATTTTTGCCATTTGTATGACCGGTTGTACTATTTGTGTCCATTTGTACTGTTTGCATAACCGTATGTACCATTATATGATTGTTTGTGCCGTTCGTATGACCGTTTCGGAGTGAAACTGTTTGAAGGGACATGCATTTTCCACTATTTGGTTAATTTGTGTCTCCACCATTTTATTGCAAAACGGATTGGAGTGGTACATGCAACTAAATATTTCCTTGATGTCTTGTGATGCTCTTTTTTGTCATCCTCATTTTATTCCCTATTTTGAATTTACAGGTCATTTTGATGTCGCTATGCCTTGCTTTTTCCAACTGGGAGAAACTTTCGATAAAGGTCAGTAGATTTCATGGTTGCTTTATTGGTGCTCTTCAGGTATATATTTATTCTGCCCGTAGAAACACTTCTGTATCTTTTCTATTTGAAAGTCATAGTCTAAATTAATTTTTTTCCTTGGCATAGATTAAATAATTTATTACTTTGGTATAAATGAAATAAATTATTTTCCTGGCATAGATAAAATTAATTATTTCTTTGGTGTAAACATGTTTTATAGTGTGATCTAAATTCCTGCAGTAGATTACTAATTGCTAATCTTCCAATTTTCCTTTTGATTGTATGCATGTGCTCTTATCTTAGCTGCGAAGCCATGCATTTTTAAGAAGCATCCCACCGTCATATTGTTAGGAGTGGAAAGCGTTGATATTGCTAGGATGATTTGTGTTATGAAAAAGCGTTCTAACAGCCATCAGAGACCATGGTCATGTTTTTCGTCATTCTGCATTCTTAGAAAACTTGTCGATTTTGCTTTTGACGAGTTTGGCCTGCTTATTCACGAAAGGTTATTAGTTATGAGAGACATAGCTCATTCATGTCCAGGGTGAATCTGATGTTCTGCATTTGCTGAAGATTTTACGTCCGCAATATTTTCTGCGCCACAAGAATTGAGCAGTTTTCTTTGCAACAAAAAGACCTTGAGTAGGACATAAAGGCGTTGAATTATATGCAGAAAGAGGGGCAAATTGATGATTAGATTTACCAAACACCAGTTGGTTGTAGTAGCTTCAATGTTCCTTGCGCCACCGAGTTGCGTCAGAATTACTAGCAGCACAGTTCTACACCAAAGCCTTACTCCAAAACATCTCTGATTTGGCGCTTTGCGGTGGTCTTACGGAAATATGCCCTCAGATTTATCCTGGATTAATATGCGTGAGCGTGCGAGCGACGCTCGCAGGCACGAAGAGCTACGCTCTGAATTTTTGTAAGCATCGCTATTGACCTAAATCTACCCACTGGTTGGTGCTATGTACATATGTTAGTGTCACAGAACTTAGCACTGCTGGGGATTCGGTACAAGACAGGTTTGCAAACTATCTGTACCCAGTCAGCATCCTATTTTGCTTTGCAGGCGCATTTTATGCTCAGATATATGCTCGCAGGCACAGCGCACTTTTATTGAATCCTAATGAAAGATCACAATTTATTAAACTTTAAAATTTCAGATGTTTACTCTGGTTGAATTGGGAGATTCTAGCTCACTATTATATTTTCAACTTCACATACTTCCGTATTCATGTCAGTTCTATGAAAGTATATTACAGCTAGTTATTCTTGGCAGAAGAAGATAGAAATCCCTATTGAAACACTCTTTAGTACGGCCATGTGTGAAATCGTTTGTCTCTATGCTATGGCCACAGCTTACTATTTGTATCTCATGCACCGGTGTTTTGTGAATGACCACTTGTGTTCACAGTCATATTCGTTTCGATATTTATCATCACGTTCTGACAAGCCTGAGTTTCCCTCGTGAGGCTGCTATATTAGAAATCTTTACATTTGGATATTTCATTGCTGATTATTTTTCCACAGCTTATGTTACTCCAGAGCACTTTCTGAAGTAGCCCTTGTGCAAGTTAAATTTTGCGCTGAAAAGCTTTGAAAGGATGTCAAGTTTTTCTCGTAAAACTTAAGTAATTTGCATATTGAACTTGCCATTTTGCGTTTCCCCTATGTCTTTTTCAAGCAGACTTGACCTTTGCCTCATCAACCTATTAACTCTTTATGTTTGCAATCCATTTTCCATTGCAGGCACGGAAAGGAGTCTCAGGGAATGAGTTTAAGGAGTTAGCAAACAGTCAAAGTGATGGTAAAAGAGAAAAAAATTTATATCTGAGTGTTCTTAACTTCAAATCTCCTTTTTCTCAGCTGAAATCCCCGGCATTTTCGCATTGCAATGAATTTTCGTCGATTTCTACATCGTCGCATGATTTTTACCTCTACTGTATCATTGCACCATATACAGCGGGAAAAGACACTGAGTCATCGGGCCCCAACTGCTTATGGTGCTTACTAATCAACATGTGTACAACAAGATATGTAAAGCCCATCCCACATTAGATGCACGTTATTACAGGAATTAAAAATGTAACATTGTACAGTTTAAGATGTCCACCAAATATAGTCCAACAAATACAAGCATTCAGTGAACTGTAGATACCTGTATCATTCATTGGAGTATTCCTTTGTGTTTCCCCATGTTTTCTGCTTTATCCCTTGTTTATCCTTTTCCGCCATATTTTCCGTTTAAATCATGCAACATCTCACAAACTGTCAATTCCCTCCTTGCATAGTCCTACTGGCCACTTTTTTTGTTCTTTTAGAGTTCCTGCGCAATGTTGTGTTATTTTTTCTTATTATGCTTCAGACGATACACAAGAGCTTGTACTTCAAGAGGACGGAATAACTCATGATAATGTTGATGATGGTGTCAATGAGAATTCTTTAGATGAAGACCTTGGTGAAATTTCTAATTCATGCGAAGTGGTTCCAAATGATGAAGTAGCCGTTACATATGTTAGTGTGAGGTTGTCTCGTTACGTATGTTTACGAACTATGATTGTACTCTTGGTAGCACTGTCGTCACTGACTACTGGAATTTTAGTTAGATACCTTCTTTGAGATTTGCATTGATGATTTTAGTTGTCAATATGCGACTCGTACACGCTTGTTTTTATACGAACGAAATAATTTTGGCCGAGGCTCAATATTTTTAATTTCTTGATAATTCTTGGCGCAGATGCCTTTCGATGTTATTCTTACCTGTTTGAGAAATTAGTCTTACCTTTTTGAGAGTCATTTTATCGATTTTTTGAGAAACCACATGCTATATACAGATTGTCGTGCAGCTAAACGAATCCTGATGTTTAGTAGCAAACTCACCAGAGTTTGTTTTCCTGAAAAATGTGAGTACTCCTGTGCTTTTGAAGATTCTCATCTGATGCTGGCCATGTTCTAACATTGTTCTTGTTTTTGGCAAATCCAGCCTCAGTGTTCGTACATTGTGTCCTTATAGAAAAGGGGTGTATGTGATCTAACAGTCATAGAAATGACATGTCTGTTGTGACTGACTTCCAGGTAAGGTTATGACAGGTGAACAGAAGTTGAAAATATTAGATAGTAGCAGCTGCGCACAATTATGGATTTTAGTTTTGCAGCTAGACACTTTGTGCTCATGTTGTATTGCATGTTGTTCAGTCTGTAGTCAAGTTGACAGGTGTGTTTTTGTGTGCGCGCATAGGTTTGTGTGTTTGTGTCTGAGTGTGTGTTTGTCTGTGTGAGTCTCTGTGTGTAAGTGTGCGTTTGTGTGTGTAAGTGTGCTTATATTTATACATATATATATATATATATATATATATATATATATATATATATATATATATATATATATATATATATATATATATATATATATATATATATATATATATATATTATAAGAATGAAGCTGTGAATAAATGATTAAATAATTATACACATATATAGTAAATATATGAACATACATACATGCATATTGGTATATACATTTGTACTGGACACTGATATGTGAGTTCTAAATTTATATCGAGATTGTTTTTAATGGAGGTGGTTGTGGCGTCATTCTCTTGATTCATAAAGAGTAACAGCTATAGAAGAAGCATATAGCACTTTCTGAGCGATGGACCTACTATACGCTCGTACCGGAGTTGAAGTATCTTTGGACCATAGTTCCAATTTAGCAGATCTGTATTCCTCATGTTTTGTGAAATCTGTACTCCCCATGTTTTATAATAGTTCAAACGGTGTCAGTCGCATACGAGATCAAAGTTCAACATGGTCACATTTGGCTTTTAGTGATCTTGTTCAATATCCACTTAGCTACAGAGAGTAGTGATAATAAGCCTTTGTCACCGATAGACCAATGGGAGGCCTTCGGAATATCAACATATTTAGCATTGGTATTTTCGCTTTGAAACTACCAACCCCAACAAAGGAGCTAGCAATTTATGTAGGCGTCAATCTCCTTGGGAGGCATATCTTAAGAATGAATACTTAATGAAGTAGTATTCTGTTTTATGTCCGAAATCTTTTAGTTACATTGCAAAGATGTTTTCTTGAAGTCTATTAATCTTATTATAACTGTATAGTTTTTGTGCTCTATCTTACTTAAGATCTTTCCTTTTCTGACAAGAGCAAGAACGTGTTATTGCTGGAAGTAGAAGCTTTCTTTTGACCACTGAGTGATTAGAACAGATAGCTGCAAATCGCAGCCGATTTACGTAAAGATCATAAGTCCTGTTGTTTCTATCACATCATCTGTTCGTTAATCCTTCATTGATCGCTAGTTCTAAGCCAGTTCAATCCTGCTTTATTCAGGTGAAATATGTCATATATCTGTGAACAGTAGTTTGCTCCGTGTTAAATATCAACGTACCTTTTCTTGTGTTCATTTTATATGATTTCCTTACTTTTACGAGAGATTTCCATCATCAGCTGGGGAACATGGTCAATGGTATTGAACTGTGGCTATACTGCCACCATTGGCTTGGCCTGGATGCAGGTTAGCGTTAACCAAGCCTAACATTCTAGGTGTGTACATCCTCACAATCAGTCGAGGTTAACCCAGCCCTGCTTCGGAATTTGGTTGAATCTGACTTGAGCCCGTGTTAGCGCTTACTTAAGTCATGATTTTGATATCATAAGCGCATTCAACATGAATTTAACGTACTTTTGTGGAGATTGCAACGTGTGTTGAACCCAGATTACGCTTAGCGAGGGTTAAAGGTAGCAGTGTAAATGCGATTGTTGATTTTAAGGCCTAGAGGTGGTCATTTGCATTAAATGTCTTCTTTGCTCTGAATGGAATTGATTTCTTTTCGCCAAATGTAAAGCGGCCAATTTCTTAAGTTTACAGATTTTGCTTTAAGTTGGTTTTTCTTGCTAAGAAGTTATTCTCAAGATAATTAGGAATTGTTCGCTAGAACATCTATGTTACAGGTTTTCGGTTGAATACACTTATGACTCATCCGATGCTGAGCTATAGTTCTTTCAACGTCCTTCATTAATGATGTCAAAACATGGTATTTGTTGCTCGTAAAATTTTGAAAATAGCTGGTAGCATGCCTTCATTTGGGATGAAAATGGAAATTGACATTTATTGATCGTTCCATAATGCATGGAATTATTTTACCGACATGGGTTAGAGCCTGTGTTATTAATTTGAGATTAGAAATAAAGTTACTGACAATGTATTTGACTTTCGGCTGATTTCTCGTTGTTATTCAGCAGCGTAGTAATGTGCCCAGTGTTATTACTCAAAACAGGACAACAGTACTGGAAAATGGAGGAACAGCCCTTCTTATTATCCCAATGAAGATCAGATTGCACTTTATCCTTATTCATTCGGTAATTACGGTGGAATATTGCATAGTAGTAAAAATAACTATTACACATAGATTGAGACAACAATAATGAATAGTAGTACATCTTCTACCCTGCAAGTAAGGAGGAAGCAGAAGTTCAATTGGTGACTGATCTGTTCTAAATGTGAAACTTCTGTCTTGTTTCATTTTGAGCAGTTTCGATAGCTCCTCGTCAAATACACTTGAAATCAGAAGAAGAGTAAGAAACATTACGTTGAAGTCAAACTTTATTGATTTTTCTACGAACGAGTGCATGTATTATCAAGAGAGTATTTTTCCCGATTTCTAGTATGATGCAGTTGCTTTCTAAGGTGGAAACAGCTTCTCTCCGCAACTATAGGAAGAGTTTGATGAAAGAACTGAGTGTGCTCAATACCCACTTCTGACTTCCCGTTTCTGGATAAAATAGGGCACTTTCATTCTGCATCAGCTCTAGTAGTACATTCAGTAAAAATTGCACACAGTTTGCACTAGTTGCATTGAGTTTCCAGGTATACAACAAAGGCTGAATAATACAGAAATTTCCATCAACATGGCTAGTACCGTGAGCAACAGTAACATCACTATAAATTTAGTTCAAAGAGAACCGATGCCTGCGGCGGGATCTTCGCTCAAATAAACAGGAGGATTATGAGCAGTTTGCCAAGTTGTAGAAAACAAAAGAAGAATTGACTGTACTATTAACTGTGGCAGTAATCGGCAGGAAAGAAAGGTGTAAAGAGGTCATTTTGAATAAATGCCAACCAACTTTTCCATGGTTTGTGACTTGAATCTGTGTTAAACTGTTCTACTGTTCACGTTCAATACTAAAGCTTAGAATGGAGTATTTTGCATTACAGTGCAGCTGCGTATTACAAGAACATTACAAAATGCCTTGTCATTTATTTGCCCTGTTATCGAAGTTTTCTGATTTGAACGAAAGAATCTAGGTCACTGTTGCCTTGGTTACTTTTTCATGAAATATTTGCATAAAGACCATGCAGGACTGAGGACGCATAACACTTGATGGTGCCTGCTCGCAAGCGTCAAGCCAGAGCACTGTGCATACAAGAGACTCGGAATAAAGAAACCTGCTCTATAGCTGTCTACTCTGAGGACTTATTTTGTTAATCACGTGAAAGAAGGGGCCAAAGATGGCATCTAATATTTATTTACATGTAACCATATTATCCTACTTCATCTGTAAATGCCATGGATCAATAGTGACAAGTCACACAGACGTTGTGCTCGATCTGCCTGGCCTTGCAACATCACAAACTGCAAGCAGTCATGTGTGCTTGCACAAGTGTGCCTTGAACACTAATTGCAATGTTGCTTGTATAGGAAAGGTTGGAGAGGTGAAATTCGTTTGTCAATTCTTTAACGTGGCGAAGACCACCGTGCTCCAAAATCATTTTCGCCAGAGGAAAGGTTTTATTGTTTATGAAATTGCAAAACCTGCAGAGGAGCCGAAGGTACTTAACTTATCAACTTAGTCATAATAATATATATATATATATATATATATATATATATATATATATATATATATATATATATATATATATATATATATATATATATATATATATATATATATATATATATATATATATATTATAATTTATATTCATTGTATAACTTTGCAGTTGACATAGTTCAAAGCATGAACAATTGTCATAGGGGGAATGATACTGAAGAAATGGGTTACGATGTTGCTAGGTATCATCAAATTCCGTATAGTCAATCAGCCTGGCATCAATAGTCATGTCGGAAGTTCTTCAGCAATTGCAGTGTATGTAATATTATAGCAGTTTGAGGTATGCTGAATTACGTCTGTACTTTTGACTTTAGGTTTGCATACCAATTTCATCCATTCGCTACCTCTTGATTTGAGCATTACATACCACTGTTTTTATGTCCTTTTATAGCAAATATAGCCGCCTACAAGCAGAAAATATTTATTTCGAATCTGCCGTGCTTGAAATCCAGTATTATCCTCATATAAATATGCACATGGTTTGTGTTAATGCCATTTCCTGATTACAGCTATGTAACCATTCACCTCCCTCCCATGAAATTCATGCTGCACATTCATTCATACCCTATAAACAAAATAATGAAGAAAAGAAGGGTAACTTGCTAATTTAGCAATATATAGAAACCATCCTTGTACCAAATCTTGCAAAAATGCCATGTTATGCCTTGCTTGATTTCAAAGTGACATGAACCTGCTAAGCCAAATGGTGTGTGATGAAAACGGTAAATTTGCACCTGGATAGTTGTACACAACATTTATCAAGAAGACGAATTAGCTGCTCACTGACGCATAGGTATGACAATCATTGAGTAACTCGCGAGCTCCCCCCTATGCACGAACGATTTTGAACTTCAATTTTCAGTGAGTTTTTGGGATCAGCGAGAAATTGAGATAATTGGAAGTTTTTCGTCCGAAGAAACGATTGACTTTACTCTGTGGCTGTACGGAAATCAATCTTAATATATTAAGTCAGAGAGCGCAGTTTTGACAAGGCCGGCTCTAGTCAAAACAGTGAATGTTCATTGATCACATTTTGTCAGATCTAGAGTAAAGTTGAACCCTAAGTTTCTCATACAACGTAAATCTTCGAGTTGGGTCCCCCTCAAATATGTCCTCCCCTTGAATAAGCCCCATCCAACAACGTCAAAAATAGATAAGCCCCTAATATGCTAACTCGAGAATTTACTATAATAAAGTACCGCCAGCGACAAGGCATCTAGAGAACGAAGTTCGAATATGGGAAATTTGGATAATTTTTTTAATGTACTGCACTGGCTTTTTGTATCGACTTTCAAAGGATCCATTTGTCTTGCACAATTTCCTTGAAAAACCACAAATTCTGTCCAGTTTGTCAAATAAATATGACTTCGACGTTTTAGAATTTGCTTAGATCATTTGATAGATAAATGTATTAAGGAAGAAATGCAAATGTATAGTTTGCACATGTGTAGCTCGTATTTGCACAGAAACGTTTTTATTCCTGTGTGAAGTGTGTTTGCAGAACGACGTGGTGTTTTTAACATATTAGCAGGACATTTTCATTAAAACCTCGAAATCGTTTAATCACAGGCAATTAGTTAATCCTTTTTCGTCCTTGAATATCATCCTCAAAGAGTTGAACTAATGGTGTCTAAGCTATCATGACAGGTTCAATCATCAACTAGCGGTTCGAGGTTCCACAGTGTCCATGGATGCCGACGATGCCAGATAATTAACCGCACATATGTCTTTTCTGAGCTGGATGAGCTCATTAACAATACTCTTAAAACACTATTTTTAAGGCAAGAAACTGTATTTGAATGTCACAAAATGTCTTAACAATCATGGTTCTACTATAAATGGACTTGGCATTGTCAACATTTGGAGCAAAGATTAGAAGTTAAGCATTTCGTTAAAATGAGCTGGAAATTAATCAAAAAGTAACACCCTGGCGCACAAATCGATTGCAATTCAGACTGGAAAGAGCAATCCAAGCGATCTGTACTAAGCTTCTAGGACAGCATAGTTTCCGAAGTTAGCTTACAGTTGCGAAAGTGTACTGCAAACATTGTAATAAACAGCAGCTGGGATGTTACAAGCGAATCAGCTATAGATGGGTATGGATGGAAGACCATTTGGTAGCTCATTCATAATGAGACTGAAGCATTAGTCTTGAAAGCCGTTGATGCATTGGCTTCACAATTTATGTAACCTTTTCACACAAGAACCAGAACCAGAATGTTCTTACCGTAGCTTCCTGAGCACCATGACTGACCTGAGGTTACAATTGAAAACAACACAAAATTACCATAATGTATCTATTTCAGAGATCCTCCCTTCTCTCTTAAAAGAATAGACTTAAGTCTGAAATTTGCTTTTTCAATTTAATTACATTACAAATATTTGCCGTTCATCCGGATGCTTCTGTGGGGCTCTGCGCAGATGAAAATACCGGGACCATTTGCGACACTATTGTAAAATTAAATAGTAGTTTAACTGCCAAAGCCTTTTCAAAACTTGTGGGAGCCCTTCTTAGTATTGGGGGCTAGGAGAATATTTCCTTTGCCCACCTCAGTGCTCCTGGGTATCTTTAAGTCAACTCTGTAAAAATACTAATTTTGCAAAACAGGTCTCGCATATATAATTTTTTTGCAACTTAAGGCCTGTTCAAATGTTCTCCATTTTTCACTAGACTATGCTTGACTTTGATGCAAAACTCGAGAGGTTTTGAACACCCAGCCGATAGTAGTCTAGAGTAGTTGAGAGTGGTCGAGAGCATTTTAGCATTTCTACTCTTTAAGGTGATGTTGAGTGTAGTCGAGAGCGCTTGAACACCTCCTCGACAATGTCGAGCGTAATATGCGCTTTGAGTCTTTGCTATCTTCCCTGCCATAAAGTTGAAAACAGGTGCTGGCTCAACACTGTTCTAAATACAGTCTGCGGCGAATGTGTTACTTTTAATTTGAAATCAAGACAGCACTGACAATCAGACGGATTCCAATCTCTGATCTTTGTTTTGAAGTCTTTCAGGGAAGTAGAATTTCCTATGCAAGCAAGGAAGTATTTACTTTGGGCTTTACGAATTCATTATTATATTAGAGACTGTAATGGTTGTCACGCAGGGGAAAAACTTCTAGCATGAATTCGGGATTTTAATCATTTTTAGTTGGTATATCGACTCATACCTCATTGATTTCTTCATTTGAATACAGGGCTAGCAGATACGACGAGAAGTCGTTCCAGCATCAAACTCGTGCCTGCTCAAAATTCCTCATAGGAACTGTTGAATAGCACACTGGCTAGGACCAGTCACTGCAATCTAATACCCATCATACCAAAACTAACAAATTGATTTACCAGCTAATGAACTAATGAAACATCTAACTAACTAATTGAGTATATCTATTTATAAAGTGATCAAAATCGTTTTACTGAGTGATCAAAATCATTTGAAATGGTTTTCTGAGGACAATTATTATCCATTAGATAATTTCTTTAGGCAAGAATTAACTATTTCTCATATACAAACGTTGGTATAAATCAAACCTTCTATTTCAGATGCCGATTGATAACACTGGTTTTGTCATCCCAGCTGGCTGTGATGGTAAGATTTCAAAATTAACTTTAAAAGTTAGCTAATATTACCTTGCTATGTCGCTTTTTATAAAAGACCCCGATTATTCATTTCTCTGAATGATAGACAGCGATGAAATTCCACATATTTTTATAAAACTACCATGAAATTTGGCACAGAAATGCAAAATCCGTTTAGGGCTCATGATCTGACGACCGGACTAAAAGCACAAATATTGACAACGATTAAGGCAACCGATCTGTCATATCGTGACCAGTCATCCCGATTTCGGAGCTATAGTTTTGGAGCTCGTGATTTTTCCTGTGTGCAAAAATGCTCAAAACTAATTAAGTTATTCTCCATGTTCAAATGCTACCTCGAACTCTCAGCCTCTTATCCCAGCACTCCTTCCTAGTTACCAAGTAACCCTCAACCCTTCAAGGCTAAGAGATAATTCACCAAGCGTATGACAGAACTATACTCAAGTCGATAATATTTGTTCAAAACTGTGCAGATCATGAGTTGTAACCCCCATAGGCATGTTCCACAGTGACTCTCTCTGTCATGATCGATTTTTAATTAAATGATAAAACAGCTTTAATGCCATTCTGTTAAAGACAAATGGCTTCATAGTTACAAAAGCAATTGAATCAAATGCAATAAAAGCCAGGCCAAAACATGATTAATATTATCCATTATTTTGAAAATTTTCGGGGCGCCTATGAGTCCGAACCTTGGCAGCTTCCCTGTGCTAGGTCCCCTCTCGACTACACTGGATATAATAGAGAGACATATATAGAAAATAGGACTATGGTTGCTATATTGTAACTTCCGAATAATTTGTCGATATAGCATTTTGCTATCATGTGTATCTGAAGGGCACTATTAATTCAACCACAACCGAACTAAAATGCCGTACAACTGAACTATAATGCCGTGCTTACTTTTTTGTGACTTTTTCTTTTCCGTACGTGGCTATCTGATCCGGTAAACTTGATGAACAGAGAGAAAGCGTCAAAGGGACAGATTATTTGGCTGCGAGGCTGAGAGGAAGCCCAAACATTATAAAATGATCCATTAATGATCTAAATAACTTTCAAATTTAATAGTAAATTCTTGGATACCCTGTCTTTTTTATTTGTCCCCGGTACCACAGCAGTTGTCAGCTAGCCTGTATTACTATTAGGGGATTCTATTCTACGGAGGATTTCTCGAAATTACATTCCTTTGAGAGTTTTCCACACTTAAAGTTTAAAGTAGACTTTGCCTCAACGTCTGTGTTAATAATTGTAGAGATTTGCAGCTTATGGATCTGTCCGAGTGCTATTCTTTATATAATAACGATTAGCACTAATTAAGGGGCGATTTATATGGGAGCTCAGGGAGAACGAAGCTCCCTTGTTAAAAGAGATGATCATTTTAGGGTTGCGCATCTCCACTAATGTTAAAGATGGATTGCATTGATCTTGCAATTCATAGTTTTCCCATTGTCCATTACAAGTTCAAAACGTGTTGTCTTCAAAGATCTTGATGTGCACTACATATCACCTGTTACTTTTCTTATACTTATAGCTTTCTCAGGTTGTGGGCTATTGCTTCTGGCTAATCCTGTTTCTGTCACCCTTCATGATTGAATACCTTGATTCCGAGAATTTCAGTAATAGAAGCGTAGATAACTGTAAATATTTCCGCCAAGGCTGTAGATTTGTTGATTCCACCTGTGATTATGTTAGACCGCCATAACTGTATCTCTGAAAAAGAATGGACCTGGTTGCATCAAAACCACGCCCTTTTATGACGTTGTATCTAGAGAGCTCCCTTGTTAATGATTTCAGAAATCACCCTTGTCTCCGTTGATCGTTCCCCCTTATTTTACATTTTGCAGGTTCATTTACCTTAAAGAACACTGGAAATGCTATGTTTATTTCATACGATGCAAACAATAATTGGTTTGTTTACAAGACATCAGAATCCAAAGCTGAAAGATTCTGCAGTACAGCTAGCTCATTGTATGCCATAGACAACAAAGGCTGCATGTTTCGTTCGTCTGGTAATATAGTGCTCAAACAGGACTTACAGGACTGTGCGAAGACGGATGCCAATATATACCTGAAAGATACTAACACAGGCTCAAAATTACTTAAGAACGGCCAGGACTGTGCTCGTGCTCAAGGCAGTGACTTGAGCTCGAAAACAGACGGAACAACTCTCACTTTTACTTCAGAGTGTAACGATAGCCGCCTCCCATTCACTTTAGTCACGCGTTCAAGTGCTGGACCATAAAATTACAGAAAATTTCGCAAAATCCTCGAACTAGTCCCCTGGAAGTTTATTTATTTTTTAATAGCTGTTGAATGGGACTTATTCGAGGGGAGAGTTTATTCGAGGGGAAAAACAAAAAGTTCTTTGATGCATGCCACGTAGAAAACTCATTATTAAAACTGCTTTTCTCCATAATATTACAAGAACATTCCACATTTAATCAGTATATATTAAGGTCTTCACCATCTTCTGTAATGTGGTTTTTTTCGATGGGGGCTTTTTGAAGGGACTGTCCGAGGTTTTACAGTACTAGCTCATCACCAATTAAGACGAGGTACAAACGGAGAGTTGAGATACTGATAATGAAATAATGGAATGGCCACATAGTCACAATTGTTGTTGTAAATATTTGCAAAATATTTGGTGAATTAATTTGCTACTTCACTATCAAACTTCGTATTTCAGATTAATAGAAATTACAAGCCAAATTTTCTGTCCCTAAATAAGAAATATTTAATGGACTTTTAAGGCTGTTGGTAAAGTATTAAGACGCATCCAGGCTGAAATCAGAAATATAAAAACCGTTTATTCAAATAAATAGTTATGCAGATGCGTATTAAGGGGTATATGCCATGATATGAGCTGTCCTCCTTGTAGTTTCTCCTAAAATCTGCGATGACTTCCCAACAGATACCTCAAATAAAGCATCTTGGTAGAGATACCGAAAATGATCGACTAAGCACTGCTCAAGCACATAGTAAAGTTACCAGGTCTCAGGTGGGGTGGCTATTCGAATGCGGCGCTTAATTATTTATATTTGTCAAAAATTGCGGCGCTTATTTGACTGTGACGCTTTATCGAATAGTGACGCTTAATCGATCATTTAAGGTATGGTTCAATATGATCTAGAGTAAATTCAGGAATCTCAAAATTCAAGTGGTATGTACTGTTGCATGAGTTGCTGTATGTGTCACTGCATTATTTCTACATTGCATTATCCGTAGTATTAATAATAATAATTGCATCATCGTATTTAAAAAATGTTGGTTCTTCAGTAATGCAATCTTACTGTTATCAATGAAGTACCTGCTTCACAGGAACTCAAAAAGATATGCCAAAGGAAAAAATATTATTTTTAGAAATAAAAAGGTTAAATTCAAAATCGACGTCATTGCACTCTGACGCAAGCTCGTAGCCATGAGATGGCATGGGGTGGCAAATGCTACTCCTGGAAAACAGGATATCAGCTTTGTGCAACCACTGGAAATATTTCTGCAGTTTTTTGTCTTTGCTTTATCTTGTAGCTAAGTAGATATCTCTTAAAGTTTGGTTGATCTCAATTTTGGTCTTTACGAGACAGTTCATTGTTCCTTGCATACACATTTATCCATTTGATTCTGACAATTGTGATAACATAAAAGTCTGAAATAAGCTCTCAGGTTTTGTGCCACATGAGTTTGAATTTTGTGCCACGACCACATGAATTTTGTGCCAATTTGAAACTAGACCACTTCAACACTTGAAGACTTCAATTGTGCAATGCTTGTTACGACTGACAGATTGGAGCTGAATATAGCTCTTCTGTTTTTCATTAATAAGTTTCAATGCTCGTTCTTGGATATTCTCCAATTTTATCTCCTTTGAGGCTGGCATACGAATTTCCAATACTACTTAACAATACTTCTGCACTACAAACTACAATACTACTAGAACGATACCCCGGGGAGCAAACGGCCATGACTACCACGGGGCCATTTAGACACATAGATACACAAAATACAGTCAGAAATAGGTCAGATGCCACAAGAATGAGAAAATCTGCAGATAGTCTTCCTCCGTGGCTCCAATACAGAACTACGTGGCCCCAATACATTTCATCCTCTTACATTTTTCTCCCCTTCTTGAAGGTGGCGCCATATTTTTACCAATAGCTGCATGTCATTAATATGCAGATATGAGAGGAGATAGAAAGCCCAGAAATAATCCTTGAGGGATTCCGCAATATTCTACGTAGTCTAGGTATGACCGTGTATAAGGAGAACAATGTTCTATTAGGCCACAGTGAGAAAGGTTGACTTTAAAAGTAACATTTTCATCAAATTTTTTTTGCTGTATCCTTAGCTCAGTTCATCATCTGTAAATCTCTCCATTATGTATTTCTCCATTTATCCGAGTTCTTGTTCTAAAATTGTATAGCAATTTCAACTAATCATTAGTTATTTCTCTTTCAGACAGTACTAAAAAAGCCATCGGGCAAACGATTTACTTCTACAAACAAGCTTGTTTTCCATCTGCATTCAAAGATGTTCCTCAAGCCTTTGGATACCATCTCAATATATTGCTTATTAATATATTTTTTTGAGTGATCTAGTGCCAATTTTGTTTCGTGCGTGTTGGTGCTAACATTAAGATATCTTTAGAACTGATAAAATGTTCTAATTTTTTTGACGGCAGAAATAAAATAGGTAACACTGAGATTGATTGATTGATTGATTGATTGATTGATTGATTGATTGATTGATTGATTGATTGATTGATTGATTGATTGATAATTTGATCATCAACATCCTCTGAGGATATGGTACCTGAAGATGAAGAAGCATAGCGAATCGAAATCTTACTTTGTGTTAACTTTTCCCTACCTGATACTTTCCTGGATCTTAGCTTCCATTTGTTGAAACTTCACCCTTTTATTCTATGATGTCATCTGACGTCACAAATAAGCTAACCTGCCGTAAATTAATTGGCTATAATCACATGACCCAACCTTTTATAAAATTCACTAAAATGATTGGCAGTTTTCAGCATTCTAGGTCAATACCATCTGACGTCATAAAGCTTCAAGTACTATACTGTGATAAAAAGCGGTTAAGTCCTATTATGTTTTGTAAGAGTTGCTGTGTTTCTTACCGTGCAGCAGAAACATTTAGCTTTGAAATTATGCTGAAAATTTAGGTTATGATGGACTATCCTTTGATGTGAAGGAGTGTGAAAGCAGTTTTAACAAGCACCTGAAAAAACTGCTCAATTTCTGAACATAACAGAAGCCATATGGAAAGAATAAAAGACAATAGTTGTGTTGGAGTCATTGATCCTGAGCACGAGAGCGATGAAGATGATGAAGCTTCGATCAGAGATGTTATGAGCGATGAGAATCTAGCAGGTGTTCGTGGTTTTTTCTTTCCATTAAGAGAGTATGCAAAGAAAGCAGCCAGGCAGAGGACTAAGAACAAGAGAACGGTGGAAAAGGACATAAATCTTACCAATGAAAGTAAGAAAAGCGGTAAATACCTGAACCAGATGCAGAAGACTAAACATTCTTGTGGCTCTGAGATTGTAAGGAAGCGCCCAAAAATACATGAAATTGTCAAGGATGTCCAAGATGGAGAAAAGAAAGAAGAAAATATGAATGAAAAAGGTCAAAGAAGAAAATTTCTGGTTGATTCTGTCGTTGCAGAACATAAGGAAATTGAAAATATGGAATCATGTACAGGAGAAGCAAGCTATGATCTTAACGTAGATTCCTGCGGTGTTGAATTGGATGGAGGAAATAAGTGCAGAAAAGTGAATGAGCTTCAAGGTCTCATTGCTCAGAGGGAAACCTCACTAGGCAAGCTAGATAAGAATTTTGGCTGTGAAAACAGTGAAGCAGGAAATTTTAAAGAGCAGGAGACAGACTTAAAACTGAACACTGAGAGAAACTGGGAGAGCAACAAATCAGAAGATTTAAAGGATTTTTTATTGCAAGAAAGAGTAGAATTTCCAAAAAGATATAGCATGTCTTCTAAAACAAAGAAAAAGCATACAGTTACAAAACAGGATGAAGAAGGAAATTGGAAATTGGACAGAAGCATGAGTGACTACAATGAGCGTACAAGGCTCGAGGTTGAAGAGCACCAAGACTTTGTGATGCTTGTGGAAGGAAGCGCATCCTGTGATAAAAGCCTTTGGAAAACAAAAGTTGACCGGAGGGATGAATTGATAAAAGCTTCGTCACCGTCGGATATTGACTACCTAGCGAATGAGTATGAAAAGAAGATTGAAAAATTCAAAATCAAAACTCAGACTCTCAGAAAAAGATGCAAAAGTTCAGAAAAAGAAAGAAGAGATGTGGAAGAGAAGTTGAGATTGGTGCAAACTGAACATCAAAATTTAAGAAGCAGCTTGGAGCAAGCAGTATGTGAAAATGAGAAGCTTAAAAAAGACCTAGAGGAACATTTGAAGGGGTGTAGCCTTGTGAAAGAGGGTTCGATAAACACAGAAAGACGAGGTATTCTAATTACGGAGATGAGTAACAGACGTGTCACTCCGACAATGAAACAAGCAAGAGTTTCATTTAATCTTGCAGCAGAGCAATTAAGAAACTCGTATGATCGAAATGCTTCAAGTGAAACCTCGAAACCCTATAACGAGCTTCCTTGTCTATTTTGTGTCTCTAGGAGAGAAGATATCATTCGGTTGGAAGCTGAGAGTAAGATGCTGTATGAGAGATTGCCCCGACTCGAAGCAATACATTCAAGTCTTATAAAAGTTGCAAAAGTTGCAGTTGAAAGGGAATCAAAGTTAAAGGAAGATTACGATCAGCTCACAAAATCAGTGGTTGTATTAAGTTCCCATACTAGAAATATAACAAACCAAGGTACAAATGGCAATTCATTTGGTGTCTTGAGTATCAAACAGGGTGATATGGGTGATATGGAGGAGAAGTTGAGGCTGATGCAAGCTGATCATCAAAAGTTAAGAGACAGTTTTGAAGAAGCAATTAAGGAGAACAGAGAGTTTAAGAGAGATTTAGAGGAGCATTTGAAGGGTTGCAATTTGGTGAAAGAGGAGTCGAGAACCATAGAAGCAAGGAGAATACCAGTTACAAAGATGAGTACAAGAAGTGTACCTCCAAAAATGAAAGGAGACATCTCATTTGATTTTGAAACTGAGCAATCAAATAGCTCTTGTGAACGAAGTGCTTTAATTGAAACCTCAAAACCCGATAATAAGCCGTCTTGTCTGCTTTGTATCTCTAGAAGAGAAGATATCATTCGCTTGGAATCTGAAAATAATATGTTATACGAACGACTACCCCAGCTGGAAGCAATATATTCAAGTCTACTAAAAGTTGCAAAAATTGCAGTTGAAAGGGAATCAAAGTTAAAGGATGATTACGATGAGCTCAAAGCATCATTGGCTGGATTAGGTTCTAATACTAGAGACACTGTAGGTCAAGGAACAATGAATAAAAGAAGTGAAAATAACGAAATGAAAAATGATGCAAGTTACATTTTATGTCAAAGGTCGAGCAATTACTTTTTGTCTAAAACCAGTGAGAGATTTCCCCATATACCTTCACAAAGAAAAATTGGGAGAAACACCTGTTCAATCTCGATGGAGGGTGTTGATTTATTTTCAAAGTATACCGATGTTTTGAATGAGGTTCAAGATTTTGAGAATTTCGTTCAGAGTACTGTCAGACATGAAATTGAGAAAATAAAGTCGTTCGTTGAAGAGGTTAAAGAATATAGACAATCCTCACGCATGGAGAATATGAAACAAGAGAGCAGCTTTCCACAGAGAAGCGAATTACAACAGGAAATGGAAGATAGAAATGGTTTTAATGGATGTATCGACATGAACTCAAACCTTAAATTGAAACTGAACAATATGTCTACACGTTTGAAAGAGGCTCATCAAAACGAAGAGAGAGCTAGAAATGTGATAAGGAAATTAAGGGCACAGTTGAAACTAGAGATGTCAAAAAATCAAGGAAACCCAGCTCTCATAAGTTCGAGAAATGAAGATAATATGCTAAGCAAATTGGATTTTGAAGAAACGTGTGTTGGTAGATTTGCATCTAATGATCTACGTGTCATTCCAGATAATGCACAGTGTCAGTCTGATTCTTATGAGGGCGAAATTTCGTCTCAGAGTAAGAGTAATCAGAAATTTTCTCAAAAAGGCCACTTAACGGAGAAAGGTGCAAAAACCTCTAGCAAAAGTAGCGTGTTGTACAACAGCCAGCGTGAGGAACATCAAAGGCCAGTCAGTATTATGAAGAAAAATTCGGAATTCACTCGAGTTGACGGTAATGTGCAAGATAAAATTTCGCAGAAAAGGCTAGTCAGTTATTATCCAGGTTTTCACAGCTCAAACAGTTTGCATGCAAGTTCAAGTTCATCGAATCCAAATCTAACACCAGTAACTTCACTTGATAATCGTGGAAACCTATCAAATTTGGAGAAAACAGTTGTTAAGTCTAATGAAAACAGTGAAGAAGACTCCTGGAATGATTGCCAGTTGGATACAGGTATAACTTTATTACGCCGTAGAAGAGGTACACAGTTTCATGAAACACGTGAAGATGAATCATGGCGTGAAGGCCAGTTCGATACAAGTATAACTTTATTACGTGATGGAACAGGCGCCCAGTCGAATCAAAGAAGCGAAGAAAAATCGCGTAATGGTTGCCAGTTGGATGCAAGTGTAACTTTGCTAGGTCGTGGAAGAGGTGTTCAGTCAATTAAAAGCAACGAAGAAGAATCACGGAATGATGACCATTTGGATTCAGGAATTACTTTATTACATCAAGAAAAAGGCGCCCTGTCTAATGAAAGCAGTGGAGATGAATCACGTAATGTTGGTCAACTGGATACAGGCATAACTTTAGTAAGAGTTGCCCACTCTAGCGAAAACTATGAAGAAGAATCACGGAATGATGACCGTTTGGGTACAGGAAGTACTTCATTACGTCAAAGAATAGTTGTCCAACCTACTGCAAGCAGTGATGATGAATCAAGTACTGTTGGCCAGTTTGATACAGATATGCCTGCAGTACGTCATGTAAGAGTTGCCCACTCTAGTAGAAACTATGAAAAAGAATCACTGAATAATGACAATCTGGATACAGGAAGTACTTCATTAGGTCAAAGAATAGTTGTCCAGTCTACTGCAAGCAGTGATAATGAATCAAGTACTATTAGCCAGTTGGATACAAATATGCCTGTAGTACGTCATGTAAGAGTTGCCCACTCTAGTGGAAACTATGAAAAAGAATCGCGGAATGATGACCGTTTGGATACAGGAAGTACTTCATTACGTCAAAGAATAGTTGTCCAGTCTTCTGCAAGCAGTGATGGTGAATCAAGTACTGTTAGCCAGTTGGATACAAATATGCCTGTAGTACGTCATGTAAGAGTTGCCCACTCTAGTGGAAACAATGAAGAAGAATCACGGAATGATGACGCTCAGGATACAGGAATTACTTTAGTACGCCATGGAAGAGTTGCCCAGTCTAATAATAGCTATAAAGAGAAATCTCGAAGTGGTGTCCAGCTGGATACAGGTAATGATTTTATAGTATCATATATAACAATCAAAACATATGTTTAATTCAGGGTTATCCAAAGGTTTCTTGGTGAGGGCCATATATACGAAAATTAACAGGAAGTTGGACCACACTATATGTAATATACTGAAATGCAAAAACAATGTGTATTGCTAAATTTAACTTTAAAATATCTATATTATCAAATACATCTTCTGTAACCTCGAGAAAATCGTCTTCAGTGGAAGAAATCGCGCTGTGCTTGGGACTAAAGAGTGGATAGCAGTGCAGGAGAACGTTTGATGGTGAAGACACGATGGACTTCTCAGAACTGGTTATCCATCCTTCTGGCTTCAGTCTGCTTATGCTTAGATTTATGTGAGAATGAATTTGTTCAGAAATATAGGTTTAACAATCATTTTCGTTGCTCCTCATTGCAAGGAACTTATCCAAATGTTTATTGAAGCTACGGAAGAAGAGATGCTGAAGTTGACTTTCAGTTGAGATTTCAGACAGACATCAGACTGCATTGAAGAAGTTCCAAATGCAGAATTTCTTCCACTTTTTCTAATGCATCCATAAGTAAGAGGCTCGACAACAGTTTGATTTCTTTTTCAATGGCTCGAGAAATAGTCATGTTATCGGAACTTGCTTCTGGCCAATAAACTCTTGACTACGGGCCACAAGTGGCCCACGAGCCGTAGAGTAGGAACACCTGGTTTAGTCTATTGACAAAGCTCCGTGGCATGAACAGACATAATAACCAGATTTTGCTAACTATCCAGCATCTACAAATGAAAGTCAACTATAACATGCATTGACATGACTCTCCTCATTGCAGATGAATCTGACAGTGAAAAGCAGAGGTCAAATCCTGAACTTGACTCACCGCACTACCAGAAAGTTCAATGGATAAGGAAAAGTATATACGACAGGAAAGACAGAGACTCAGAAGAAGGGAACAAATCTAGTTGTAAGTATTTCCATAAAGCATGCTCATGCTTTGTACTCATACTTTATAGAATTGAGTCCATTGCTTTGATATTTTCATTTGTTTTCTTGTTTTACTTTCATCCATACTTGATTTGAGATCACAGCAAGGGTCAACTCGTCACTGACAGAGTATTCATCTGACGAAAATGGTCTTAGAAGGATAGGTGTCAATAAACAAATTTGTCATTGTTTCGAAAGCTGCCAATCAAGACAATCCTGTTCTATGCACTCCTATATAACTGCAAACTCGGCAACAGAATTACACGGCTTTTCAATATCCGCTTTCTTCAAGATTGTTCTGCCCAATTGCAGAGTTTCCTGTTATTTTTTGTCTCCTGTTGCTTCCAGCATGACATCATAATTTGCCAGTCATGTAGAAGATGTCCAATCAAAATTTACTTTTGGTTTAAATTTAAGCCAATGCTTTTAAGTTTAAGTTATCAACTGGGATAGATGAGGGGTTACAGCTCCAGATGAGAATGGAACTTTTGCAAACACCTTTTTCCTCGCTACCGCCGCAAACAATCGTTGAGAAATGTCGAGAAGAACATAGAAAACATGACTATTAAATGGCGATATAGATGGAAATGTTTGCCTTCTGGCTTTGAATAAGTTTTCAATCAATAAATCTATGAATGAACTAAAATTTTAAATAATAATACAATGTACAGTTGAATGATAATTCTTAAAGCCAGAACGACGACAGAAAGTGAAATCATTTTATCATTTAACTTTAAAATTTATCTTTAAACTTTAACTCCACACATTCCAGAATTAGACAGTCCAGTGGCATATTCAGTTACTCTTAGGTGCCTAATTGCCGTCCCCCCCCCCCGGCAATTAGGCACCTAAGAGTATGACTGATTCGATTGCGACAATTCCATAATAAACACTTTTTGACTCATACTTCAGTCATCCTCAGTTAGAAAGGGAAATGCGATAAAGGTATATATAACGGTAGGAAATAGGAGACAAAAATTAATGAGAAATCTTGGAAATTCCATTAAGAAAGTATTTCGTTTAACTGGAACTGGCAATTGTATGTAAAATCAATAGTGCTTATGTATGCAAAAGAGCATAGTTTTTCTTCATCGTCATCGTTCTAGTAATTACACTTGCACTAAATGTACATTGTTTTAAGTCTGCAACATAGGGGACGAGTCTCTTGCATGTAATGAATTGATCTTCACTTTAGAGTGAAAGTTCAAAGTACCGACTCTCAATCCAAAATTTGTAACTATAGCACTTTCCAAAGGTTTGCATGGATGGGTTGGTATACTACTTCATTTTAAAAGAGGCAGTTTTAGAGGTAACCGTATGAATGAAATTGTAATAGTAGCATAGCAGATTTTCTTCTGTGGTGAAATAATGAGCAATAATTTTGCTAAACTCAGATATCCTTCTCATGATAGGAGATCCAAACAATGTTTGGTGCACACTGACATATGGAATAAATATATAAAGCATTTGAGAACAAATCAGAAGAGAAGGAATGATAACTGAGAAAAATTTTTAGTCTAGAGTTAAGCCTGGTTCTCATATATGTCATAAAGATCGTAAATATCAGGCATTTTTCCGATCCCCGATTCTTATGATATATGATAACGAGAAAAATTAAGCATCCCAGTCTCCCCGATGACCACAGTTCCATGTCATAAGAATCGTAAGAATCGTAAGAATAGGAAGCGTTTCTATTTTTCGATGCGTCCCCGACAATCTCCGATCGACTCGGATTCTTATGATATATGTGAACTGGACTATCGCTAGGATCGTAATTATCATTATCCCCGATCTTTACGATTCTTGGGACATATGAGAACCAGGCTTTAGAGCCATATGTTATAAACTGCACTAAAGAATCTCGGATATTAAAATGCAAGAAATAAGAGAGAATTCTGATATTTATGTAACCGAAACGTTCAATATGACAATTCAGTATTGGGAGATTATTAACTAGTGAGTAATATAATATCATTTAATTTCTGCAACAATATAACTATGATTGAGTACAAACTTCAAACACAACAAGATAATGTAATTGGAAGTATCTCATGAAGTGTTTGTCGCAAGGTAGCACTATTGTATTGCATTGTTACTCTGGATTTTTCAATTTGTGTTATCTCCGTTGATATATTCACTAGGGATTTCCGTATAAATGCATTATTTTCAAGATGCCTGTCTGACACCTTCGTTGACTTAGGAGCCACTTTGTCTAGTAATATCAATATTCAGAGATTTCTCTCCCTCCCTAGGACATTCACTTATTTCATACCAAAAGCTATTGTAACATGTATATGTAGATAAACTGCAGCACACTTTTCTTTGTTTCAGTCATTTCCAGTACGGCACACAGTAGACTCCCGATATGTCGGACTCTCAAGAGAGATTGGAAATTGGTCCGAGTTAACGAATTTCCGAGTTAAACGAGCCCCTTAATAAGCTGGAGTGAATCCAAGAGGAATGAGAAATCAGTCCGACTTAACGATAGCCCAACTTATCCATGGTTCCACTAAACGGGGTTTAACTGTAACATACAACAGACAGATAATAGTTGCAACGTCCACAATAAGTGTTATGTCATTTGGTGCTTCTTTGTCTGCCTGATCTGTTGCTTTATCCTCTGTAACAGCTTTTCAAGTGATAATGAGGTCGATCCAAAATGAAACTTAAGTAGAAATCCTTTTAATTTAAAATTCTGAAAATTTGGAAGTTTAAATTGCTTAAACACCCACTCTCCTATGTCGACACTTATCTCAAGTCATTAACACCTCCTCCCTCCCCTCAGCCTGGACGTCCTTTGTAGATATTTTCTAAGCTCATCAATGTACTCTTGCAGATGAGAATAGTTATGAAAGCTGCCTCGATGGAGTAATGGTCTTACAAAATTGTCCTTCTTCAAGTGGTCAAAATTTCCATGTACTGGAACTTATGGACAAAAACGATGACGAAATCAGTGTTGGAGAATATCCATTAGTGGAGAAGAAAAGGCTTTCATTGAAGAATCTAAAGTCTAACTTATCACTCAGAAGAAGTTCAAGGAAGATGCAACGTGGGGAAAATGGTGACCTACAAGATACAATGAGGAATAGGTCACAGTCAACTGACTATGGAATGGACAGGTTTAGAAAAAGCCAGAGTGATAGCCAGACAAACCTTGTAAAGATAGGCAGCAGCGGGATGCTTCGAAAAAATCAATATAAGAAAGTAGACAGTACCAAGAAGAAAACTGCTGTTTTACAACTCTCGAAATTATTGCCAAAAATATCAAAGAAGGTGGAAAAAAAGAAATCGAAGAGAGTGAAAAATGGGATGGAGACATTGCCAAAAAGTCTGGAAAGATCAGGGAATAGAAAAAAGAATGATAGTAAACGGGACAAGAGCACCAGGAAATCGTCAGATAATACATTAGTAGACAATGCTGATTTGATTCACAATGACATTCAAGAAGTAGCAAACATAGCAAGGACTCCTTCATCCAGCTTGGAAATTAACTATGAGCAGAAAAATAACAGAATAGAAGTTTTAAAAAGTAGCGGAAATTTAGATTCCCTTGAGGAACACCATAGTACTGCAGGAAAATTCACTAATTCTTCATCTAACTGTGACGGAAATGATTGTAAATCAAGAAATCAGGATAACAAGGAAAACGAAAGTACGACCCTGACTACGCTGCCATACCATGCTACAGATGATCAGATGAAGATCGCGGACAAGGATGGTGGCAATAACCAGCAGAATGTAGAAGACCTTGTAGAGATAGCTGCTTTAAAGCAAGAAGTGGAGTCAAACACATGGTCTCCAAGAATAAGCAGCTCCTTCCCTTTAGGTAGTGAAATATATGACAGTGGCATAGAAAGCACAAGAAGAAGATCATCGATAAAAAGTTGGATCTTAAAGAAAATGAAAGAGTTTGGAAGGAATACTGATAAAGAGAATGATCTGGGTGACTCTGAAAGTGTTTCTGCGAGAGAAACTGATGACAAAGACAAAAGGGGGTGCAGAAATACCTACAAGACTAATGAAAAAGAAAAAAGGAGTGACGAGAAGGAGCGAAACGCGGAAATGAAATGCTCCAAGAAAATCGCTAAATTGGAGAAGAAGAAAAGGAAATTAAAAGAAAAAAGTAAGATAAAAGAATCAAAGGAAAGAGAAAAGATGAGAGAAGTAGAACGGAGGCTTGAGACAATGAAGGAAGAACAAGACTTCTTCAAGATAGAGAAGGATGCAAGAGGATCAAAGGAGAATGAAAGCATGAAATCAAAGGCAGCTCCAAACAGATTTATAAAAAATATCATCAAAGCAAGACTATATCGGAAAAGCATGAAGGAAAAAAAAAGAAAACTTGATAAAAAGATGAAGAAAAATAAGGAATACCGAGAGTGTAAAGAGTGCGCTTGGGAACGAAAAGAATGTAAATTCCAGAAGCAAGAAATAAAGTGTGCTACAGACAGTGATGATCAAATATTGAGTAAGCAAATATCAAATGAGATAGATATGATAACTGAAAGTAACAGCTGGAAGAAAAAAGATGACGAGAAACAATTGGAGAAAGAAAATGGATTAGAAAAGAAGCCAATTGAAGGGCATATCCTTAAGGATTCACCCAAGAATGAAGACATGGAAGAAAACGAGACTAGGACCAGGAACAAAGAAGAACATCTGAAAAGCTCAAATGAAAATATTGAAAAATCAAGTGCATTACATATCTTAGTAGCATGGGATGATGATGTGAAGGACTTTATCGAGGAAGATGATAGCATGGAAAACGTCATCTTTCATATCAAAGAAAACAATGACAGTCAAATTGACAAAGAGCATGCGCCAATCAAGGCGTTAATGGGTGACAGTTCATGCGGAGCTCAGTTAACTCACGAGATACCCGTTGAGCAAGTGATTCAATTAGACCAGTGCCTTGAAGATGATGACGATATTGAGGACATTCACATAAGGGAAACTGCTAATTACCACAAAGTCCCTATGAAGCAGGAAAATCTTGAAAATAAAAAGCATGGCTTAAAATCTACGTTTGCAAATGCCGTAGATAATTTCGACATAGATCACGCAACTGAAATTATTGAAATCGATACAGGAGAAAACGATTTTGAGAAAGAAGAAATCCAAGGAAGCAAAAGGCTTCAAGAAAAGAAGGCCGAGATTATTGAGGGAGAAGGACATTGTGATGTCACTGTCCATTCCTTTCAAGATGAATACAGTGAAAGTGACATGGAGTTTGAATGCACCAAAAAGGGTGCAATTACTAGAAAAGTTGTACGCACTAAGCCACAGATTCACAGAAAACCAAGTTCATTTCAAAGCACAGACAACAAGAACATTAGTGGAGGCCGCACTAAGAATATCTACGTCGGTGCGCAAGATGTGATTTCAATGGCATCTAATTCGGTTGAAGCAGAAATAGGATATTTTATTAGTGGGCAAAGTCAGGATTCAAGATATGAAGTTTCAACGAGGAGCGATAAAGTCAGTAAAGATAATGCGAAGGTCTCTATAAATGTGAATGAGCAGTCTGCAGAAATCAAAGATGACAAAAAAATTAATGGAATGATAGAGGAGTTTTCAGGTCATATCCGAAAGTCTTGTAAGTTGGATGTTAAAGACGATGTATTGACACAGAATTCGGGAAACACATCTGATTGGGATGCTGAAGAAGACTTAGATATAGTCTTTTCAGATGCTGAAACTGCACGGTTTGAAGATGATAACGAAGATAGGGAAAAAGAAATGACACACGCAAAAACTTCACAGTTTGCAGAAGAAGATAAAATTGATGAGAATAAAGGGAAGAAAGCAATAATTGCAAAAAAATTGAATGACAGCGAAAGTTTACTCAGATGTTCTGACAAGAGACAGAATGAATCGAACACATATGAAGACTGGTATGAGGGTATTGATGAGGAAAAACCAGAGCTCATGAAAGGCCATAAGTCGCCATCCGATAGAGTTGTATTCACTTTTCCGGATAGTAAAAAGTGGGTTAACAGAGAAAAAAGGACCAACCATTTTAAGATGGACAGCATTCAAGATGCTTCTAATAGGAAAGAATTGAACGATCATCTGACAGCTTCAGAGAGTTCACTTGAAGATATTATTCGCTGGATAAATTCAGAGCCTACAAAGCCAAAGGTACCGAAAGACGTTAACCAGAATGTGGAGGCATATAATGAAAGAGAGCAGAAGTTGATACAGGAAATTACTGAATTAAGGAGGGAGAACGAACTGCTCAAATCGAGCTCTAACGAGCAGAATGATAATGATGCATTGATCTTTTTTGACTTAGAAGGAACAGAATCGACATCAAAGGTATACTCAATCAGTGGTGCTAGAAATGAAGAATTTGCTGAAATAAACGAAAGGACGAGGGTTGAAATCGAGAGAGCAAAAAGAGAGACCCAGGAAGCAAAATCCATAGCAGAAGAAGCAAATATGTCAATTGAAATTATGAAAGAGAGTCTTGAAGAAAGTCAGAGAGAAGTTGAAAGGATGAAAATAGAAATGAAAAATAGGATAGAAGAGCAAAAGATTCATTATGAAAAGAGGATTGAAGAAGCAGAGAAGTATAAAAAAATCTTTGAGGTAAAGGGAGATACAGCTCGAGAGCTTGAAGGACTAAAAGCAAAGTTGTCCGCTACGACGGCGAAAGTCAGAGAGCATGATAGAAATGAACATGAGGGGAAATTGAAAGACTACAACAATTGCAATAGCATTAATGAAGATGATGGCAAAGCAGGTAGATTTTTAGAGAGTTCGAGTGTGATTGGTGAGGACAGTCAAAATCTGGAGACAATAAATAGCAGTGTTGTTAAATCTCTGTCAGCTAAGGAACTGGAAGACAATTTAACAAGCACGATTTCTAGAGATTCAAATGAGATTGTGGACTTTGGGCTACAGCATAAGTTAAAGGCAAGTGAAGAGACGATCGTGGAACTGCGAAGAGAAAACGAAAGACTAACAATTGAGCTTGAAAGACATGAATCGAAAGTCAGGTTAGAAAAATATAAAGAAGAATTAAGAAATTTGATGGAGATGACATTGATAAACGAGAACGAAACTAGTGGAGACGCCGATTCTGCTGAGAAAGTAGCCGTAAATGAAAGGTTAGGACAAAAACCGTGTACACAAATACAGGAATTAAGAGTGAATACTGCACAAAATGAAAATGTTACTTCGAAGGGACCGAATGACATAGTACCGGAAAGGAACGGCATATTTACAATTGACAACGAGGTGCATTCCTGTGAGGAAAATAGGCTTCAATCGCAAAGTGCATCACTGAGGGCAAGGAGTTTCGAAGTTCAAGAGCCGAAACTGGGTAATAGCAGGTAAGTAGATTTGTCACACTACCACTCAAAATAGTCATAAAGGATGAGAACATACAACGAGTTTAATACGATAGGATTACAATGTCAGCCAAAAGCTTTGGAACGCTTGTTTTGATCTAAGCCAAAAATGAGATATACCATTGTCGTCCCCATTAGACAATGTTGTCTGAAGCAAGTATGAATAACCGTACAGGTAGAAGTGATGCCTGTGTAGAATGCTATGGGATTCAGCTATCGACTCGACATCGTTTGGGAAGGAGGAAAGGATGTACGTTGTAATTGATGTTACGGAAAGGGGACCGGAGTTGGAAATTCATGAAGTTGTATAGGTATTCCAAGATCTTTTGGCACGTATATTGTATTTTGGAAGAGAAGAGGGCTACCCTTCTTCGATTCAACATTATCTACAATTACATGTTTGCCTATATCAGAAAATCAGACCAGCTGCATTCTGACAATTTAGTGATCATGAATTCTCACGTCAAAATTATAATGTAAATATATGAGTGTCCCTCTGACGATGAGAGTGAATTTTAAACCCTTTATAACCGACCTATTAAATACTCCCTATCATGGGTTATTTCCTTGGGAATAATTTCATATGATCTTTGACTTTTAGCAAAAAACAACAGCTGCGCATTCATAATTCAGAGAGCCAACCTCCTGAAGCAAATGAATGCAATGTGTACCAGAGCCAGCAAAGTACGTATCCAGTCTACGAAATGAGAAATTGTGAGGATATAGGAGGTGAATTAGAAGATAGCTCCGAAACAGCACCTGCTTTTTCCTATAATGGCAGTAAGTTTGACTTGCAAGGCACGAGCGATTGTAAACTCACTAAAGGTGAGTATGATCACTTTGATGATAATTCAGAAGTGAGCTACTTCCCGACAGCCACAAGTGATAGCCACCCATCATTGCGCGCATCCAGTGTAAGTTCAAGGCACGAATCAAGCAGGATAAACGGCAGGGAGAAAGATGGAAATGATGTTACAGAGCATGTGACACGAACTCAACAAGAAAGTGAAACAGTAAGACACCACTATGTCACTAAAACTAAAAAATCCAAAAAACGGTTAAAGCAGTTAACCTCTTTTCTGCTTACACCTAGTGAAAAGAATGTAAGATTAGATCCATATTTTGGACCTTTCAACCCACTTCCTTCAATAGGCAGAGAATAGCAATTTAACATCTAAAAATTATAATAGAAATATCTTATTATAATTCAATATGCTAATTCGCTAGTACTTCATTAATAATTTACATAATGTTTATAAGAATTTCAATACCTGCTTCATTAAATTCTCTTATATCTTTAATGACATAATAGCAACATGAAAAAGCATCAAATCGTGATGCCATTATTTTGCTTGGAATCCCCAGAATTAGCAATTATCACTGGTGTTACTATATCAATTGGCAAAAATCACCTGGATTTCTTTGTGACCGTCGAAAAATATTTCAAATGATATATACGATGCATGCAGAATTTTCAACTATAGGTCAATTGAACGTAATTTGAAACGGGTACTTTCCCAGATATATGGAAGATAGCCAGAGTGACTGCTATCTTCAAGTCAGGCCAGAAGAATAACATGAATAACTATAGGTCAATATCTGTACTATCTGTATTCTCGAGATTGCTAGAAAAACTAGGACATGATCAAGTCTCACACTACTTTAAGGCATAAAACAAATTTCCTACGTGTCAGCATGCATTCCTATTGATGAATAACACCTTGACAGCACTTTTAGATATTACAGATTCATGGTTTTCCAATGTTGACAAACGTAAAATTAACATAAGCGTATTTCTTGACCTTAAGAAGGCATTTTACATCCTACTTGACTAACAGACGGCAATTCTGTCAAGTAAATGGCTAGAAATCCCACCTAAAACTTGTTCAATGTGATATACCTCAAGGATCGTGCTTGGGGCCTCTCCTCTTCGTCCTGTATGTCAATGACTCACAAAAATGCACCTCAAATGTGTACGCAGATGATACCTGCGTAACTTGTTCTGCTGAAGACACTGATCAGCTCTGCAATGATCTAATAGCTGAAGCTGAACACATTGCAGAATGGTTACGGCAGGACAAGCTGAGTTTAAACACTGACAAAACGGAGTTTATTGTAGTGGGTCATAAACGACAAACAACTCATATCATTAGGCCAATAGAGATAAGCATAAATTGTGAATCAATCAAGCGAGTGAAAAAGTCAAGTACCTTGGGATTACTGTGGATGAAAACCTAACATGGAATGAGCATTATTAAAAGCTCAAATGTAGAATTAAAGCTGCCCTCTCGTCCCTACAGAAACTTAAGAATATATTAACACAGTCTTAACTTGATCAAGTGTATAAGGCACTGTTTGAAAGTCATCTGAGATACAGTGAAGAACTGTGGGGCAATTTATCGAACATAAAGCTCCACCGTCAATATCTACAGTTTAAAGCAAAGTTTTGATAGAGAACTCTAGGCTAAAGGGTGGGTGGAGATGTAACTGGTTGTCAGTTTCAAATATAATACAATTTGACGAAGCAGTAATGATCTATAAGATAGTGAGCGGTCTGTGCCCGGACAACCTAAGAGGGAAACTTAATCCCAGATCTCAGCTATCGAGCTACTCGACAAGAAGTCAGTTAGATTTGGACATTCCAAGGTTGCACCTAGAGTTCTCAAAAAATAATTTCATTTACTCTGGAGTAAAGACTTGGAATATCATCCCATTGGAAATTAGATTAAGTCCAACAGTCACTATGTTCAATAGGAAACTGAAGGAGTTCCTACAAAATTAGCATCCTTCCCGAAGCAGGATCCCTAGGAAGACCAGTAAATGTTTTCTAGTCTCTTTTTATTTATTATTAACTGTAAACGCATTAAAGACTTTCATTTGTTTTATCATTAAGTTGTAGCTGATAGGGTTTTGTGGTTAAATATGATATGATGATGATGAAGTATCAGAGTTGGAACTAGACCACGTTGCCCAGTTTCAAAAATCCAGTCAAATTTTCAAAATTGCATTTCAAGATATGATGATTATCGCTATTTCAAATCTCTGCCAAGTTGGCCAATTGCCTCTATCATTTATACACAATCTTATATCACTTAGCACATCAATTGTTTCCACTTATCCTATTTGGCCTCCTCTGTTGAATATCTATGGCTCTTGAATTGCGTAAGAGAAAGAAATTTGAACCCAGTGATTCACTCATTCGCAGCTTTGAATCCAATCAAAGCCTGTCAAAGTTGCGCAATACGAATATCCATAGAACACCTATAGGTTTCACAAGGTTTGGCAGGGTTGAGATTGGAAACTCATCCATCGGAGAGTACTTAGGCCGTTGTCATGGAACTTTGACGGCATTTAAATGCAGTTAAAAACACAAATCAACGACAGGTCGATATTTTGATTAAATCAGTGAATTAAGCAAATTTTAATGAATTCACCGAAAGGTTGGAGAGACTTGACAGCGACCAATGATAACAATAATAATGTTTGGCAGGGATAGATAATACTATATGTTTACCCATCCTTCGACAGGTGTAGCATTGAAATGTTTTACAAATGGGCGTACCTAGTGCGAAAGGGCGTGGTAAGTCTGAACCCGTTCACCTGACCCGTTGGATCCGCGCCTGCAGTATTCCAGAAATTAATTGGGGAAATCGTTAACAATAAAAGTTATAACTTTAATCGCCTTGATCTAAAACGCTTTTGTCCATCGTCATGTTTTACAACCATTAGAACATGGTTCTGCAAAGGTTAGACTAGTTTCAAGAAATTTTACCGATTTCTTTGCCACGGTACCAAGCATGAGTTACACCACCGATAAGCTCCTCCATTTTTAGCGAGTTTTATCATTTTTTCTTCTACAGAGCTTCGTAAGTCTTCAATGGGGTTAAGAACGTGAGAGATTCCAAATCAGTCTACTACATAAGCGCTGTACTTCTATGTGGCTTAGATAGTTAGACTTTTTTCTATTGATAGCAATTGACATAAACTAGGGAGATAGCAAATTGAACGACTGTCCAAATTAATTTGCTCTATAAGTAAATCAATAGCCTTCGTTCAAAAGGCCTGATTGAGTCAAACTTCAAACAACTTTAAAACCGCTGTTGCTAATACGTCTAATCTAGAGATAATATTATTTGAAAATATTTGGCATTGCTGCCATTACCCAAAAGCTAAGCAACCGTACGAACCATTTCAATTTCCTTAAATGAAAAACTCTGGAGTGGAGTGTTCAGAGACAGTAACAAAATAACACATTTTCTTCAAACTCTAGCATCTGCCTAAACAGATTTTTATCTATCAAATTCACAGAGTTTCATGCTCCAACTAACAGTATTTAGCTTCAATGGACTTATACCACATCTTCAGATTATGAGACAACAGTCCAATGCTTTTGCTGACCCTAATGGCCGAAAACATTACAACATCTGCAATCGTGAACTTGTCTTCAACGAGCCACATGTTTTTTCCCAACTGCTGTTCAACCTGAGTCAATGCTTTCTTTGTGTCATCAACACTTCCGCAAATAACCTGGGGTAAAACAGGAAATAGCAACGTTACAATGCAATCGACTTTAAGCTTAGGCTTGCAACATAGAATGGTAACATTATTACAAAAATACATCACTCTTATTAATCATCCTTCAGCCTTAACTCTTTCGAAGCCTTTTCTTTCAACATTACCACTCCATTCACTTTTCTCCTCTTCTATCGCCGTAATTCTAGCTTTTCTAGTTTCTTCAGTCATTTGTTTGCATTCCTCTGCTTCTCTGTGTTCCATACTTAACCATTATCATTCTTCCTCGCTTATTTCTCCTCTCTTATTCATCTTCATTCTTGACAAAGCACAGCAATCCCAAACACAAGAAAATGTTTCAAAAGAAAGAACAGCCAAATTTTCCATTCCATTTTTTTCATTTTATAGTCAGTGCATCTACTCTTGCTCAGTTCAAACTGATCAATATAACATGATCGTCATTCAAAATAATTACCTTGGACGTTGCAAGATCCATAAGAAAGTCTGCCATCAAAGCTCCATTCTCACTAAGCGATTCATATAACTGTGGTGCAAATTTGCGACAGAGAAACCTTGCAATATTACCATCTCCTTTTATTGGTGTCTGGACTCTTGGGTTCACAATGACTGATGGTCCGAATGGATCTAAAAGAACGATTGATCTGCTTAACTAATTAAAAACATTCTACTAAAGCTAATCCACGTAGAATACTGCGAAAAAGATCTTCCACAATCTTGAAAACAAAACTATTTTTAAGTAGCTTTGTTTCAGACTAGCATATATGAACAAGGGCTCATTTGGTAGCACATTAATGGGAATATCACCTACAAAATATTTGAATGATTTCTGAATCACATCTGCTAACAAGGGCTCATTTGGTAGCACACTAATGTGCATATATCCATTACAAAAAAGGCAAAAATGAGTCCAGTCTGAATGGTTGAATACTATAGGCAAATATTAACAAATTTTAGAAACTATACTCTTCCTGTATTATCTAGGAGGTTCCTCCCACTATAAAAACAGCCCAATTAGCTTCCAATCTTAGGTGCTCCTAACTGTGTCAAATGCAACTAAACAGTCAATATTTTGGGTGGGACTACATATTTTCTATACCTATATGCAATGGATGAAAAATGTGGAGACAAATGCAAAGGAAATGTGGTAGTAAATAGTGGAACAAGTAACACTGACTCATATAAGTAGCCTCTTGCAAAGAAACTGCAAAATGAGAAAGTTAAAAGTCTTTACATCATGCTTCCTTCAGACAGATACAATGTGGATAGGGTAGCTACAATGTTCTAGAGATTAATGTCAGTGATTTGTTTCTAAATATAAACCACTACAGGCTTGTGTAGCAGATGATTGAATCAAAGATAATAAACTGACAGAAGCAGACCTTCTTTCCAGATAAATGTGATGTTCAAATTTTGATGAGGTTGTACAAGTGAGTCTTGCCATCCAATGCTCTTTATTAGATCATGTGGAACTGGCTCTTTGAGATTTGAGTGCTTATGACATGCTGATGACAATGTAATACCTTGTTGACGGAAATAGTTGAACAAAATGAAAGCACTCATAGGGGGAGTTGATGGGTTCGCAGTTATTACAATATCAAGATCTTCACTCTGGAAAGATTTTGGTTCATGGCCTGCTTCCTGTGAACACACAGAGATTGATAAATACACTTTAATATTGATAAGTATTATATTATATGGCAAAAGTTGAGTCAAAGTATATCTATGACAACATTTTTAAAAGGTAAGTGGAGTTCTCACTTTATCCATTCATTCTAATGTGCTTATTTAGAGCATGAACCAATAAATTAAGTCTATCTATTTTCTTCAACTGCAATCACTTCTGTCACATCTTGAAATATACAATATATAAACATATATATACATATATATACACACACATAAATATATACATATAAATATATACATATAAATATATATATATATATTTATATATATATATATATATATATATATATATATATATATTTATATATATATTTATATATATATATTTATATATATTTATTTATATATATATATTTATATATATACATATATATATATTTATATATATAATATTTATATATATATATATATATATATATATATATATATATATATATATATATATATATATATATATATATATATATATATATATATATATATATAGTATATATATATATATATATATATATATATATATATATATATATATATATATATATATATATATATATATTTATATGTATATTTATATGTATGTATGTATTCATTCATCCACTATTTATTGCCCATTTACCATATTAGTGCACTACCTATTCATTCCTATTCATTCACCTTTCCATTCATACATGTGCAGTATTGATTCTGCCAGTCTATTATTTTGTCTTGATTACATTTATGTGCAATAACCCACTACAAAAATAATTCCTCCATTCACCCAAATACTCATTCATCTATGATTCTGGACCTACTATTTGATTTCATAAAAAAATTCTCTTGCTCCATACTTTCCTAGATTCATTTCCAGTTTTCTTTAAGTCTTCACTCTTTATTCCTACTTTTTTTTGAAGAGAATCCATTTGTCTCTTTATACCTTCCAGATCCTCCAAAATTCTCACTTGTCTTTCAAGGAGCTTTTTGATTTCTGTGTGCTGACTTTGCTCTCCATTCCTCTAAGAACAATTGGAAGATGAATACAGTAATGCCTAAAAATGTAGTAAATAATTCCAAAACACAATACTGATGGGTATGGAAGTCACAAGAATTAATTAGTTGCTATACGGAATTATCTGCTTATGGAAAAGTATTATTATCAATTTGTTTTATGTTGGCAACTTACATAGCTACAAGTAAAAAAGCTAAGTCAAGCCAACGAACAAAATACACTGTTACATAAATATATACAAGAAAAACAAGTCAACAAAATTACAAAGTTCATATCAATTTACAAAGTTCATATTAAAAATGGTGTAAAACTATAAAAACCGAGCCAAGGAATGAACTGCCTGCATAGTCTGCAGTCGTATCCTTCATTTTTCCAATATTTCATTTTATTTTTAAATTGTTGCACAAAATTTGAATCCTTAATTCCCTGTGGAAGGGAGCGCCAAATACGCTGCCCTCTTTATCTGATTGTTTCAGTACCATGATTGACTGTATGTGTCATAGGAAGTAAAAATGTATTGGTATTTTCTCAAATTATATGTGACACTTCTTTTCAAGAAAATTTCGTCCATAAAACTGGGGTTTAAATTATTTGTAGTTTTTGAACATTTCAATCATTAGCAATTGTGCATTTTTCTGATGTATTGTTACAGATCTATCTTTTTCTAATAATGATACAAAGCTGGAAGTATGGTCTTTATATGCAATTCGTAAGGCTCTTTCATGCAGTATATTGATTTTGTTATTCATTTTTCTGCCATGGAACATCCATGAAGTATGTGTGCACAATCTGCTGATGCCATATGTGAAGTGTTTATGCATAGTTTGCATAGTTCAGATGATGTGATGCATACAGAAATCCTGAATTTAATGAACAATGGTTCATTATCACAAGACAACAGAGGTTTTCCATGAAAGTATGTATGGAAAGAGTGCACTGGTGTAGATATTTTGAGCATTTGAAGCAGATATGTGGCATACAAAAGTTTCTGATTCCAAACTGGCTTTGCTACACAGAAAAGCAACAAAATCCTGAAATTTCCTGTATGATTTCTTCTGTTTCCAACTCTGAAAAGTACAATTTCAAGATATGTTCCCTTAAGAATGTGTATGCCCTTTTTTGCTGAGTAGACTCATATTCTCAAAAAAGTCCTAGTTGCACGCCTGACTATATATAGGTGAACATCGAAATACTGCATATTTTCCAACCTGTGCAAAACAAACAACACAGGTCCATAAAGATCTGCTGATTGTTGGTAATTAGCACAATTCAATTCGTACAGCAGCCAAGTTATGTACTTTGCTGTTTTTCTAAGGAGAAAAAGATTCTTCGTAAAAACCAAAAGCTCATTGAGCAGAGTTAAGAGAATGAATGGGCTATAAGATTTGCACTTTGTCCTTGAGATACCTAATCTGGAATCGAAGGGGGCACACAGGTATTTGGCGCACAGAAATCCTGAGTTTGTTGTGCGCCGGCGTATTTTAATAAGAAGATAGAAGTTATGTGTGGAATTCGGTGAGTAAAGAGTATACTGGCGAAATTAGTTTGAACATTTGACGCAGATCTGTGGGTACGAGTGTCAGATCCCACAAAAAGGCGAGATACATACTGCCGAGCCGTAAGGTTCATTCTGTATTCGCGAGTGAACATGTTTCATACCTCTTCAAATGCAACACCCTGGGAATCTTGAATGTTTTTCATTTGGTACATGCATGTTGGAAGTGGGATTTCTGGGTTACGATCAATATAACGTGGACATGAGTACATCGTGGTGGCAGCCATCTTTGGAGCTAAATGTGGAAAGGAGGCTCAGTGAGTGGAGCGAGGTAATATCAGCAATAGTCAGAATTATCCATAGAGATAGGAATATAATGAACACTAGAGTGATAACGAGGCCTGCGCGAGTGAAGCACCCCCAGCGCCATCTTGTTGGAGGTAAGTTTTGAGAAGGTGGGCGGTAGCAACGCAAGGCGAATGTTGTGCGCTGAAGTCAATCGTCCTGCTTTTCACCCAAGATTTGGCGATGAATGGATCTGATAATATAAAACAATGAATGAAGTATAACTTTCTTTGCTGCTGAAGCACAGAATAGTGAAAAAATACTTCATATCTTCGCAAATGGTAAGTTCGTATATGATTTTAATGTAAACACCTTGTATATTCAAATTCGGGAGAGCAATATAACGTGTAACTGGCGTAAATGAAGCCCATTGATAATAACATATTGATGTTATTTTTTGGATGAACATAAGAACATCTAAATACAGCCTTAATGGCTCTAGTATTTTGTTCAATACAGTATTAAGTTTGTCGTGATTGAAGTTGTATTTCTAGGTGTTCACACTATTTTGACTACTTTTGAGCCATCTAGCAACATATTTTGCACATTTTCAACGATCTATATTAAATAAGCATCGTTATATACATTCCTTTTTGCAGACTTATTTCAAAGGAGATTCCCTGTTCTGATGTAATATGAGCTTGTTTGCCTAATGCTAATTGCTTAAACGATTGCTCACATATCTTCACAACTTGAAAAATGCCAAATCTTGCAAATAATAATCCACTTTTGTTTCTTCTATGTGTTAACTTTTGTGTGTTTTCTGTGTTAATTTTTTCTATGTGCAGCAGGTTAATGCCCTGTAACAGATTGCTAATGGTATTTATTATACAAGCATTTATACACATATTTGTGTTGGTAGATCAATGATCTGTAGGAGTGCTGTATGAAATGATAGGAGCAAAGGAATATTGTAACTTCTTCCTATTTCTCTATGTGGGATATATTTAATTTTACCTATCATGACTGACATGTCATATAGTGTTTGTTCTACTTGCAGAGTATAATATAGATGCATCAGCATATGGCTTATAATAAAGATCACATGAACCACATAGTCACAAGCAGGATGAGCAGATACAGTTACAATACTTTCATGTCACTCCAGACTTGCAACCTTGACATTTTCCTACTTCCTAATTTACAAAAGTGTCATCCCAAACAATACTACTTGTTCAAAAGCCTGAATTGGCCAGAATTGCCATGAAGCTGTTCTCACCAATTGAGCAAGAACTTTTCCAGTTACTTTCTGGATATGGAAATTTTCCATAATGGACTTCCATGAAGTTTGGCCTATTCCAACTACCATAAAGAAAAGTATTTTAGAGGCCAACACCTCACTGTTTTCAACAATTGCATTCCCTCCATAGTCAACAAAGCCTGTGTATTTCTGCTCTTCCCTACTCCACTGGATCTGTTATCTAATGGCCTTTTCTATCAATAAGAATTGACATATCACTCAATTTGCCCAAAACTAGTTTCTTAGCTTCATCAAGTGCATCACTGAGAAAACCTAGCCTGAACTGCATAGAAGAGCACAAAAGGTGGAGAAGATCTACTAGCAATAACAAATTCTGGCAGGAGAAACAAGAAAGGAAAGATAATTGCTAGGAATCGTATTATGTATATGCCCTAGAAAGAACTATTTGATAGAAATATATATCTAGACTTTTTAACATTTAATGAATTATGTTGCATAATAGTATGTTATTGAAGTCTCTCAACTCTGCTAATGGTCATGTTCCGCTGCCTTGAACTGTTCCAAGTTTGTTGTATAACAATTTCCGTAATATTTAGTACTCGGTATACATGTTGCCATTTCACTGTAAGCATTTCTACAAACCTGTGAAACGAAACGGTTTCACCTGTTCTATGTTCATACCCACGACGACACTGTTATGCACTTTACGGCGACACAGTCATTCCGCATTTTCTGAGCAAGCAATACAGCATAGCGTATACAAAACTTATTTACGACTAAAACTAAAGTGTAAACAACAAACATAACAGTTTAAAAGACATTAAACAGCAACTAGTGTCCAAAAGCGGCGATTTCTGCTCTTTCAGGAGATCACTCATGAAGGGTCAAACCAGCTTCCGCACCCGAAACTTACCTCCAACAATATGGCGCATGGGTGCTTCAACCTCGTACTGGTCAAACAATAGGAGTGCGCACTCTAGTGTTCTTATATTCCTATCTCTATGGAATTATCAAACTTGCTACTGCTTGCTCGCATGCACATGCAAAAGGAATAAGAATAAATACGGCAAATTGTAACGAATGTGTGGGAAATGGACGAAAGAATCGCCAATGGTGAGTTCGATGTGCTTTGTTGACAGTTTTTGTAACACTACTAATAGAAGGATTTCTTGACGACACTTACAGGGCAGTCCCAGTTTTATGGAAAGTATGACAGCTGCATTCCCGAGATGTTTTCAGGAAGCCAGAACTGCAATCTTACTGGAAAAGGCATTTCTAGATCTGTGAGGCTGTGATGCTAATGAGGTCCATAATAGGGGTTAGGTTTGTTTGTGTCTCCGTGAATCAGCTCAGTAGGTGCACTCCTAAACCGCACATTCGGTGATGTTGCACACTGCTTATCCTGGAAATTTTCCTTGGTATACCCGAGACCTCGGGCAAAAGTGCCCTACTGTCCAATGTAGGCAGGTACAAATCCAGTGGTAAAAAGATAGGGAGCAAATTCAAGCAACAGCCCACATCTCAGACTTCTAAAATGGCCCTAGATTTTATGAAGCTCCTGGATGAACAACTAATGCTTTCCTAATGGATCTCTGATCTGGGCTGTAAAGTGAAAAGCTAATATATTGAAACTGCTTAATGTATAATGTTTATTGATTAAACAGAGAACCTAATAAGAAATATTAATTCATAATTTTTAGTACTTCTCTTGAGTTATCATCAAGTTTATTATTTAAATTGTTGCTTAGCTTAATTTTACCCCCAGCTTTATGCCTATGCTCATCTATGCTATCTAGAACTACACTTTTCTTATTTGTATGGCAATGTAGATGGTTTACATTGGAAAATAAATAGAATGTTGCTCACATATCCAGGATTGGCATGTGGGTAAGGTCCCCCTAGACTTCCCAAAATTTGCCTCTCTCAGCACTCAATTAGAGATAGAGTCATAGAAATTGATATGTGTGAATGAAAGTGTGGTTCAATTAAAATCTGATTATAAGGACCGCAACAAACCACATTAGGCTCAAAAGCAATGAACACTTATCATTTAGATCTTCATTGATCAATTAGCCATGTTAAGACTAAACCAAGGTAATACTAGATAGAAAAACCAACAGCCATGTTTAAGATGAATCTGAATCAAGTTAGACAAACCCTAGGATGTTTTGAGACTACCAGCCCCATCTTCAGCTAGTAAAGTGAAGCAAGAGGGATATAAGTAACCAAATAAATCCAATAGGAGCGGAAAATACCTAACTATGGAGATAGACAAGTGGATCAAAAGGAGTCATAGAATTTCCTAACTTGTATCTTTTTCACATTTATCAGAATTTAAACCATATTATATAATTCAGTTTGTTACAGTACCCCTGGCTGCCCAGCTGACTGGTGCTCACGATGCTCAGATTAATTGTGGCTCCCTGGCAAATTGCACTGGCTATGGGCCTATGTAAAATCTATTTTTTTGATGATGTCATCCAATGCCAAACTGTTTTAAGAAACTTACTATGAATGGCTCTTAATGAAAGATATGGAGATGCCTTGTAGCACTATATAGATCTACACTGACTAAAAGCAATACACTTTCTAATAGTGTACAAATTAAATTTTTCAATGTTTCTGTTATTATTATCATACTGTGATGCAGTCAATGTGCTTTATTGTTCAGTTGATATGACAATGACAATAAATTAAAAACTTTTATGGGACACCATGAAAATTGTACAATGTAATTTTGAATAATCTTAGCAACAAGTCTACTTTTGTTGTGTTAATTTGTGAATCTTTTATGTCCTTATGAAGTATCTAATCTTATTTGGTCATATTCCTCTTAGGTCAAAAAGCACAGACAACATCCTCAAAAGTAACTACCTTAACTTATGCTTTGGTCTAATTGTAATTTGAATTCGTATATATACATCCAGGACACATTGTTGTAAGCACTATTTGTTTTATTATGTTTTTGCTATATTAAATTTTATCATTTCATAATGTATTATGTTTAAATATATAATAGACCATAATATTATATTATATATTATGTTATATTATGTTATATTATGTTATATTACAGTGGTGGAAAAGTAGCATAACCTGGGAATTTAGTTCCCCAAAGTTTTTTTGTTGGAATAATTGAAGAAGAGTTTGTAGAAAAATATTGAACTGTTGAAATAAGGATGAAACTCTAGTAGCATAAGTCAAGTCAACTTATGAGAAAAGCTCTTGACTCTTTTTACTTGTGTACTCTAATGACAAAACATTTGATCTACAGATATTAAAACTACAGATGAGCTAAACATAACCATGAACAAGCAGAATTTATAGAGGTCTACTGGGTTAGACTTTTGCAGAGCTTTTTGCCAAATACCTAGGTTCCCAGAAAGGAAAATATTATTTCCATCTCTTGTGCAGAAGAATCATGGTTTTATAGTGAATGCAGGGCCATAGTTCTGAGGCCCACTCACAGTCTATCCAACAGCTAATGGGTACCTGGTTATAACACTGGGAATTAAGAGTGGTGAGGAAAACTGGCCACCCTACCTAAGGTTTTGGGGTTTGAATGACTCCTGGAATCTGTAACTGTCCCTCAATTTCTATTGTGCACCGAAGAGTATCTTCTAAACTATAAAACCCATTCTCCACAGTACACTAATAGTATTTTACACTTCTTTACTTTGTTCCTTCTTCCTTAGACCTTTATTGGCTTGTTGCTTCCCATTCTAGCCAAGTGGTATGAAAAAATGTGGTCAGTGCAAAGAAGTATGTGGGCTGCGAACATTAAAATGTAAACATTGTGGTGCACCATTCAAAAGGAAGTGCAGAGATTGGGACTCCATTGCTCTACATGCCAGCACAATGAAAGATTCTTATATTAAAGAAAAACTATATGATAGAGTAAGTGGCAATATTTACAGAACCCCTGGATTATTTTCCTTGGAATCATGCAGTTGCATTTTGACTGGTATATATATATATATATATATATATATATATATATATATATATATATATATATATATATATATATATATATATATATATATATATATATATATATATATATATATATATATATATATATATATATATATATATATATATATGGATGGCGAAATTGATTAGCATAGGAGTCTTCTGATCTAAACATCGTGTGTTCGAATCCGCACTGGGGCCAAAATAAATTTTCCAATTGTTGTAGCCCACTCATGACTTGGTATTTACCTATGTCAGCCCTAGCTGAATTGATATAATATAGTACACTTGGCTCTGAAGAAGGCATTATAGCCGAAACATATATATATATATTGAGCATGTAGATTTTAGATTTGACCATGCCTCAGATAAAATGGGAATTTAAAACAATCGGGATACTTTTTAAGACTAATTTATTGATTTGTTACATCAGACGTTTCACCTTCTAAGGGCTTCATCAGTGATAATGTACAAAATGAGATTGACGTCAGTCTATAGATAATATGCGTCCTACACAGCCGTTCATGATGTTATTTTCTTGCTTTCTCATCTCCAAAGCTTCCACGATTCTGCGTGTGTTTAAGGCTTGGATGTTATTGTGCAATACTTCCCATGAGATATCACTTAAAGAAGGAATTTTACTATGGGTAGCTAAGTGCACGTAGATGGTTTGTTTCTGCATTCGTAAGTGCTCTTTAAGTCTAGATCCAATGGTTCTACTTGATTCTCCAATGTATATGAGTTGGCAATGCCGGCAATTGATTTTGTATACACAGTTTTTAGCTAAACATCTGTTGGTTACTTTTTGCAGCAGAGCAAGTATCACAGTTATCTGGACGGAGCTGTCTGTCTCTTCGCGCTTTGAATACGCTGGCAGATGATCTGCCATTCACATAGTAAACCCGGATGTTGCTGATTCCTGTCCGTTTGATGACTGCTTGAGTTTGCCGTTTGAGATCTTCAATGATAAATGGCATTTTGATATAAATCAGATAATAAAAAAGATCTATCTTAGTTAGAAAAACTGCCAATCACTCTCAGTCAATAAACCGCCATCTGACGAGAACCTTATTTCTTCTTCTTTTGGAGTTGCTTCCCTTATTCTACGCCAGTATTCACTATCTTGCAACCGGAGAAATCAAGAAAAGCCGCCAAACTATGAACGATATTCCAATATCATCACTCAATGTCCTTACATGCAGTAGGGTACATCTAAGAATCCCTTATAATTGCTTTGTGTTGATCTCAGCATCAGTTAGTCCTATTAACTTGGAACGTTTAGTTATATTTTTCAGTTGAGCCAAACAGATTTAATTTTTAGATGGATCAATTGTCTACCAAGCCGGGTTGGACAGGTGTGTTGTTCCTGGTCCATGATTCTCATAAAAAAAGCAAATCAGGACGAATTTTCACCCATTCTTATTCAACAAGAGGAGATGGGCAGAAAATTGAAGCTGGTTTAAGAGATAGCTTTTTCAAGGCAATGAAAAGTTATTTATTTGGTGAGTGCTCCTGCTTGAGAACCATGTACATCATTCTTTTAATACACTTATGAACTTATTTCCCAATTGATTGTTATGATAACAAAGTTGTTTTATATATTTGAATATAGCATTAAGGGTAGGCTAATGCTAGGCACACACGAGAGAGTTTTGCTGAGGTAGTGCCTTTCGTCTCGTGTGATGAGGTCTTTACGTAGGTAATTTGTCATTCGTGACCGAAAATAACATTTCTAGTTCGTTTTATACTTTTTGTCATTCTTGGCACTTTACGTACTGTGTGCGGCGACGAGTGTTTTTCCGTGCGATGGAACAATAAAACATATAAATTTCATGGTTAGAATTTAGGAGAACCGGGAAGACCTTAAGTCGTGTTCTGATGAAGAACTTCAAGAAGAAATGCAGATACTACGTATTTTGTTGATGAGAAGTCGTCGCGTCACTTGTGATCCTCACAGGGGAAAATATGGACCAAGGAATAAATTTTAAGAAGAGGCACAGTAGGACTATTTGTGAATTTAGTAAGGGAACTATATGTGGTGGACCCGAATAAGTTGCGAGATTTTCATCGGTTTTACAAAGAATCTTTTGAAAATATTTTTTATTATGAAGTTGTCCCTAAGTTTGAGAGAAATCTCCCTCATTACCTGTTCTCGCTTTCCTCTGTCTTAAGAATCTAAGATCTTGTGATTGCACACTTTAGAGGGATGGGTACTTTTACGAAAAGTCCGCCAACTTTTCCTAAAGAATCTCTTCGTTCACGAACTATTGGCCGCCATTGTCTTACAAATTCAGCCCTGCTGGTGAGAAGCACATGCACTTTATTGCCCCATCGCAAGAAGAAGTACTTTCGTCGCCGTACACAAGAAGCAAAGTGCCAAGAATAACAGAAAATATCGAACTCGTTAGAAATTTTACTTTCGGTCACGAATGATAAATTACTGAATTAAAGATCTCCGCACATGAGAGGAAATCGCCTTAGCAAAGTGCTATTAGTAACACTTTATTTAAGTAACATTCTCTTGTGCGACTAGCATAGTATTCCATTAAAGATGGGGGTCAATATTCTGTGCTTCTGTAGCAGAGCTATTATTTCTAAATATTTTTATTTAACTGACAGTTTTTTGCATTTTTCTATTGCAGTAGAAAGGTTTACCAGCCATGCCTTCTACTTTTGTCCACGTACTACCAATTAATTAGCCCTATGACTGGTGTCCCATTTAGAATGGCTGTACTGTATTTTTATTTCAAACACATAAACCGAAAATCTTTATGTGATTCTGTTTCGAGGTACATCTTCTTAGATTCGGTGTTATTCTAGGTTCAAATGCCGGAACCACAAGTGCAAATGGTTTGGTTCAGTCAGTTATTGCCAAAAATTCTGTAGATGATGAAGTAGATCAACGTATACCATTGTCATCATCACAAGTACCTGCGAGTCCAGAAGAAATCTTGGAGGCCCCGTACAATTGTACCTCGCCACTTCCTTCAATGACGTGCACTGTTTTAACTTCCACCGACGGCCAAACATCCGATCCTCAATCGTCATTACCATGCTCCTCATCCTTTCCTTGTCCCACTTTAACAATCGCAAATGAACAACCTACTTCAACAGAGTCAACTTCTGTTGAAGTTGTTACACTTTCGTCCTCCATATTGCCCTCTTCATTTCAAGATTCCTCTTTATCTAGAAATCATGAGAATGTTGTCAAGGAACATAACGGGTGATAATTACCATAATATTTTTAGCATTTCTGTACATTATATAACGACACAGCGAAAAATTCCACTCTTTCTAGCAGTCTCTGATATATGAAACGAAACGTTTTCAATGTCGTAAATATTTGTGGTAGCACGTGCATAATTGACAAAATATTTAAGACAGTATTGTCATCAATATCGTAGAGATTATGCCAACTTGAATGTTTCTTGCAGCTGTTATCTTAGATATAGTGGCTGCTTTTGTGTACTAGAAAATAAAAGAAGATAGGTTTTGACAATGAAGCATATTTTTTTATGTGCAGAACACAACACTGTGTTGTCATGTGCTAGTTGGACAACGCCACTTTACATAGAATAGCACGTGATTAAGATATTAAGAAAAAGCTATACTCTAGAGTCAAATGATGGTTGATACCTAGGATCCCAGGGTGTACTCACTACTTCTCTTTACGGGGGGTCCATGTCTGCAATTTATAGCTGACCCCCAAATATTAAGTCACAGTTTAGAGGAACCCCAAATATTGAGTCTCAAAATTTTGAATATTAGTAAAGAATTGTCCTAAATATTAAAGTGTGGACAATACCTAAATATCATTTGTAATCAGATTATCGTTGTCATATTTATGGTATTAAAACTTTATAATTTGTTTTTCTTTTATAACTTCGTTGTCAATTCAAAGACGCTAAATATTGAATATTTTTTATATTGTAATTCTCAAACCCCATATATTGTGTTTTTTAAGCTGTTCTTCACAGACCCCAAATATGATTGTTTTTGTAAAATCCCAGACCCCAAATGTTGACATGGACTCCGTATATAGAAGTAGGGAGTATCCCCCTGGGCCTAGGATATGAAAGCTTTGCATATTAGCATTGCTGTGTCTAGTAGTTGTTACATTTTCTGGAATAGTTGTACGACTCGCAAAATTATGGTTCTCCTAAGGACGCCTGTTTTAATTTTCTTGTGTATGTTGACGCATAGATTGACTCTGCAACTGAAAATAACTTGCAGAATTGTTTTGCCAATGAGCAAAGCATTGCAGACTTGATACATCAATCTTTGACCAAAAGAGGAGATAATGCTTTGGGGCGCCTTCTTTTATAGCAGATTTCAGATACTTTGCGCATCTGTTGTTAAAGTATCTTTGCACAACCTTAATCTGCATTTGGTGTTTCATTGAGTAGGCCTTCGCCTGTTTGGCATGTCTCTATGAAACAGTGAAATATTGCTTTTTCTACCGCTATATTTCCTTTCATATTTTTTTACTTCAATTCCACTATCTGAGATTCTCTGTCTTTCATTATATCAATAAAAGACTTCGTCCTAGCCTTTGGCGTTTAAGTATCTATTTGTTTGAAAATTTGAAACTTTTAGCTTCTCGTAAAATGACTTATCCCTTGTTTTGTTTTGAAATACCTACATTCAATGCCGATATGGTATTATAATATATATCAATGCACTGACTCCCTTAACCAATTACAGTTTAGGAGGTAAGTGGTCACTGTTTTGATAATTGAAGCAAAACAAGACCTGTGCTCTTACAAGTAAAATCGACCAAACTGGGTACAGGCTGCTCAAAGAGAAGATTGGTTGTGAAGTTATAGAAGGACTTTTTTGCAGCCTTTATTAACCGTTTTTGTAATGCCCATAGTCACATGAATTCGTCTCAGCTTCGGTCATGAAGGTAATTTTTTCACTGGAGGGGTAGAGCAGATGGTGATTATTATCATTGAGAGTTTTTCGTAATAGCGTTTGATTATGATTTTGCGTATATTCGTATTTTTCTAGGGCGTGTCATCTTTCTCTCGTTATACCGAAACATGCTTTGCCCGGTTCGTAGTTCAATATATGTCAGCCTGTCTACAGAAATGAACTATTCCACAGACACATCCATATCACTCAACCCACACTAGATAAGTATGTCAAATCGCTTAATTCTGAAATTTCCCTTACATCCGAAAAATTATTTCTTGGCGTTGCCAATGCTGTAGTGTAAAGAACCCAAATCATCAGCAAAGAAAATCATTTGAGGAATCTTATAGGACACATGCAACCAACAGCTAGCATGCAAAGGTCTTACTCCATTCGTTAGAGGACCTCTAGCTCAGCTTATATGAAAATCGTATTGGTAGTACTGATAATTATATATTGTTTAGATATAGAGAGTATTCGAATAAAGACACGCCCTATAAGTTAAATGTAACGCCGAACAACAATCAAGCATGTCCCGCTCAAGGATACTAGAGTAAAAATTGAAATGAATATCTGGAAAATGTTTCAGCTTATTTATGGACATTTGGGCTGCTTTTTGCCGCATTGTAGTACTAAAGCCCGTTAGTGGCTCTTTAATTTTAACTTGACATTTCAAATTAGTAAGATATCATGAATACACATCAAAAGTTTTAGCACAAATGTCTCCGTGAAACGCAGCTTCATAGATTAAGCTCTTATAGGAACTAGATGATTTAGCCGGGGATAGATGTTCTTTATCTACGTTTTTTGATAATTTCAGATTCAAATATTCTTACAAATTTTTCTTATCTTTTTAAGAGTGACTTTTGCAAATATTTGAGAAACTACTTGCAATATACAGTTTCTAAGAATTTCGGCCGGGGGGGCCCTATTGCGAATAGAGCAACAAAATGTCGATGTTTTTCAGCAGCTTCATCAGAATTCGCTTACCAAAGGAATGTGAGTAATTGAGAGCTTGTGAAAATTCTCATCTGAAACTGATCATGTTCTAGTAGTGTTCTTATTTTTTTGGTAAATGGAGCCTCAATGTTCTTATAAAGTATGCTTTCATTAAAAAACTATTGTACGTGCAAGTCATATGAATTTGACGGCAACTGGCTTCCTAATTTGTGATTGTTTACGGCGGTAGAAGTGCTGAAATTTGAGAAGTTTCTTAATGCTCTTATCTTTATTACTACAAGATCCATAAATTTTCTGGCTTTCAATTCACAGGTGTCTTATAAAATGATTGTATATAAAATTTGCAGGTTGGGAATACCGTAAATCCTCGAATTGCCCTCCTCCAATAACCGTCCTCGAATAAGCCTTGTGCTAGAACTTCAAATTGTCGACAAGCCTCTCCCCGAACATGTCCCAGTGGTGAATATTTGTAAATCTGTAAGAAGCATCGGTGCTAGATTTTGCGGACTTATGTAGAACAGATGTGCCTTCTATCCATATTTTAGATCCTAGAATCACCCCCACTATATGCCAAACTGCTGAGTACTCTACTTGAGGAGGCAGTTTGCCCCCCTTTCTCCCCTAAAATCCGATACTGATTAGCCCTAACTACAGAAGATGAAATGATGAAAGGCTTCATATTTGAATTTGGACTGTTCTGTAATTTTATGGAGGAAAGTAGTTTTGACAGTGAGCCTTTTATGTGGCATGTGTCAACTAATTTTACAAGCACCCCTCCCCCTCCAATTAAGTGTCCCCCATTCAAAAGCATCTTATTTGGCCTCTTTTCGCATAGAAGTCAAAAGGAGGTTCGGATAAAAACATTTCAAATTGAAATCAACTATGGCGGAAAGAGGCGGAGAGTCTCGACGAGAGCTGAACTGACGAGAGAACAGCCCAATGTCTCTCACAAGCATACTATATGTTTTTGCTAAAAAGATTGAGATCCTGATTATTTGTAGTGAAAAATGAGCCACTCCACGTCGATTGTTCCAATTGTCTTGTGGGGCAAAAGTCCACCTACTCACTCAATATCTGTTGTGACTTGCACATATGACCAAAAGACTGTGATTTCAGGAACATCCGACGGGCAGATTGGCCTATGGGACTTAAGATTGACAAGTGACTCTACACTGAAGGTGTTTTATTATTTTATGATGGAGATCATTTTTATGCTTTTTGACAATTCTTCGTAGCCACATTGGAATGTAGGATACTTTCGCCAAGATCTCAGATGCACAGCGGAAAACTTCTATGTTTACAGGGTGCAAGATCATAAAATCTAACTGTACAATTAATTAGCTGGCTCACATTTTACATCCATCCATCAATTATTATTTTGCAAGCTCTTCTCGTACAGTTTTAGCATTTAAAGGTCTGGCAATGCAAAACTGCAAGAATTAAAGAAAAGAAAAGATCTAAAGTTTTTATGCTAATGAGGACATTTGTAGCCAGGCTGCATTCCCTGCAAATTGTGTGCTGAAGGTGTTTTCAGGAACAAATGTATTTCCATAACAAGTAGTACTGCAAAACTGTACTGGAAATATTTTAGTTGACAACAATCTGTGGGCCTGGGTACATGCCAGACTGCAGAGTTTGGCAAGTGCACTCTCAAGATGTTGTCTCAAATGATACTACACACCCAGAAATGGGCATTGCATGGTGCTGAAAAGTGTGATAGGGCATGGACTTATTGTTTGATTTGAACTTCATAGCAAAGATTTTCCAGCTATCATAATGATAATAATTAAAGTAGAATTGCTCTAACATGTGCGATACAGAATTTTTAATTTTTCACACTCTAAGTACTCACTTGAGACCAAGTACATACCTGCATGCCTGACTTATGATCATACAAGCTCAAGATCTCACCAAAAAGCCATACATTACAGTCTGCAGAATTTTTACGTACTAAAAGTTAATACCAGCTTTATAATTTTTATCTTTATCTGGAGGCAAAGCTCCAAGGCCTGATTTTGCAAACTCTGCAGACTGGACACCAAGTTGCCTAGCATGTTTTACTGTATTTCCTTTGTAATTTCAGCTTATTCCAAGAAACCTAATATTTGCACATGGTAGTGCTGTTGTGGACATTGCTTGTGCCCTTGATGCAAATTTTGAGAAGCCAAACATTGTCAGTCTTTCAAGTGATGGGTAATTCAATCATATTTATATTAAAATTTGGTATCTCAATGAGGTTTTAGGCAACATTCACCTGGGAATTCAGTTTAGAAAATAGATAGTAAAGATAATCAGGGTGGTGAGCCATAAGGGAAACAGGGAAATTAGGGAAATGTAGAGGAATCTAATGTCTATCTTGAAAATCAAGGAAAGTTATTAAAATATGAAGGAATTTTGGGATCTGTGCTACTTAAAAATGGAAACTCTGAGTTGTGTTGCATTGACTGGACACAGATATTGAATGGTAGTGAAAATGCGAGGAATGTTGCTGGTTTAGTCATTTAAATCAGTGAAAAGTAAGAGAATTTGATAGTCAAGATCCACTAGTCAACCTGACAAATTTTCAGAATTTCAAATACATTTTTGCTTTAAGATTTGATGGTATCAATGGAAATGGGAATAAATGGTATGAATGGAAAAGCAGATGAATTACACTTTCACATTTCTATATATTATAAGTACATGAAAGCACCTCTTCATAGCCATTATTACAATTGTATTAAAAACTTAAAGATGATATGTACAGGTTTGCTTTAATTTCTCTTTTTGCATCACTGTCTAATGTCATTTTAACAGAGAACTCTGTTTGTGGGATATTGAAGATGGTCTTTGTATTCAAACAAACAACATTCATGGAACTCATAGAAAGCTTCAGGTGATATGCTTTGTTTGGTTTACTGCCTTTTTCCAATTTTTGTTCCACTCTAGAAAGCTATGGTTTATTTTTTCAGTAGTTTTGTTATTGTTTGTTAATCATATGCCAGTGTCAATGTTAAACATACATTAGCCAAGTTATAGTAATTGATAATCCCATGATGCCTTTTTACTTTTTTCATAAATAACCTAGTAAAATTTGATTCAACTAGCATTGATTCATATTATATCAAGATATTACGGGACTAATTACCAGATGTGCTCTATATGTTCCCATTTGGAATTTCCTATCATGTTCCTATATGTAAATTCATAGTACATATCAATTGTTGAATGTCATTTGTCACAGCAGTAAAGGAATTGTATCACATTATCTCATCATATATGTCGTTGTTATCTTTGGTCCTGTGCTAACTTGTCTTGTAGAGAAGTATTGGATGTTTTCCCTATTTATTACTTAAGCACTAAGGATTTTGTCTCTAGCTTCAGCCTGTCTGAAGGAAAATATAAACTATTCTTTTGTACCTTGAAAATATAGATTAGCATAGTGTTGTGAACATCTAGTAGATCACTCTTTTCTCTTTCCATTTTTAAGTACAGCTAAGAAGTCCATCATTTTTCATTAGATTCATTGCTTGGTTGTCAAGTCAAATACTAGGAAGTGATTTTAAACTTAACAGGTTTTTCATTGAATTATTTCATTGCTTTTTAACTGTTTTAGTCTGTGCAAGTCTCCAAAGGGTCTATCAGAGAATGGAGATTGTTACTATATGGTTTATACTGTGACATATATGTCCTTGATACTGCAAGTCTTGAGGTATAGTGCTTTTACTGAAGAAAGATGTTTTGCATTGTGATGTTTCATGGCTTGTTCTTTCATCCCTTTCAGCCATACACTATAAAAGCTTCTCTTTTTCCTTTTAAGTTCACTTCATCTACCTTTAACAAAAATTACAAACTGCTCTGTAAACTCACTAGAAGTAGGAAAAAGATGCAATTCAATGAAATATAGCAAGTTTAGTGTTGCACTGGTTGGAAAACACAGCTTTATGATAAATCTATACAGCAGAATGATGACAAAAGAGCCATTTTGATTGATGATGATTCAGAATTACCAGTTTAACTTGAACAAGACTTTTCACATACACCTTGTTTGTTGACATAAATGTTTTGGACCCATTCCATCATCAGTATGAAATTGTTTCAAGGGACAGTGCAACTTAAATGCTAAGGGGAGAAAAACAAGTGGAAACTTAATGGACAATTTTATGACCAGATTGATGAGGTTGCTATGGGTTCACCATTGGGGCCTACCCTAGCTAATATCTTCATGTATGCCCTTGAGCAAAATTTTCTTAGCAATTGTCCATCTTCTTTTCAAAATTTCTCTTTTGTCTTGTCGATATATGGATGATACAATTTGCATCTTTCAAATTAATGAACAGATTGATAGTTTTCTTCATTGTATTAATTCATTTCTTAAAATAGTTCTTTTACAGTTTAAGAGATCATAGGTAACATGCTCCCATTTCTGGATACATTAGTCATAATGAAGATTATACCTTTTCTGCCACCCTGTATTGAAAAAAGACCTTCACAGTTCTTTATACTGATGTCTCTAGTCCTAATCCTCATATTTACAAGATTAGTCTAATTTTTTATCTGGTTTTTCATGCCTTTAATATTTGTTACATGTATATCAATCATCACATTGAACTTTCTTCATTGAAGTCTATCTTACAGAAGAATTCCTATAGCTCTTATTGATAGGTCATTAATGGTTTTTAAATAAGAAATTTTCTAAGCAGAGTGCTGCCAAAAAGACCATCATCATCACAATTCCCTTTTTATCCAGTCCCTTCTTAGGACCACATAGTTTGCACCTCAAATCTAAGATCAGTAGACTTACTATGAAATGTTGAAGTTATAAGTAGCTGATGTTAAAGTCTGCTTACCCTTTGAGACCAATGTCATCCTTTTCTCTTACACTGTTTTGAATGGCACTTGTGTCTGTCTTTTATGTTCTTTCTACTTGTTTTTCTCCTCATAGCATTTAAGTTACCCTGTCCCTTGAAACAATTTCATACTGATGATGGACCCTGGAATGGGTCCAAAACATTTATGTCAATTAGTACAGTGTATGTGAAAGTCTAGTTTAAGTCAAACAGCTTAAGTCAAATAATAGTTGCAATCATCAATCATCATCAAACAGAATAACTCTTTTTATTGTCATTCTGATGTTAAGCTTAATGTCTTATTTACAATATGGAACAAAATCAATCATTCAGAAAATAAGTTGATAAAAGAGGACATAGACAGTGTCATCTTACCTTTTTGTCCAAGTTAATCAAAGGGTGGGCCCCTGTGAAGAAGTCTATAGCATTGTGTCAGTATATAACTAAACTGTAAAAGGGTGTTGCTCTCAGTAAGGTTAGCTTTATGTTGGTCTAGTTATATCAACATAGTATGGTTTACCTTAACAGTGACTCTTTTTTTTGTTACCTATAAAATTTTATGTTGTTATATTTTGTCATATTATGCTTTATTTTTTGTTATGTCATGTATGTTATATTTTGGTAAGGTATGGTATGGTATGGTATGGTATGGTATGGTATGGTATGGTATGGTATGGTATGGTATGGTATGGTATGGTATGGTATGGTATGGTATGGTGTGGTATGGTATAGAATGGTGTGGTATTGTATTGTATGGTATGGTATGGTATGGTATGGTATGGTATGGTATGGTATGGTATGGTATGGTATGATGTGGTATGGTATAGTATGGTATGGTATGTTATGATATGGTATGGTATGGTATGATATGGTATGGTGTGGTGTGATATGGTATGGAATGGTGTGGTATTGTATGGTATGGTATGGTATGGTATGGTATGGTATGGTATGGTATGGTATAGTATAGTATAGTATAGCATAGTATAGTATAGTATAGTATAGTATAGTATAGTATAGTATAGTATAGTATAGTATAGTATAGTATAGTATATTGTAGTGTGCTATGTTATGATATGTTATATTACATTACATTATGTTGTATTGTGTTGTGCTGTGGTGCGTTATGTAGCAGTATTATATTTAAGGTGCATAGCCCCATGATTTCTATCCATAACAAGCCTCTTTACAAATTGTCTGCAAAAGTAAATTTTTTTATACAATGTTCAATATTGCTTTTCTGTTATGTGAACTCAGGAGATGGAATTAAATTTCATAATTATCATGCTATATCAATTTTCATAGTTTAGTTATTATATTTTGACTTTGCCAACATTTTTTATGATCCAACACTGTTTTTTCTCACAGATCATCTATACATTAAAGTCAAGATTAACTCCTGATTGGATCAATTGTCTGTGTACATTGAGAAATGCAAGACACCAAGGTGACTTTATTATGTTATTTGACTTCTTAGGCTCTCTCAAAGATCTATGTTATTTTGTCCTTTTTACTCTCCACAATATTATAATTTACCACAGCATAAATACCTTGAAATCCCTACCAGTGATGAACACAGACTTCTGTATTTTTCTAGGGATTATTTTGGGATGATTTTGACTTTTCTGATAGGAGAACATGGGCATTGTGGAGTTTTAAGATGAATTAAGCAGACCTTTTTGTTTTATGAGGGCAATCACCCTCACCCTCCAAATGCCCTTGTAGACATATTTGTATGGCCAATTGACCACCCTTGCAAAGTCTTGATTTAGCCTCCAACAATTATGACTCAGCACTCAGTTTTAGACAGAGAACATTGCAAAATGTTTATAACTGTGTGTGCTTGTCATCAAAATACTTCCCAGGCTCAAGGACTCGAGGAACTCAAAGACTCAAGGAAGTCATTTCACATTTTTTAACTTGTTTCTGTGCAATGTACTCATGATTAAACACTGTCATAGTTAGGTGTATATTAGGTGTGAAATGTTCGTCACCCAGATCAACATAGCTAGGTTTTGCCAAGAACAATGTTTTTTAAATGCTGCTATGTTATCAAATTGTGCTTCTGGGTATGCCTACAAAGCAAAAGCTGTTATCCCCTAATCTCCCTCCTAAGGTGATTTGTGTGGGCAATGCTCCACCCTTGTGGCAGGCTTTTCACAAATAGATCTGATAATCAGCATGCTTTACAAAAAGTGTGAAATAGAGTTGTAAGAAATCATAGCACTTGCTCAGGTTATTCATTACTTTCTTCATTCTTTTCACTTTCACTTTACAATTTTGAGGTGCAAAACTTGTTTGTGGTTTTTCCTGCTACATTTCTGGATAGTACTTTAGTTCTATCTTTCTTTACATAATTATATTATGTTTGCAGAAGAGAAACTGGTAGCACTAACTTCATCAAATGTCCTGAAGGTCTGGAGATTAAAAGCTAGTTATGAAAAGAGGGTATGTCTTTTTAAACTGTGCCATTTTTATTTTCTTGGCAATTTAATTACCCTAGCAAGTTAATCAGTATGTGCATGGTTGACCAAATGCGCTTAATTGAAGAGCTGCATAGAACCAAATTGATCTGTTTGAGTCCACTTACTTTGTAGAAATAGATGGTATTACCAAGCCAATTTTGGACTGTACATTTTGTCTAAGAAGTATGCAAACTATAAAAGAATTATATGGCTAATGACACATTGCTTATTGCTGATATATCTTACTATGTGCATTGTTTTATGCCTTGAGCTACAATACTTTATTTCAGAGGCCAGAAGTAGTATATGAACAAGAATCAAAGAACATGGACTGCTTAAAAGCCAAGGCAATGTGTTGCAATCCTTTCACACAAAGGACAATTCTAGTAATAAGCGGCAAGGCCTGGCAGGTAATTTATAAATGAAATTTATTTACTTTTTTTTCTCTCTTTGCTGCACCAAGTTAACTGTTCCATATGAAATGTATATTCACAGTTTAAATTATTTTAGATTCACTTGTTAATTTGTGTTTCTTCTTTGATAGATCTTTGACTCCAATGATTATAGTTTTCTTGCACTGATTCCATCACCTTATAAGCAAGCATTAATTGGAGGGGATTTTGTTGCTGCAAACAGAGTGCTTATTTGGGATAAGGTACCAATATGCTTTCTTTTATCTCACTACCATATATTTTGGTTCAATGGTTTTGTAGAGTTTGGTATTTGACATCTTTCATCATCTTTAATCTTTTAAGTTCCTCTCTTGATTTTTCTCTCACATTTCTTTACCCAATGGTGTTTATATTTGTTCCTTCCTGAACAGCACCTTTGAGGAAAATATAGTGAGCCTCATAAGGCCACTTTATCTGGATAAGGCACATGGCTAGACTGGGGTCCAATATCAATAAGAGTGGTAAAATTAAGTGATGCATCACTAGTTACCCCTCAAAGGATAATATTCATGAGCTTCTTGAAGTGTGGTTTATGCCCTGAAATTTGGATGTGTGGGTGTAAGGAAAATAAAAAGGCATTTACTTGTAATATCCACTGTATTACTTTTTTCCGATTTGGGAAGGTGCTCAAAAAGCTTGTTGTTTGATTCCCTGTGTCACATCCTGTCTCCTGTCATCTATCTAACTGTAGTCAATCAGTACTCCATTGGAGTGACTCAACAATGAATCAATTATTCTTTCTTTCCTGCACATATAATCTTGAATGAATTTGACTTATCCCTTGCACTTGATGCTTGATCTGTGTATTTTAATATTTCTAAAGCATTTGGCAGAGTATGGTATCATAGTTATTTATATACTTAAATGATGGGATGTTTCACGAAAACTTCTTTAGCTCTCCAAAAGCTTTTGAAAGGATCAAAAACAGTGAGCTGTTTTGAATGGGTAGTGTTTGGGGCAGGGAGATAACTTAGAAGAAGTATACCAGAGTTCTCTTCCAGGCCCCTATCCTTTTCTTCATGTATATCAATGGCCTGACTGTCTAGCTTTTATCACAACTGGATCTCAGATTAAAATATACTTCATCTCTAGCATCAGGCTGGTTGCTGCAAGAGCCCTGCTTACTTCATCTCTAGCATCAACCAGGGCCCTGCTCATTCGGCTCTTTGGGGCGGTGTCTGGTCTGGGGTTCTTGGTGGTGGAGTGGCTGCTCTGTGGCCTGGGGCATCTTTGGTTCATGGGGCTTTTCCTTTAGGGAGTTCTTTGGAGAGCTCACTAACAGCGAACCCTTAAATATTTTTATTTATTGTAGGCGTAAGTAAGCTCTTTGTGAATCATGGCACCACACATCAATAGCCAGATCTCAACCATCTCGGCACAGGCCTTGCCGGTGCAAATCTCTTTTCAATCAATTTCAACCACCCAGGCTGGCGCATGCTTGCGCCTGTCAAATTGGGATGGTGCCATGGTACACAGAGTGCTTAAACTTTGTTTTTGTATTGTTTTTGTTGTTCTTTGTTTTGTATTCTTAGATTATTGTTAAAGGAATTGTAAGTGCCGTTCATAGCCAGAACCAGATGACGTCATGTCCTTTTCTGCTATGGACGGCACAGAATATTGTATTTTGTTGAGTTTTAGATTGACATTGATATAAAAAAAAAAAAAAAATCAGGCTGGTGCCATCCTTTGCAGCTTGCCAAAGAAACCTTCCACAGTAGCATGCCCTCTTGTTAGATTTTTTTGGCACTCAAAACTTAACAGGTCTATCATGCCTGTTCTCAATCTTGGTCAGTTTCTGTGAACCTCATTATTGCTACTTCAGGCACAACTTTCATCATGTCATAAACCAATCAAGCCTAGCAAGTGATGACATCATAGAGGACTTTTTCACTCTTCTTAATTTTTGATGATCATATATATGATTCTTTCACATTACCATACTTCTTTAAAGCAACACTCCCCTAAAAGATGGGGCACACTCAAAGGAGCACCTCCACTGCGATACATTTTGTTAAATTAGCACACCCTCATATTTGCAATGAGTTTGCACCATCTCTATTACTGCACATCAGCAGCTATTGTGTTCATCCTGTTGCTCCTTCATGACGTGTTGTTATGTGCTTAGTGCATTATCAGTGGCGTGTTATGTTTTCATACCATTTTCCTATACTCCCATTGCATCTTGTTATAATTCTTTTGGTTTTGTGTTAATATGTACTGCATATAGTCGTTCAAAAGTCGCCATTACAAGTTGCTAAAGATAAATTAACCATATGTTCATAGTTATTCAGTGTAAAATAGTTTAATTTGCAGTTGTGCTGAATGAAATCGTTCAATGTAGTAGCCTATACAGTTATTTTATCTGCTGATCTTTAAGTGAGCAGCCCCCTCGAATGAGCGCCCCCTCTCGAAGGCTTTCACTTGGCGCTCTTTCGAGTAAATACGATATTATCATACTTATTATGACCTTTCCTTCAATTCTGAATACAAATCTAATGAAATTATACAGTGATAAAGACTTTTATAAAAGCATTAATGAAATAATTCTTTAGCTGTATACAGTTTTGAGTTTCTTGTACAACGTTAGCTATACATACAATGAAGTGCCACAGGGGTTATCATGAACTTTTGCTCTCCAGGGTTTGGTCTGTGTCCGTGTGGTAGTTTCTAAATAACGTTGTAGGCTTATTGTTGCTATAAAGTTTTTACTTTAAATATAAGAAAAGAACAAAGCAGTATAATGAAATCATTTTCATATCCTTTTGTAGTCTGGAAGAGCTTATTTATATCGGTTGCCTTCAAGGTATGTGTTGATTTGATATTCTTTCCAATTTTACTTGGTCTTCTTCAACTGCCAGTTTCGTGTATGTGGCTAAGTAAGTGCTTAAGATTTGAGCTTAGAATCATTTGGTTTGCAATAGCTTTGCATTGGCTCTATCTTCACAAAAGACATTCACAAATACCTAGACTAGTTCAGACACTTTCTGAGTAAATGCATCATATTTATATCACCTCAATTTAACTATTTATACTTTCCTACAGAACCTAAAAAGTGCTTTGAAAATAGAAACCATAACTGAATTTATACTGAAAGTGTGTTTGGATAACTCTTCAAAGTATAACAGGGGCTTAGCTGACATAAGGTCGAGGTTGACACAAAGCTCAACACATAAGGATCCCCAAGCTTTTAAGACCCCAAAAGGGGCCCGGAGAAGTTCTCAATCGACAATCTTTCGTATTTGTTGATACAAAAATGGCATTTGGTGAGCCGATACCCCCTGTTCAAAGGCTACTTGTCGCTTCATGTCTCCTTTATAGATACAACTCTTTATTCCGTTATGTTGCCTAAATTTGGGGAAGGATTTTAAGTTTGAAAGGCCCTTATACCAAATACTCCTAAGGGTCCCAAGCCTTTCTGTTACGCTACCGGACATTAATGATCAACATAGTGTTGAAATAAGACCTGCAACTCTATGTACCCATTGAAGCAGTTCTTTCGAAATCTGGGTATATATTTTGGTAGGTTCGTTGTATCCTTATGCTGGCGTTTTATGCTCTGAAGATTGTCAACAAATCATTCGATACGTTTTAATTTTGCTTGCTTTTTTTAAATTATTCTTTCTCCAGAGTTATTCGCAAGTTGTACTGTTAACTTCGCAAAGCAGAGGTTTGGTACACTTTGATATTACTGTGTTGTTATTTGATCTTTTGAAGATACCTACTTGGTGCAGAGGGAATGGAGCAGACGACTCCTGACAAATCATCACGAACACCAGTTTTGATTTGCCTCTTCGATGTAAAGGGTCTTAAAGTAAGCAAAATTTCGAGCTTCAGAAGTTTTTTATGAGCTCCGTGGTTTATGATATCATCAATAACCAATATCAACTTAAGAGCCTTATTTTTGGAGAAAGCAGCGCAATTTTATGCGAATTACTATTGATTAAGTTGAATAGCGTTGGATTTTGAGGCAGACTGCTGCATCCAGATGCAGTCCTGTATGCCTCAGCAATTTTTCATTTTCCTTTTGCATATGGAGCTTTTGGCTTTCAAATATGATTTTAAGTATTATTTCTTTACGGTTTGATTTTCATACATATAGATTTTTAGTTTAATAAATCATTTTACTAAAGGTGAATTTTGGAGCTCCGATGCACTTCTCATATGGCAGACGTGGTCCGTTCTTTAAGCTTTTGCTTCAAGGGACATCAAGTGGAAGGTAATTTTGTCTGTTTACCAATGCAAGTCATGTTCGGAGTTCTACATTTTGATTTTTTCTGGTATCATTATTTTAAACAGTCCTAAGCAAGTGGCATTGTTCAATAGAACTCCTTCGTTAGTAGAGTAGCCAGTTTTTACTGACTGTTTGTATGTTGTAGTTGCTACAAAAAATTAATTTTAAGTGTAACTGAAGTTTTTTTTGCTATTTTAGCTGTGAAAGTTATATTAAGTGTCATTATAGCCGTTGCTTATAAGGCCGTTAGTGATTGTAGGCACATAACTTACTTGTGTACCTTGCTTTTGGAGAATGTCTGCTGCTTTCTTGTAGAAACCCTATAAAGCAAATGCCCCTAGCAGTTTTACGTGCTACAAGCAATCGATTGAACAAGGATTAAATCTTTATTTTAGTATTCACATTTGGAAAGTTCCAGATAGTGAACAAGCTGATAAGTCATTGGCAATTGGACAGACTTCAGCAACAGAACTTGTTAATTCAGGTTTTCTAACGTGCCTCTTTCAAATACAGCAACCTTCAATGCTTTCTGTGACTAATTATGTTGTTTTTACGTACATTATTTCCACTTATGTCACTGAATATGCTTTTGCACTTTTAGTGAAAACACTCAATATGCATTATTCTTTCACCATGTGGATCCTCTCCAAATAGAGCTTTGCTAGGTTCATAATATAATTTTGATAGAGGAAAGTTTCTTTAAGAACGGCCGTAAGTTGAGTCATTTTGTCATTTGTTTCTTTTTTCTTCTTACAGAAGCAACAGTTTTAAACGAAGGAATTCGAATGACTGTTATGATTGATGAAGGATGGACCATGAAAAGTAAATAGTTTTCTCAGGGATTTATGAGCTAACCATTTCCCTCATATTTTTTCTTTGAGTGGCTATTGAAATGCTGTCTTTTCAGAGTATCATAGTATAATTGGGTAGCAAAATCTGTTTGTTGTACTAGAGTGAGTGGAATATCATTCTGTTCGTGATTGCATTTTGGGTAACTGTTTTCGGCGTTAGAAAATACTGTTGAATTCCTTGATTTCAGTGATTCCTGTCGTAACAACTATGAGCTTGAAAGAATTATGGAAAGAATCAAAACCAATGGGATTGATCGATGGAATTGTAAGTATTCTCCCATTGAATATCAAATCTCACCTCGATACTTAATTGCCATCACCCGTCATCATCACTGTAATCATTAGATCATCAAGTGTCAACATCATTGATATCATTAAGATCATTAATCACAGTATCGATAGGCCCGTGACTGTGGTTAGATCGCTTGGCTGCTGTGCAGAAGATCGATGGTTCGAGGTGAACACCCTGGCCATAGTTGGAATGCTCGCTTACTGTCCACCCAGCAGCAAATAGGTATCTGTCGGCAACACTGGGTAGTTAAAAGCTGTGAGGAAAGGAACTGACCACCCTACCTCACTACCCCGACAGCCCAGGGTTAGTGTCCTGTCTAGCTGACACTCCCGCGCACAGTATCGTATATAGGATTAACCGTTTGTGATCGTCATTAGCCCAACAGCTATTTCATCGATATTACTACCATCATCATTGTCATTACTGGCCTTAGAATAGTCATTCTTCATAAGTAGAAAAGTTTAATTTAAGTAGAAAAGTAGAAAGGAAATAGGGGATACACCAATGATAAATTGCTCTTAATGGCCACTTATGTTTTGATCATTACTATCGATGGAGCTACCTGAAAATCGGCAGTGATAAGTGTATAGCAGTATACTCCTGATATTCCGGATTGATTGGGAGTAGGGAAATATCCGGATTAAGCGGAAATCCGATGCCGGATTATCCAGAGTACACTGTATATCCATGTTAACTATAATTATCACGCTGATGTAATCTATTGATTTCTTCCTGCATGGTTTGCATCACCAATTAGCTTTATTTTAGTCAACATATTGCATGCCATTGTTACATACGTCTTCCATGTCTGGCAATATTCTCACTGTGACAATCTTTTTCGTAGCGATATATTTGCTTTCAACCTTTGAAAGTATCAATACAAATTTTATTGATATCACATTATCGATGCCGCATTTTATCAATATTGAATCATCAGAATTACATCTTCACTATTAATAATTGTTATTAACATCAAGTTGTTAATGTTGATATTGATTAATATTAATTTGTTGGTAATATTTTGTTATCAGAAATAACTTCTATCAAAGTCAGATTATCAATATTCCATTTATCAATAGCATATAAACAAGCTCAAAGTCATTTCCATGTCAGTTGCCCATTTTTCTTGTAGCTTTAATTGAATGCCTTGCCATACTCTTCCCAGCAGACAGATGAGAACAGTCAAGCTGTATCAATAACAGCAAGTTTATATTTATCATCGCAAGGACTCATTGTTTGTGGAAGAAAAGATGGTTTAATCGTCGTCATAAATGCGGTAAAGGCAGCTCTAAACCAGTTATTAGAAGCAAATGATATTACTAAAACAGGTCAGACATTCTGCTTTAATATCAAACAAGTATATCATCTGTCTTTTCTTTCGGGTTGAACTGTCTCCTTGCATTCTAAATGAATAAGGGGAACCTGCAGCGAAGTTATCTCATTGTACCCATTTGTCTTATTACTGTCACTGTGTCATTGTTCAAAGGAATGCACCTAACGTTTCTCCCACCTTTCATTTAGAGCGATTTTGCTTTACCCAGTTTCAAAACATTTAATATTGCATGCTGAGACTATGGAAACCTTTAATTGTAATAAGATTTTGTACGCTTGACGTTTGACTGCAAATCTATATTTACTGTGAGAATGTAAGTGCAAGGAGTTACATTTGTATTTGTAAGTTGGTATTCTGCAATCAGTTAATCCAGGAGGGTTCAGTATCCTCCCGAAGACTCGAACTTGCCAATCATGCTAATGGAGGCTGGGTGTAAAGTTTGCCTTTTTATGCAAAGAGGAGGAGGATCCTGACAACTTGAAGGTCATTGTACGCATTGAAGCTCAGTGCGGGGAAAGTGAATTTAAAGTGGACTCACAGGCATGGGAGTAGTGTAACTTGGGTAGGTGTGACTGGCCCCAATCAATTAGTATTTGTGAATTTTTCCATAGTGAGTAATTTTACTTTCCAATTATCAATTTCATCCTAGATCATCAGCCTCTTAATGTTCTGAAAGGGCATTCTGGAAAAGTCACGTGCTTGTTGTATCCAAATGAAGAGAACCCTCGTTATGATGTCACTCATCTTATTTCGGGGGGAGCTGATTTTACTGTTCGTTTATGGGATGTCTTCAGTGGTACATTACTGCATTCGTTTAATTCACACGGAGGAGAGGTTGTGAAGCTAGTAGTTACTCCCCCCGACTGCACAGTACGTAGAGTTTTGATACCTTCGTGTATGCGCAGTCAAGAGTACCTTGTTTTAATTGAGGTTAACTGATTTCATGCTTTCAGTGTCATGCACTTAGAGGTGGCAAGCACTTGAAATTACTTGAAAGCTGATGTCGTCTGCTGCGAGCAGGGATCATTGCTAATGTTGCAAGGGATGTGAAAGGCTTCAAAATAGTATTTTCTCATTATTTGGACGTAGAAATAACTCAGTGGTTACCTTATTTTGATTAATCTCGATCAGTTGCCATTCTTCAGGCGTCTAATCTCTTTTCCAAGACATGGCTTGCCTTGGGATTGAAAAACAATTTATTTTCACATTTGTTTAAGATTTCATTTAGTATTTTCCATTGAGTATATTATTTTTCATCTTAGGCTCGCTTTCTCTCATGTATCTGTTCAGTAGCACAAGATCATTCTGTCGCTCTCCTTGGAATCCGTGAGAGAAAGACACTCCTTCTAGCTAGCAGGCACACATTTCCAGTTGAGACCATTAGATGGCGGGCAAAGGATGATTTTATGGTTGTTGGGTGTGCTGATGGAACTGTGTATGTCTGGCAAATGGAAACTGGTATGCTGTTCTCATGTCTTCCAATTATACATCTTGCTTTGTCTTGCTTAGATTTTTCTTATCCTCTCTACCACTATATGCCTTAATGGCGGACACCTAGGCGTCAAACTAACTCCGCTGTTGAAGGGAGTTGGTCTACCAATTATTTTCATGAAAAGTGAAATGTTGAATTTTGAGTTTCTTCCCAAATCTAAATGTAAAGGTAAATGCTCGAATAACCATAGCATTAATGTTCTAGAAGGCTAAATGAATATCACTTACATTTACTTTTAAAATAACTATTAGTTCACGTGAATAGCAAATTTAGTTTGACAGCAATTCTGTGTTCCTTGATATACCAACTCGCATAGCATTGTTGTGAGAACAGGAAAAGTTTTGGTGCTCTGATGAGTTACTCAAAGTTGCTGTACAAATTCATACCCTTCTCCTTTCCAGCATTTATCACAAATGCTGTTCGTTTACATTCTTACTTAACCTAAAATCTACGTTCAGGCAATTACCAAACCTTTGAACTAGGTGGTGCATTGTGTGTTGATCTAAACACGGCTCTTGTGAGGCATCTAGTACATTCAGTGCAGCCATACTGCAACATTGCCACCTTTAAATGTGGATGAGATCGTTGTAAGTGGTCGGTATTTCAGTGGAGGGGCAGAGGGACTCGGCAATATGGAGAATGCCGTCTGTGTCTAAATCCTACAAACAGCTCCCTTACTGCCAGCATTTCACTTGCATTTTTATCCGTCTGATGGTACCCTATTGCATTGTCTTTCTCGACCATTTCGAAACCTCTCAGACCCAGCTACACATCCGTCGTAATGTAATGACACATGAAGACCTATACCTTTTGCTAGCATTCATCAATAAATACATAAGAGATGGGTTCCCCTCTATATAATCTTCCTGGGGGCTATCACTCCCATACACCCGTGGTCTGTACACTTTCCAATAATCAATCAAGCGTCCAGTATTAGTATTAATATTCAACTTTCCGTGATATATCGATGCACAACTATGGCCTTGGTACATCATGTTCGTTTGATTTCTTGTGTAAGTCACCAACATTTACTCTCACATCCTAAATGTTTTCATCTATTTTGTCTGCTCGTCTGAAAAGAAAATATAAATATTTCTGCCATGCCGCTGCATTCTTTCATAGAGCAACACAGTATTTTAACAAGATTGGATTCTTCATTTTGTGATTACTACTTAGATTTCAGTAGTCTTCTAATACAATGGAATTATAAAGTCTCTTGTCTTCAACACTTCTCTCTTGTTTTACTTCTGTATTTATTATTATTATCGTTATTAACAATTCTTTCAGCTGAATTACTGCATCTATGTTATTACATAATAGGCCATATTTTACCTCAAAATTGTATTAATTTTCCATCGCCTTTCTACGCCACTCAATAAGCACTATCGTCTCACTATTTGCCAATTTCTTTGAATTTTGGTTGGAAAATAAATTTTCTCTTTTTATTGCAATTATTTGTGTCCGTGTTGTTTGCTTATAAAGCATGGCAATTCCAGCCGTATTTGACGTGTAGACATTGTATAGAGACCAAATGTGATACTTTGGGGAAAATAGTAAGTTGCGAGCAATTTCAAATCATTTCATTTCATTTTCATTGTATCCTTAAGATATAACAGGGTGCAAGTTGCAGCTATATAAAAACTGGTTTACAAACTGCCCTTTAAAAATGCTGAAATAAAGGCATTCAAAATAAGATCTAATTATGTAAAGAGCATATATACAATCTTACGTAAAAAGAGCCACAACAACACCAAATAAGAAATAGAACAAAAGTATGTAGAAATTAGAAAGTACTTATCATGTTCCCGTGAAACTCGGGAACTTATGTAGAACAGCTTGCTATCACAATTGCTCTTGTAGGTCATTTGGATAGATGTGTTGCGGGGTCAGTTGCTTATGACATTCTTGAATCGTGTTGCGAGGAAACCTCGAGTCCCACAGCCGCAGTCCGTGAATACCGTCACAAATTTCGTCTGCAGACCTCGTTGTCAGTAGTAAGACAGCAGTTGCCATTAGAATTCAGCACTCCAAATATCGTCAAAAAAGTTAAAAAGAAGATCTCCCATATACAACATCAAGTTTCACCTAATCAGAAAAGTTCGTCTCCACAGCAAGGTAAAAAATTTCGAAATTGCTTTTTCATTGTTTTGTGTTTATCACAAATTTTTCTAATAGCATCAATTCAAGCACTGTATATGCTCGAATTGCCCCCTCCCTTGATAAAGCCCCTTCGAATAAGGCCTCATGCTACAACTTCAATTTCTTATAACGCCTCCCCCTTCGAATAAGCCCCCACTACGGAGAATGATGAAGAATTCAATGTAGACTGCTGCTTGAATTCAGAAATGTTCTTTTATTATTACGGAGAATAGAAGTTTTGACAATAAGTTTTATGCAGCATATCTCACATAGCTGTTCCGTCTCCGTAATCTTTGGGATGCTCGCTGACTATCCTCCCAGCAGCAAATGGATACCTGGTGGCAACATGGAGAGGTCAAAGGCGTCGAGGAAAGAAACCGGCCCCTGTGCCGACGACTCAGGATAAGTGTCCTCTTTAACGGGTACTCCCCATCGTACGAAATCATATATGGGACTACCTTTTACATCATCTTTGCTTCTAGTTTCCATTTAGGCTGTATTATTCACGAGTTATCATTTTCTAGTAGAACCTCGTCAACCAACACCGCAGCCTCAGCTGTCACCAATACGGGTCTGTGCTTTACGCTCCAATAGAAATGATTCAGATATTCACGTGATGCTGCTGGACCCTGAAGCATTGATTTGCCAGCTATTAGCAGAGGACGCGGAAGCTGCAAGTTCTCATGGGAAACCAGTTAATCCAAGACGTCATCCAGCACGTGGACTATCACCACAGATAGCCAATCAAGATCAACATAAATTTGCGAAAACACAGATCCAAAAAGAGGTTACTTTTATGTTTTTTGGATTGGTTACAAAGATTTCAGCTAGTCAATAGTTACAGCCTGGTCATCTTGGAACAAACAACTCCTGGAAAATCCTCACTATCGCTATCTTGTATTTCTGTGTCCTATCTGCCTATTTTTATTGTGAAAAGTGAAAGTTTGAGAAAATAACCGACCCGAGCGGGATTCGGACTCGCGACCCCTAACTGTCAGGGGTCGCGAGTTTGAATCCCGCTCGGGTCGGTTATTTTCTCAAACTTTCTCTTTTCATTTCTTCCAAATCCTGTTGCCTTTGCAAAAATATTTTTATTGTACATTCTTTTGTTATAAGAAAATGCTTAATAAGAATACTGAAATTCGATTTACCCCAAAATAAGAACACGGCTAGAACATACTCAGCTTCAGATGAGAATTTTCACAAGTTCTCCACTACTTACATTTTTTTAGCAAACAGAGTCTGATGTGACTGCTAATAATAATCAGACTTTGTTGCTCTATTTTGAATGGTTGCCCGGCTAAGCGTATGCCTCATGAGGTTTCTCAAATAGTTGCAAAAGATCCCACTGGAAGTAAGACCAATTTTAAGAACATATGGGTCTATGATTATCTATGAATTAAGAACATCGAGCCTGAGCATAAATTATCTTTTTCTCATAAAAAGGAGTGTACTTTGTTCTGGAAGCTGTTGTGTTCTTGATCTTGTAATGGGAATTAAAGTTCTTGGAAGGCAAGCTTTGTTCCTTGGGTATAAGTATAGCTACACGGCATACGTTAGTTTTTTCTGGGCTGTGATAAAATAGTTTTGTCCATTGATAGATAGTAGAAGTGTGCGGTGATAGCATCTCTTAATAAAAGTGTATTCGCATGACCTCTGTAGCAAAATCCCCCTTGATTCGGACATAGTGTATCACTAATCAATGTTCATGCAATTAACTTTATAGAAAACTGGTGTTGCTGATATTACAAGTGACAATAAAGGATTTGATAAGAAAAGTTCACAAAACTCCCACCCAGTATTACTATTTTGAGCAAAGTATGCATGGCAAATTTGCCTTATAATTAGGTATACTACAGAGCTAAGCGGTTTTGAATCGGAACCGAAAACCAGAAGTAGAAACTGGAGTGAATATCGTGACATTGTAACAACACACTCAGCAACATTGCTGTCACCAAATGTTCTCATCATATGTTGCCGTTTATTTCTATTTCATGTCAGAATCTTGTTAACTATTGCAGTTATCGCATGAGATGGCTCAACTGATCCTGTCCTGTATTCATTCATGGGGCATCGATCCTAACCTGGATGAAACATGCATCTCAAGATTGGGCATGCTAAAGCCTTTAGGCTCAATATCATTTGGCTTGTTAACACGTGGTCGCTTGTCACTGATGCTTCCTAATTGGAAAATCAGTAGCTATGAAGAGGTCACTTCATCTGACTCTGAGGAAACTGAATCCAAGGTATTATTTTCAATTGGTAGTTGCGTAAGCAAATTGAGTCATGCCTTATTGCGCTTTTTGAATTAAGCAGAATATGTGTGTATGTACATATGTGTGTGCGTGTGTGCGTGCGTGTGTGCGTGCGTGTTTTTCCGTGTCTGTATTTCTTTGTCAACTATTTTCTGTCTATTCGATAATTCTTCAGTGCTCATTGTCAAGAGAGAGAGAGAGCATTATTAAACAGACACAGTAGTATAAGATAGAGAAAATAGCTTTGAAATTCATTCAACTTTTAAACTTTCTCCATACAGAGTGATCATTTTTCTGATCCTATAAATCACCAGAAGCTCCAATTCAACTCGCATTGGCAGTTGTCGTCATCATTGACAACCCAGCATCTGATAGGTATTGTTTCAATAACCAATACGCTGATGAGCATGAATCATGTCTCATTTATCAATCAAATGAAGAACCAATCAGGTAATTAGTTTATGAGTGTACTTATTTTTATTAAGCTGTGTTGAAGACTGACTAGGTCGTGGTTCTACTGTCGAATGAAATAGGTCAAAAATCCTTGTAGTAAAGACATTTTACTAAGAAATTTGAAGGACTTAGAGTTGTTTGTCTTGTAAGCCCATTTTAAATTAGCAGAAATTCTAGTAGTAGACCCTAAAGCACACAATATCTAGCAAATGGGGGGTATTTTGGGAAGTATGTAGTGGAAGTTAATTTTTTACACTCCGTCTTAAAAGCTGAATGTCATTTACTTCCCCACTGTCAAGCGAAGTTAACTTACCCCTAGGGTTGCATACGGGGTTGTTACCCTTTGGGACTCAGGGTTGGAGTCCCCATTAATAATGTAACAGTAGCTTTTGTGGGTGCAGCCTCCCGTCGATACATTCCAACCAGTGCAGAATCACAGGAGTGTATGGCAGAGTAAATACCTCTACTTGCTTCTGATAATTGATACCATAGATTCATCCAAAAAATGTCCTGCAAAGCTGATAGTAAGGATACTTTTGTTAGGTGAGAGGCTCGATAGAATGGCCTAAGGGTCTTAATTACTGTTGTCAACTTTCGAAATTTCTTTGAAATTTATCGTTGCAATCAGATTAGCCGAAATGTTAAATGGAATTTCTCACACGCAAATCAATTATTTTAACTGCCATTTTCCATCTAGAAAGAGCATATCTCTATATTAAAAAAAGACCGTTTCCCTAAGATTTAAACGACTTAAACTTCAAATTTTCCTGGGGGCATGGCCCCTGGATCTCCAAGCTTCCCCTACTCTAAAATTACCCCTGGTTCCAAATGGAAGTAGAAATGCTTTGCAAATTCAGAAAACATTTGCGTAGAATTTCTATTGACTATCCAGCAATGACTTGGATTAATTTTCCGCATTTCACATGGGCATTGTCTCACAAGTTTTAATAAAAAGCCTATTTTGACCCTCCTTTGTTAAAAATTGAGCACTACACAACTGGTTGCTTATTACACTGGTCTAACCTGCCTTTTCACCACTCAGGCCATCGTGCAGTTAGTCGACAGTTTTGAAACAGCTAGTACTTTATCGGAGAGGGATTTGAAGTGTGCGCACTCTGGTGTGAAGCCGTAGCAGTGACGTAACAGCAGCAATGGCATTCCTATGAATGATTAGGCAAAATTAATTCAAAATACAACTCACGCTTTTAATGCTGCAGTTCCCTGTTGCTTCTGTTCAAACTTTTTTGCATTTTTGATCGATATTTCATGTTTATTATCTATATTGTGTTTCTACTGAATGTGATGTCAAGCCCTTTAGCAAGTGCCAGTGCAATGGCCCATAAATAATGATGTTTGAAAACGTATTAATTTTACAGCCATTTTTATTTTGGTAGCTATGTAATTTACCTGTGGGTGTTTATTACTACTTGCATTCGAACCGTTCGCATTCCAGGTGGTTTGGACGATGACTTTAGTATAGCACATATCCAGATAAGTCAACAGAGAGCAGAAGAGAAGGCTGGCTGGAGTCTTGTTGCTGCACTTCATTGCTGCTTGTTACCAGAAATGATGCGTGGTTTCATGTATAGGCCACCGTTGCTTCACATATTAGCAAGACGTTGGCAAGATCGTTGCCTCGAGGTACCTGCTGTATTAGGAGTGATTTTCAGTTTAAGAAGTCATTTGTTAAGAAGCTGAAAATTGTTTCACTTAAGTTCTTTTGGTGATACCAGGAAAATGATTTTGAGGTTGTATCGATTGTATATCTATAGCAAAGGCCTTGTGTTCGTGTTGCAGAGTTTCTTATCGTAGTATGTTTAGAGTTGATAGAGCTTTTGATACTCTGGTCCATTTTTAGTCACAATAATGGTTGAGGAAGCTTTTCATGATGTGAAATAAGTAGTAGGCTAGGAGAAGCGTTTAAGTAGTTTTAGTCCTCAGGTCTGTTAAACAAATGCCTAGGAGATTAAAGAATAGACTGAAAGTCGAGAAAAGTAATTGGAAGGTTAAGATATATGTATGGATAGCGAAGGGATAGGTCTTATTGATTCAAAAATACATTCACTATCCCGATACCCTTAATTTACAGGCCGCTTCTTTTTGCTGATTTTCTCCCTTATCGATAACAGTCCATATTTGTCAATTTGTCTATATTTGCGAAAAACATGAAAGCTTGAAAATGCCCGAATATTCCTATTGGTCCCAAACCATTCTGTTACGTCCTTGGACAGGAATAAGAATTAATGACAGGGGATACAACCATTATAGAAATATTAGCTAGATTTCTATGTGAGCTTACCTATTTTCCTTGGCAGATCCGTGAGGCTGCACAAGCAATTTTACTCGCAGAACTAAGGAGGGTTGGTTTAAAGGGAAGAAAGCAGCTCATAGATGCATGGTCACCACATCTTCCACAGGACTTGGACAGCACAGATTTTGGATTTGAAGACTTAGAACAATATCTTAACAATGAAGATGGTACTATCATTCATACGATATTTCGATGTAGTTGAATATCAGGATTTATGGTATTACATATTAGACTGATCTAGTATTGTATGCTAGACATATCCGCTCCATTTCGCACTTCATTATGCCAGTACTTCCAATATTGATAGGAAGACCCATCACACAGCGTCCGCGTAGTGAGTCAATGTAGAACGATTCTTTTAGATTTTTGAGCTACCAGCACAGTTTAATCTGCAGATTTACTATTTTTCTTGGGTATTAGATTAGTCCCATTAGTAAGAATCTAGGAGATGTTGTGAATAAGTCAAAGACTCCAATTGCAACTTCAAGCCATTTTTATTCATTTGTATTTGACTTATCGTAGGATTTTACCCATAGTCCCAAAATTTATTGGGTTTGTGTATTTTGCAATCCTAGAGAAACCAATTGTAGTTACTGCAGAAGAAGACAAACCGGATGTTGCTATGGTAATGTTGACTACCAGGAAGATGGTGTCCAGTGACGTAAAACTGCGTCATGCCACTGCGATTGTCATGATGGGAGTAATTGGGGCTGAATTTCAAAAGGAGGTTGATCCATTGGCATTGCCTAGAGATACCCGAGGACAGTTGTGTACGGCCATATATATGTTTCTTCGTTTTGCAGTACCCATCTGCTTTATTTTGTATTTTGGCTATTGTTATTTAGAATTATGCAGACGATGGAGGAGATTTCTGTACACTTTCCAACTTTATCTTTGACAGATTGGATAGAGTTGTAAAACAACATGTGTACCACTTTTGCAAATGAACATACAGGCGAAATTGGCCAGTGGCTAACAGAGTAGAGGAGCAAAGGATAATAGTGTTTGAAATTAAATTCATTTGTTGTTGTACCTGGGCTTGAATAAAGACAAATTGACCCTTTGATATTTTTCACGTCTTCACCCTTGATTTTCGGCTCTTCATTTCCCCTAGACTTAAACGGTGGTAGGCATAAACCCTTCCTGAATTGCGTCAGCAAAGTTTGTTTGATCAGAGCACAACAAAAAGTTTAGCAGGGCTTCGATTTCTATTTAAATAATTTCCATCAATGGTCAATTACTATCTTCTTTTAAATATCGAACTTTTTCTTTAGCGGAAGGAGTTATGGAAGTAACAACATTACGTAACACAGCAAAGGCACTCACGTCCCTGTTGCTTCAAAGGCCAACTTCAAAAGCTCCTGCTTACAGTGCTATAAGAAGAGCAGCAATCGATCTGATTGGACGAGGATTTGCATTATGGGAACCTCATATTGATGTATCACATGTTCTCATTGGCCTGCTCGATTTGTGTGCAAATACAAATTTGCCGGTGCAAGAATATGAATATGGTAATAGCATATTGTCTGCTCCTGCGGATTTACATCGATCCGCAAGGCATGCTTTAGCGTTGATTGCAACAGCAAGGCCTGCAGCGTTTATAACAACTCTTGCGAAGGAGGTATGTGACTAATGTTTTGAGAGCCTGCGGTAGAGCTGAGTTCTTTATTCGTAAACTTGTTTCTATCAGGATTTATTTGTGTGCAAGATCTAGCTTTGTGAACATTATGTTCGTAGTGATCGTTCTGTAATTTCTCAAAAAGAGCCCTATATCTTGACGACCTACTTAATTTCCAACGCTGTTTCTGGTCCATGATTTAGTTCAGTTGATGAATATCTGCAAATGGCCTGCCATGAGTATCAACTGGTAGAATTTAGCTCGTTTTCCGTGTGTAGCAGCTTGAACCAATGTATCTATGCCACATTTGACCATTATTGGACCTATCTTAGGAACAAGTAGAAGAACAATGTTGAAAAATTGCAATTCCCGTAATATAGGAATTTTTTCTTCCGTTTACGACTTTGTTGCGAAGACCGAACGTATTAAGGAGGATCTAAAGTGAGCATATTTTCCTGGTATACATTAGAAATTTAGACTGCTACCTGTTGACATTCTAGAGAGGGTGCAGAAGTTTCTAGATGACCTTTAGTATTATGCACGGAATTAATGAAAGCAGATAGAGCTTTTTTAGGACTTGTTTTAAACCTAGGCTCATTCATTTAATGGGTACGCACCAAGATGGGGAAAATGCGGCCCCCTCCCCTAGCACGTATATGTACGCTTATCAGGAAACTCCCCCTTCTTGCGTAGGTATTTCTATTCATCTCAACCTCCCCCCTCTATCTCCAACCGGAAATTATTATTGACTGACGATCCCAAATGATTTGCAGATAGAATTAAAGCGGATCTTTTAATTGTTTTGCTCCAACCACTAGCGGTGTGCAGGAACACTTTCATTGACGGATCAGATGGAAACGTCTTATATATTAGAACATTATAGAATACGTGCACAAAAGGGGATTAGTTTTTCATTTATCTTACGTTCTTGGATATGTCAACCTCCTCCTCCGTGGACACATGCGTACGCTTTTGCTCGAGCCACCCTCTCCCTTCGTGCGTATGTACTTAAGTGAATGACCGCTTTCAATATAATGCGCCAATTTAGAGATTTAAGAGTGGTTCTATTGCAGTGATCCCATTAATTGGTTTGTTTTACATTCAGCCATTCCACGTATTGTTATGTATTGTTTTGCTAGGTTGCAAGACATGTTGCGAATGCATCTTCTATCTCGTTTAATCAAACGTCTCCTGCAGCCATCGCGGTCTATTCACACGTTCGGCACCAGCCGACACCATCTACTCCTGATTCTCAGAATTCAAACATCATTCATTCGGCTAGAAATGAAATCCTACGCACAATTGAGTTGATGATTGAAAAGAACCAACAAGACGTTGTACACCTTATTGTCGAGGTAGACTTTTTGTACATTGCTTTTCATCTTGGTCGATGTAGAGATGTTCTATGGTGCTGCATAGTCAGTTTGTATGTGTGAATCAGTCATTTAGCTTTCAGAAGTTGCAACATGTTCTATTCAAAGAAGATAAATAATCAAATTGAGGTAGAAGTTGTTAAAGTTAGCAGACTAACGAACGTAAATCCTCGTTAGAATGAGAGTCAAGAAAGCACAACTTGTTCTTACAACATAACAGAACAACGAAGTGAACTCAAAATTAAACAGCGGTATACAAACTCTATAGTGTCCCTCAAGCTGTGTATCAGCGGAAATCAGAGTTCATGTTTATTTATATTTCGTATCCAATTCAATATTTATATTTTGACACTCCCACTCGAAAAATCAATAAACATTGTAAAAAAAGGTCAAGGTTTATTTTAGTCAATCAGTATAAGTCCTTTTTTTTTGATCATATCTTGTAAGACATCCCTAGCATCAAACGAAATCTTTCAAACTGGTTCTTTGGTAAGGCTTTAGTGAATGTATCTGCTACCATGTCCTTGGTTTGGCAATATTTCAACATAATTTCATTGTTTTCTACTTTGTCTCTGACAAAATGACATTTTATATCAACGTGCTTCGTCCTGCCGTGAAACTTAGGATTCTTCGACATCGCTATTGCTCCTTGATTATCCTCTTGAATGATGGTCGGTTGTTCTTGATGAAACTTCAAATCTCCTAATAATTCTCTTAACCATATCGCTTCTTGTGCAGCAATGCTGGCTGCCACATATTCTGCCTCTGTAGAAGATAGAGCAATTGAAGTTTGTTTCTTGCTTAACCAGCTAATTGTACCACCACACAGCATAAAGACATAACCGGAGCGTGACTTCCGTCCATTTGGGTCGCTCCCCCAATCAGCATCTGTGTATCCTTTCAGCTGAATACATGATTCTTTATTTCCATCGAATACTATTCCCCAGTCTACAGTACCTTTAATATAACGTAGTATGCGTTTCACACTTTTCCAATGGTCGGAGCCTGGGTTTGAGCTAAACTGGCTCGCTGAGCTCAGAGCTTGTGCTATGTCAGGCCTTGTAGCTGTTACTGCATAGGTCAGACTGCCAATCAATGCCTGATATCTTTGTTTGTCAATACAATCTCCATTATTTGGCATCAATCTTGAAGCAATCTCCTGAGGAGTAGTTATGGAATTGCAATCTTGCATACGAAATTTCTCCAATAGATTTGTAAGATATCTTGTTTGGTGAAGAAGCATTCTTTTGTTGTTTCTGTCTCTTTCAATTTGAATGCCAAGACAGTAATGAGCTTCACCTAAATCTTTCATACAAAATCTTTCCTTTAAAACTTCTTTCTCTTGCTTTAATACTTTCTTGTTATTCGAAGCAACCAGCATGTCATCCACGTATAGGGCAATCATCAACAGTCCTTCTCCCATTTGTTTTACATAGAGGCAAGGGTCGGCATTGCATTGCTCGTATCCTGATGCTTTCAGAAAGTTATCCATTGTCAAATACCAACACCGCGAAGACTGCTTCAAACCGTATATACTTTTATTAAGTTTACACACCAAATGTTCCTTTCCGTTCTGCACGTAGCCTTCAGGTTGGGCCATATATATCTCTTCTTTTAACTCTCCGTTCAAAAAGGCTGTTTGCACATCCATTTGATGCAACTCTAGATCCAGATAGTTGGAAATAGCTAACAGTGCTCGTATTGACGTGTATCTTGCAACTGGAGAATACGTTTCTTCGTAGTCTATCCCTTCTTCTTGTGTGTACCCCTTTGCCACCAAGCGGGCTTTGTATCTCTCTATTGTTCCATCGGAGTTGTACTTGATTTTAAATACCCAACGACATCCAACTGTGCTACGATCTTTAGGCAAATCAACAAGAGTCCATGCTTTGTTTTTCATTAAAGAAGAATATTCATTATTCAGAGCTGCTTGCCATTGTTCCTTCAAAGGAGAATCAAATGCTTCATTGATGGTTTTAGGTTCTTCTAAATTTTCTTCCAATTCAGCGTTCAAAGAGTTTTTACAGTTCCACCAGTCTCCAGTAATCACAGGACCCCTGTCAGGCACTGTTCTTTGTCTAGTTGATCTTCGAGGCAATTCGACATCTTGAAGACGTTCTCCTTCATCTGCAGCTTCATCTATATCCTCTTCCCTATCATCATGTACGATTTCAGGAACTTTGAGATCTTCAGTCGACGTTGATGAATCGATTTTCTCAATTTTATTCTCATTGGATCTTTGAATGCGATTTCCAAATGAGTTTTCAACAAATACAACTGAGCGTGATTCATGAACTTTCCTTGTTTCTGGGTTCCACAGTCTATAACCCTTACGTAGAAGACTATACCCTATAAATACACATTTAACAGACTTGGGATATGCATGTATATCCCACTTGGGATATCCCACTTCTTTCTCGTCTCTTGTGGGATATGCATGTATGCATCACAACCAAAAACTTTTAAATTTGCAACATCAGGTTTACTTCCAATGAAAGCTTCGTGTGGAGTCATATCTTTTACTGCAACAGTGGGACTTCTGTTTCTCAGAACTACTGCAGTCAATACTGCTTCAGCCCAAAAGCTATCTGATAATCCAGCTGTCTTTAACATGGATCTAGCACTCTCTTGAATTGTTCTGTTCATCCTCTCCGCTACACCATTTTGTTCGGGAGTTTGTGGGATGGTTAACTGCCGCATAATGCCTTTCTGGGCTAGAAAATCGCTGAATTCCTTGGACATATATTCTCCTCCATTATCAGAACGAAGTACCTTAATATTATTTCCTGTAATATTTGTAGCCATTGCTTCAAATTCCTTGAACTTCTGAAAGACTTCATCCTTGCTCTTCATGAAGTATATGGCAGTATATCTCGATTTATCGTCAATGAAGGTCACAAAATAGCGATTCCCACCAAGACTTTGAGTATTTGTTGGTCCACAGACATCAGTGTGCACAATCTGTAACAACTCTTTGGCTCTTGTGGCCGCATTCTTTGGAAATGGATGTCTTGTCTGTTTTCCTATCGTGCAACACTCACAAAAGTCAATCTCTTCTGAACTATTGAAATTTAAGCCATCAACTAACTGCTGATTATTCAAAATTTTCAGATTTTTGAATCCCAAATGCCCAAATCTTTCATGCCATAACTGTAGAGAATTCTCATTAACAGCACCGTGAGCATCGTGCAATGAATTCTTCATGAAAGATGAATCAAGGGTAAATAGTTTCCCATCAATAATACCAGAACCTCTCAATGTTCCATAACTGTCAAGAATTACACATTTTCCATCATCAAATATCATAGTAAGTCCTTTCTTGGTTACTGCACTGACAGAAAATAGATTCTTGGCCAAACTAGGTACATAAAGTACATTAGACAATTCTGCAGGCGTATATGCATCACCACACTTAACCTTTAACCACACATTCCCTGTTCCAAAGGCTTCTACCGTTCTGTTGTCACCAAGACGAACCTTTTCTGGAATCGGAAATTCAGAATAATTCTGCATCCAGTCCTTTTTGCATGACATATGCTGCGATGCACCTGAATCGATGTACCAAATCAAACTTTCATCTTTCTTTGAATTTGGCACAGTCATGAACAGTGAATGAGAATCTGCAGTTGTAATGTACGCTTCTTCGTGAGGCTTTTCTTTTGATTTCTTGGGCTTTCTGCATTCTTTAGCCCAATGACCTTTAATTCCACAATTAAAACATTTGCCTTTCTTGTGGCTTGCTTTAGATCTTTGTCCTTGTGTGCTACCCGTAAGTTTTGTTGCAGCAAGTGCTTTGACCATACTATCTCCAAGACTGACCGAAGTTTCAGAGCGCTTTTTCTCCTCATGAAGTAATCTAGCAATGACAAATTCCAGATTTAGATCTTCAGCACGCGATTCTAAAGCCACTATAAGATTCCCGTATGAACCCGGAAGGCTACACAACAGAGTCGCCACTTGATCCTCTTCAGACACTGGGGCTCCCACTGAGTCCAGTTGCTCTGCCAAACTTCTCAGGTTGTTTATATGATCGATCATTCTATCGCTGTCTAACATCATAGTTGTTAAATATCTCTTACGTAAAAACAACTTATTCGTCAAGGATTTCGTTTCGTAATGGCTCTCTAGTTTCAACCATGCATCTCTCGCTGATTTTGCCGAACGAACCAACAATAGCTGACTGTCACTTAATGATAAGCAAATGGTCGCCATAGCTTTCCTGGTACGTTTACGAAACTTTTCTCGTGCAGCGTCTGTAGCTCCTTGTCCCGAAGGTTCTACTTCTTCTCCGCTGACTATGCTCCATAAATCTTTGTCCTCGAGTACCATCTGCATTTTGAACTTCCATAGGTGAAAGTTCTGACCATCGAATTTCTCAATGCGCGAAATCGAATCATCAGCCCTTGAAGCCATAGCCGAACACATCCAAAATCCAAACTTAAATCCTTAAAAGATTCACTTAACGAGATTCACCTAGTGTCTGGGCCCATAACCTGTTAAAGTTAGCAGACTAACGAACGTAAATCCTCGTTAGAATGAGAGTCAAGAAAGCACAACTTGTTCTTACAACATAACAGAACAACGAAGTGAACTCAAAATTAAACAGCGGTATACAAACTCTATAATGTCCCTCAAGCTGTGTATCAGCGGAAATCAGAGTTCATGTTTATTTATATTTCGTATCCAATTCAATATTTATATTTTGACAGAAGTAAGCTAGAGTTGGCCCTCGATACTTCTAATTGAAGAGAACTCTGTACTAAATGATCTTTCTTAACCTGTTTTTATGATGCGCCATGATTTGCAAGAATGTAAGGATATATTGTGATTATACTTGTCTTGGTCTTTTGATTTTTGTTCCTCTGCTTTAGCAGACCTTTCCTTTCGTTGCACTGTCATCATCAGTATCTTAGCACCCTTAACTCGAAACCTCATCGTTTTACGTTAGATGGTTTTTGGAAAGTGCAGCCCAACCTCACTGCTGTCCACCCCAAAGTGTTCACAGCTGCTAGAATTTGACGCACTATCCTTGTTCATTTTTCAGGTTGCAGATATTGTTGTACACTGCCTTGATCATAAAGCTATTAAAGATAAAGGACTTTGTGAAATTTTTCCAGCTATATGCAGGTACTTATTATCCACTTGTCTTTTCGTCAGTAGACCATCAATTCAGTGAAATATTAGCACTTTCCTAAAGTATTTCAATGCGATATGTTATTGGTTTTATTTGCCTGTTCTGCATTCTTACTTATGAGGTACTAAATTCAGAGTAACACGTAAATTGTTTTGATTCGAAGCTTAACAAATGCTTCTCACTGTACTTTCCAAAACCCAAGTTTGTGTCATGATAAGATGATTGGATTGTCTAGCGAATCATAGTTAAGATTCCTGTTATAATCATTCAGTCAGCCAGTCAATCGTTCAATCACTCACATAACCAGTTAAAATTTGTATGAAAGTTTTGAAACCGTTGGAAATTCTTCAAATAGTGAATTATCAAGTATTGCTAATTTCATAGCTCAATCAATCCTTCTCAACTGCCATGATCTCATCTAATCCCAGTATTTATAATAGCTAAAGGCTAGTCACTAATTTATCATATTCTATTTGTTTTCCAGCTCTTAGTTGTTGCGAAGAAAATCTTAAAAAATTATTCACTGGTGATCGATCATTTGTTAGGTAATAAAGCCAAATCAACCCAGCTGAATTTATTGTTTTTCCAAGGTTTAGCATGGTATCATATTGCAGTAACACACGCCGTCTAGCAGTTGGATCTCGTATTGGGCACATTGCCCTCTACGAATTGCGCTCATCTCGATGCCAGTTGATTCCCGCACATACATCATCTATCACCGCCCTTGCATTTTCAAATGAAGGCAAGATTCTGGCTTCGTTTTCATTTGAAGAGGCTAAGATTAGCTTTTGGCAAGTAAGTCATGTTTAGCTATTGCAACTTACCTCCCGAATGCATTTCATGAGATTTCTTCACTCTTTTTTATCAGATATTCCAAGGATATGCTGAAGAAGAATTTTTCCACATTTTCGTTAATGAACCTGACTTTTCACCTAACATTTAGCCTATCATTTGGCCTTATGCGGAGAACGAATCATTTCTGATGTAGAATCAAACAATATAAACAGAGTATTTGGTGGGAACAAAGAATCCAGTGCGCGTGCGTGGATCTAGCTATGTTAGGTGTGTTGCGGAATATCTGATATTTCAACCAGCAAGTTGATAATATTGAAATCTTGGACCAAATGTTTGTGACGTTAGGTCAAATGTTAGACCAAATGTTAGATCACTTGCACATGCCTTATAATACGTACTGCCATTATAGAACAAAAGAAGCACATGCTTTTCTCTGAAAAGCAACTAACAGATTCATATTAAAATAGGTTTGAATTTACAGGTTTCATGTATAAAGTAGAGTAACTAGAACTGTAGAAACAGTGAGAACTGCCTGAATCATATTAGTGTGAAGAGGTGAATTTTAAAAATAGGCCATCTGCTTATGTCATCATACCACCTCACCCCCTCGCCCTCACCCATAATCAAACAAAGCGTTCCAGAGAGCCCCCTCCCCTTCTGTGATGACGTGTTATGTAAAAGGTCCCTGATATCATTGCTTTTCTCTATTCCTTGAGAGAGAAAAATTAACTAGGTTTCCTTCCAGGGAATAAGGGTATAAGATTTCTCACCTCATGTAAACGTGAAACCTGATGAGTGCATGAGTACCTCTTCCGTTACTTCATACTATTTCATGCCTACGTTATCTCAAGGTTATTTCAGAGTTCTTTTTTATTAGCACGATGACTTTATCATTCAAGGTTAGACTGTTGTAATTTTTTGTTATATTTTGTTATTTTTGTGACATTGATTGTCTATTTCGTTATTCTTCTGTGACTTTGTTGTTATTTTTAGTACAGTGTTAATACAGTGTATCTTTTATGCTACATTTGCTAAACGGCCTGACAAGATTTTATCTTATAGACAGGTATTAAGGTATATCAAAGAAAATGTTTATATTGCCTAAACTCATTGAATTACATTACAGACTAGCTCAAGTCTACTTGGCATTCTGAGCTCTACCGTGAAATGTGTCCAATCGCGCAAGACTGCTGACTTGAAAAAGTGTTCACCAGCGTCTATCAAACGCCTAAGACTGATTTGGTTGGACAGCAAAAGTGTTGTGATATTAACTGGAGACAACAAGCAATTTAAGTATTCCATTTAGAGATTTATACTTAGATGCTCTTAAGTCCCGAATAAACGCCACCCCTCAGCTTTTTAATTTTTTGAAAAAACCCGCCCAGGATATCGTTATTCAATGCCCCTCATTTATCATTTTTGTCTTTAATTGGATCGAGTATTAAATGACGTGAGAAACCGTGCTTTTCATTTTGTTTACAGCCGAAATGAGTTTTGAAACTCGTCCATAGCTATTATAATTAGAGGTATTTTCCACCCACCCGGTTATTCCAACCCCCGTTTATTAGGTTTTTGGAAATTTCCTACCCCCTCTACAGTTGTAGCCCCCGTCTATTCGGGACCTAAGAGTAGGCGTCACCTCTTGGACAAAAAATTTAAAATATTAAGAAATGGTATTGTTTTATCCTTAAATTTTTATTTCAATGCAGGAATTTATTATCCATCTTCTGCGCATTATTCCAGAGTTAGTATCTGAAGGCACTATAATCTCATTGCAAATATTCAGTAAGTTTTTCTTGAATAGGGTGGGGTGGGGTAATTTGGGTCATTATTGACTTTCGTGATTTTCACCTAAACTAAACGGCTTAACAACTAGGGCTGCCATTATGGATGGCATCTGCATATTGCATTGTAAGATGAACGCAGCTGGTCTACAAGTCTTCACTACCAGGAGGTTGGGGAACGGAAACACATTTCTACTGAGGTTAGTGGCTTTTCTTCTTAGCATTAAACTTCCTCATAAAATAAGAGAATCATTAAGAAAGTATACTCAATGTTTTATTTTCCAAAAACTGTATCCAAATATTAGAACAGTCTTTCAATTAGGCCATTGGTGCAGACTAGGGCAGAGAATTTGCAGTTTTATCTTGGAGGAGTAATTTGGGTCACCCAGCTTTCTGGTGTTTAACTTTAGATATTGCTATATTACACCAATCACCGCAAGGCTTTGGATGATGTAATGAATATTAATGAACAGGAAGAGAAGGAGAGCAGTGAAATAAGCAAAGATAACGTGGCTTTTATGTGATGTGTGTAATAATTTACATATTTTTCAATGATGACAGATTAAAGGAAGGCTTTTCTGCTTCAAAGGTTCAGCCAGACTTTCAAAGATATGTGTTGTTCATGTAAACATTGTTCATACTGAAGCAGTTCATGTTTGTGTACACCAAAAATACTATTTGTGCTGATATATTTCCAATTCCAGTTGAAATACAGGCTTTTCTTTGACCTGACCCAAATTGCCCCACCTAATTTTAGAGAACAGAGTAAAAACTAAGTGTTAAGAAATGAAGCACAGATGAAGAAAAAATTATTGGCAACTACCGCAGCACGTTCAAATGTGACCATAGTATCCCAGATGCAGCAATGAAAAACATTCTAGGCTCATGCTTCACCTATTCTGCTAGTTTTGTGGTCTCAAACACAAAAACAGCTCAGAAATGACCCAATTTACCCCACCCACCCTATAATTATTTATGCACACCACACATTTGAAATACCGTAATTTCTCTGTTAAGCCCACTCTCAATTGAGCCCCCTCTCCAATAAGCCCCCTTGTGCAGCAGGAGAGATTTATTAAGCCCCCTCTCTATTAAGCTCCCCTCAAAAATCTGAATAATGCCATAATTTATGTTCATAAATCTTATGGTATTGATGATGTTCATTAGTTTGGCAACAAATCAAACCAAAATCAAGCTCAGATGTCTATGTACTGCAAACTTAAATGAAAATAACTGATGAAGATGACAATTTTATTGGTAAAAATTCCTGAAGTATGCATATTATATCACCATAGAGAATCTGCTCTTATTTCAGAAATTTATTATGCCCCCTCTCCAATATGCCTCCTTCTAGGGTGCTTGAAAACAATAACCCCCGGGGGCTTAATAAAGAATTGACGGACACCTCCATATTGCCACAAGCGTAATACGTGCATAGTATTGTCATCAACAGACATCCCCATAATGCCACAAACGTATAAGGCTAGTCAACTGACTGTCTGCATACATGCACATTTTTCAGACATTTTACACACAGCACACCTTTAACTCTTCTAACAAAATTTGACTTTGAGTCATTTTTGTCAAAATGCCAAGGCTATAACCTTAGTTTTTGGCCACAAATTGCCCATTTTCATCACTTTTCAATCTGCAAGCACAATCTCTCAATTTCCATTTGGCTCAATTTTGGGCACAAACCATGCCTATAGCCTTTTTATGGCCAACACTTGCTCATATTATTCACTTTTTCATCTGCAATCAATATCAGTCATCTTCAATTTTGGTCAGTTTTAGGCGAAATGCTTACTTGTCAGCCAACACTGGCCAACGACTTTGCCATCTGCACTCACAATCATGTAATTTTAACACACAATCACTCACAGTATACCAAGGCTATACCCTTACTTTTGGCCAACATTTGCTAAATTTAAGCATCTTCTATCGTCTATCTTTTTGCCTATTATGGTTCGTTTTGATCACTTTTTGTTATGATATCAAAATCACTCAGTTACAATTTCGATCAATATTGTGTAAAATTCCAAGGCTATAGCCTTAGTTCTTCGCCACTGTTATCTCATTTTCATCACTTTTGAATCTGACATCAAAATGATTCATTTCAATTTGGGTCAATTTTGTGCAAAGTACCACGGCTATAGCTTTGTGTTTGGGGCAAACATATCTCATTTCCATCAAATTTAAATCCAACATCAATCGGTCATTCTCAATGTATACCATTTCTGGCACAACTACCAAGGCTATGGCATTACTTTCTCGCCGACATTGGCTCGTTTTCATCTCTTTTAAATCCAAAATAAAATCAATAATTTTCAATTTGGGTCATTTTTGAGCAAAATACTAAGCCTATAGTCTTTCTTTCTTAGCCAAAATTCTCTCACTATCATCAGATTTCAATCTAACATGACAGCCGGTCATTCTCAATATAGGTCAATTTGCCAAAAGTACTAAGGTTATTGCCTTACGCTTTGGCCGCAGTTAGCTACTTTCATCATTTTCATTCTGCTTCCACGATAAATGAATTTCAATCTTGGACATTTGTGCCACAAACGGCTCATTTTCATCACTTTTCAATCTGCAATCAAAATCAATCAATTTCAACTTTGGTCATTTTTGAGCAAAATACCAAGGCTATAGCCTTACCTTTTCGCCAAAAATGCCTCATTTTCATCACTTTTCAATCTGCAATCAAAATCAATCAATTTCAAATTTGGTCATTTTTGAGCGAAATACCAAGGCTATAGCCTTACTTTTTCGCCAAAAATGCCTCATTTTCATCACTTTTCAATCTGCAATCAAAATCAATCAATTTCAACTTTGGTCATTTTTGAGCGACATACCAAGGCTATAGCCTTGCTTTTTCGCCAAAAATGCCTCATTTTCATCACTTTTCACTCTGCAATCAAACTCAATCAATTTCACACTTGGTCATTTTTGAGCAAAATACCAAGGCTATAGCCTTACTTTTTCGCCAAAAATGCCTCATTTTCATCACTTTTCAATCTGCAATCAAAATTAATCAATGTCAAATTTGGTCATGTTTGAGCGAAATACCAAGGCTATAGCCTTGCTTTTTCGCCAAAAATGCCTCATTTTCATCACTTTTCAATCTGCAATCAAAATCAATCAATTTCAAACTTGGTCATTTTTGAGCAAAATACCAAGGCTATAGCCTTACTTTTTCGCCAAAAATGCCTCATTTTCATCACTTTTCAATCTGCAATCAAAATCAATCAATGTCAAATTTGGTCATTTTTGAGCGAAATACCAAGGCTATAGCCTTACTTTTTCGCCAAACATGCCTCATTTTCATCACTTTTCAATCTGCAATCAAAATCAATCAATTTCAAACTTGGTCATTTTTGAGCAAAATACCAAGGCTATAGCCTTACTTTTTCGCCAAAAATGCCTCATTTTCATCACTTTTCAATCTGCAATCAAAATCAATCAATTTCAAACTTGGTCATTTTTGAGCAAAATACCAAGGCTATAGCCTTACTTTTTCGCCAAAAATGCCTCATTTTCATCACTTTTCAATCTGCAATCAAAATCAATCAATTTCAACTTTGGTCATTTTTGAGCAAAATACCAAGGCTATAGCCTTACTTTTTCGCCAAAACTGCCTCAGTTTCATCACTTCAATCTGCAATCAAAATCAATCAATTTCAAATTTGGTCATGTTTGAGCAAAATACCAAGGCTATAGCCTTACTTTTTCGCCAAAATTGGCTCATTTTCATCACTTTTCAATCTGCAATCAAAATCAATCAATTTCAAACTTGGTCATTTTTGAGCAAAATACCAAGGCTATAGCCTTACTTTTTCGCCAAAATTGGCTCATTGTCATCACTTTTCAATCTGCAATCAAAATCAATCAATGTCAAACTTGGTCATTTTTGAGCAAAATACCAAGGCTATAGCCTTGCTTTTTCGCCAAAAATGCCTCATTTTCATCACTTTTCAATCTGCAATCAAACTCAATCAATTTCACACTTGGTCATTTTTGAGCAAAATACCAAGGCTATAGCCTTACTTTTTCGCCAAAAATGCCTCATTTTCATCACTTTTCAATCTGCAATCAAAATCAATCAATTTCAACTTTGGTCATTTTTGAGCAAAATACCAAGGCTATAGCCTTACTTTTTCGCCAAAAATGCCTCATTTTCATCACTTTTCAATCTGCAATCAAAGTCAATCAATTTCAAACTTGGTCATTTTTGAGCAAAATACCAAGGCTATAGCCTTACTTTTTCGCCAAAAATGCCTCATTTTCATCACTTTTCAATCTGCAATCAAAATCAATGAATTTCAAATTTGGTCATTTTTCAGCAAAATACCAAGGCTATAGCCGTGCTTTTTCGCCAAAAATGCCTCATTTTCATCACTTTTCAATCTGCAATCAAAATCAATCAATTTCAAACTTGGTCATTTTTGAGCAAAATACCAAGGCTATAGCCTTACTTTTTCGCCAAAATTGGCTCATTTTCATCACTTTTCAATCTGCAATCAAAATCAATCAATTTCAAACTTGGTCATTTTTGAGCGAAATACCAAGGCTATAGCCATACTTTTTCGCCAAAAATGCCTCATTTTCATCACTTTTCAATCTGCAATCAAAATCAATCAATTTCAAACTTGGTCATTTTTGAGCAAAATACCAAGGCTATAGCCTTACTTTTTCGCCAAAAATGCCTCATTTTCATCACTTTTCAATCTGCAATCAAAATCAATCAATTTCAAACTTGGTCATTTTTGAGCGAAATACCAAGGCTATAGCCATACTTTTTCGCCAAAAATGCCTCATTTTCATCACTTTTCAATCTGCAATCAAAATCAATCAATTTCAAACTTGGTCATTTTTGAGCAAAATACCAAGGCTATAGCCTTACTTTTTCGCCAAAAATGCCTCATTTTCATCACTTTTCAATCTGCAATCAAAATCAATCAATTTCAAACTTGGTCATTTTTGAGCAAAATACCAAGGCTATAGCCTTACTTTTTCGCCAAAATTGGCTCATTTTCATCACTTTTCAATCTGCAATCAAAATCAATCAATTTCAAACTTGGTCATTTTTGAGCAAAATACCAAGGCTATAGCCTTACTTTTTCGCCAAAAATGCCTCATTTTCATCACTTTTCAATCTGCAATCAAAATCAATCAATTTCAAACTTGGTCATTTTTGAGCAAAATACCAAGGCTATAGCCTTACTTTTTCGCCAAAAATGCCTCATTTTCATCACTTTTCAATCTGCAATCAAAATCAATCAATTTCAAACTTGGTCATTTTTGAGCGAAATACCAAGGCTATAGCCATACTTTTTCGCCAAAAATGCCTCATTTTCATCACTTTTCAATCTGCAATCAAAATCAATCAATTTCAAACTTGGTCATTTTTGAGCAAAATACCAAGGCTATAGCCTTACTTTTTCGCCAAAAATGCCTCATTTTCATCACTTTTCAATCTGCAATCAAAATCAATCAATTTCAAATTTGGTCATTTTTGAGCGAAATACCAAGGCTATAGCCTTGTTTTTCGCCAAAAATGCCTCATTTTCATCACTTTTCAATCTGCAATCAAAATCAATCAATTTCAAACTTGGTCATTTTTGAGCAAAATACCAAGGCTATAGCCTTACTTTTTCGCCAGAAATGCCTCATTTTCATCACTTTTCAATCTGCAATCAAAATCAATCAATTTCAAACTTGGTCATTTTTGAGCAAAATACCAAGGCTATAGCCTTACTTTTTCGCCAAAAATGTCTCATTTTCATCACTTTTCAATCTGCAATCAAAATCAATCAATTTCAAACTTGGTCATTTTTGAGCAAAATACCAAGGCTATAGCCTTACTTTTTCGCCAAAAATGCCTCATTTTCATCACTTTTCAATCTGCAATCAAAATCAATCAATTTCAACCTTGGTCATTTGTGAGCAAAATACCAAGGCTATAGCCTTACTTTTTCGCCAAAATTGGCTCATTTTCATCACTTTTCAATCTGCAATCAAAATCAATCAATTTCAAACTTGGTCATTTTTGAGCAAAATACCAAGGCTATAGCCTTACTTTTTCGCCAAAAATGCCTCATTTTCATCACTTTTCAATCTGCAATCAAAATCAATCAATTTCAAACTTGGTCATTTTTGAGCAAAATACCAAGGCTATAGCCTTACTTTTTCGCCAAAAATGCCTCATTTTCATCACTTTTCAATCTGCAATCAAAATCAATCAATTTCAAATTTGGTCATTTTTGAGCGAAATACCAAGGCTATAGCCTTGTTTTTCGCCAAAAATGCCTCATTTTCATCACTTTTCAATCTGCAATCAAAATCAATCAATTTCAAACTTGGTCATTTTTGAGCAAAATACCAAGGCTATAGCCTTACTTTTTCGCCAGAAATGCCTCATTTTCATCACTTTTCAATCTGCAATCAAAATCAATCAATTTCAAACTTGGTCATTTTTGAGCAAAATACCAAGGCTATAGCCTTACTTTTTCGCCAAAAATGTCTCATTTTCATCACTTTTCAATCTGCAATCAAAATCAATCAATTTCAAACTTGGTCATTTTTGAGCAAAATACCAAGGCTATAGCCTTACTTTTTCGCCAAAAATGCCTCATTTTCATCACTTTTCAATCTGCAATCAAAATCAATCAATTTCAACTTTGGTCATTTTTGAGCAAAATACCAAGGCTATAGCCTTACTTTTTCGCCAAAACTGCCTCAGTTTCATCACTTCAATCTGCAATCAAAATCAATCAATTTCAAATTTGGTCATGTTTGAGCAAAATACCAAGGCTATAGCCTTACTTTTTCGCCAAAATTGGCTCATTTTCATCACTTTTCAATCTGCAATCAAAATCAATCAATTTCAAACTTGGTCATTTTTGAGCAAAATACCAAGGCTATAGCCTTACTTTTTCGCCAAAATTGGCTCATTGTCATCACTTTTCAATCTGCAATCAAAATCAATCAATGTCAAACTTGGTCATTTTTGAGCAAAATACCAAGGCTATAGCCTTGCTTTTTCGCCAAAAATGCCTCATTTTCATCACTTTTCAATCTGCAATCAAACTCAATCAATTTCACACTTGGTCATTTTTGAGCAAAATACCAAGGCTATAGCCTTACTTTTTCGCCAAAAATGCCTCATTTTCATCACTTTTCAATCTGCAATCAAAATCAATCAATTTCAACTTTGGTCATTTTTGAGCAAAATACCAAGGCTATAGCCTTACTTTTTCGCCAAAAATGCCTCATTTTCATCACTTTTCAATCTGCAATCAAAGTCAATCAATTTCAAACTTGGTCATTTTTGAGCAAAATACCAAGGCTATAGCCTTACTTTTTCGCCAAAACTGCCTCATTTTCATCACTTTTCAATCTGCAATCAAAATCAATCAATTTCAAATTTGGTCATTTTTGAGCGAAATACCAAGGCTATAGCCTTACTTTTTCGCCAGAAATGCCTCATTTTCATCACTTTTCAATCTGCAATCAAAATCAATCAATTTCAAACTTGGTCATTTTTGAGCGAAATACCAAGGCTATAGCCTTACTTTGCCTCATTTTCATCACTTTTCAATCTGCAATCAAAATCAATCAATTTCAAATTTGGTCATTTTTGAGCAAAATACCAAGGCTATAGCCTTACTTTTTCGCCAAAAATGCCTCATTTTCATCACTTTTCAATCTGCAATCAAAATCAATCAATTTCAACTTTGGTCATTTTTGAGCAAAATACCAAGGCTATAGCCTTACTTTTTCGCCAAAACTGCCTCAGTTTCATCACTTCAATCTGCAATCAAAATCAATCAATTTCAAATTTGGTCATGTTTGAGCAAAATGCCAAGGCTATAGCCTTACTTTTTCGCCAAAATTGGCTCATTTTCATCACTTTTCAATCTGCAATCAAAATCAATCAATTTCAAACTTGGTCATTTTTGAGCAAAATACCAAGGCTATAGCCTTACTTTTTCGCCAAAATTGGCTCATTTTCATCACTTTTCAATCTGCAATCAAAATCAATCAATGTCAAACTTGGTCATTTTTGAGCAAAATACCAAGGCTATAGCCTTGCTTTTTCGCCAAAACTGCCTCATTTTCATCACTTTTCAATCTGCAATCAAACTCAATCAATTTCACACTTGGTCATTTTTGAGCAAAATACCAAGGCTATAGCCTTACTTTTTCGCCAAAAATGCCTCATTTTCATCACTTTTCAATCTGCAATCAAAATCAATCAATTTCAACTTTGGTCATTTTTGAGCAAAATACCAAGGCTATAGCCTTACTTTTTCGCCAAAAATGCCTCATTTTCATCACTTTTCAATCTGCAATCAAAGTCAATCAATTTCAAACTTGGTCATTTTTGAGCAAAATACCAAGGCTATAGCCTTACTTTTTCGCCAAAACTGCCTCATTTTCATCACTTTTCAATCTGCAATCAAAATCAATCAATTTCAAATTTGGTCATTTTTGAGCGAAATACCAAGGCTATAGCCTTACTTTTTCGCCAGAAATGCCTCATTTTCATCACTTTTCAATCTGCAATCAAAATCAATCAATTTCAAATTTGGTCATTGTTGAGCAATATACCAAGGCTTTAGCCTTACTTTTTCGCCAAAAATGCCTCATTTTCATCACTTTTCAATCTGCAATCAAAATCAATCAATTTCAACTTTGGTCATTTTTGAGCAAAATACCAAGGCTATAGCCTTGTTTTTCGCCAAAAATGCCTCATTTTCATCACTTTTCAATCTGCAATCAAAATCAATCAATTTCAAACTTGGTCATTTTTGAGCAAAATACCAAGGCTATAGCCTTACTTTTTCGCCAAAAATGCCTCATTTTCTTCACTTGTCAATCTGCAATCAAAATCAATCAATGTCAAATTTGGTCATTTTTGAGCGAAATACCAAGGCTATAGCCTTACTTTTTCGCCAAACATGCCTCATTTTCATCACTTTTCAATCTGCAATCAAAATCAATCAATTTCAAACTTGGTCATTTTTGAGCAAAATACCAAGGCTATAGCCTTACTTTTTCGCCAAAAATGCCTCATTTTCATCACTTTTCAATCTGCAATCAAAATCAATCAATTTCAACTTTGGTCATTTTTGAGCGAAATACCAAGGCTATAGCCTTACTTTTTCGCCAAAACTGCCTCAGTTTCATCACTTCAATCTGCAATCAAAATCAATCAATTTCAAACTTGGTCATTTTTGAGCGAAATACCAAGGCTATAGCCATACTTTTTCGCCAAAAATGCCTCATTTTCATCACTTTTCAATCTGCAATCAAAATCAATCAATTTCAAACTTGGTCATTTTTGAGCAAAATACCAAGGCTATAGCCTTACTTTTTCGCCAAAAATGCCTCATTTTCATCACTTTTCAATCTGCAATCAAAATCAATCAATTTCAAAGTTGGTCATTTTTGAGCGAAATACCAAGGCTATAGCCTTACTTTTTCGCCAAAACTGCCTCATTTTCATCACTTTTCAATCTGCAATCAAAGTCAATCAATTTCAACTTTGGTCATTTTTGAGCAAAATACCAAGGCTATAGCCTTACTTTTTCGCCAAAACTGCCTCATTTTCATCACTTCAATCTGCAATCAAAATCAATCAATTTCAAACTTGGTCATTTTTGAGCAAAATACCAAGGCTATAGCCTTACTTTTTCGCCAAAAATGCCTCATTTTCATCACTTTTCAATCTGCAATCAAAATCAATCAATTTCAAATTTGGTCATTTTTGAGCGAAATACCAAGGCTATAGCCTTGCTTTTTCGCCAAAAATGCCTCATTTTCATCACTTGTCAATCTGCAATCAAAATCAATCAATTTCAAACTTGGTCATTTTTGAGCAAAATACCAAGGCTATAGCCTTACTTTTTCGGCAAAACTGCCTCATTTTCATCACTTTTCAATCTGCAATCAAAATCAATCAATTTCAAATTTGGTCATTTTTGAGCGAAATACCAAGGCTATAGCCTTACTTTTTCGCCAGAAATGCCTGATTTTCATCACTTTTCAATCTGCAATCAAAATCAATCAATTTCAAACTTGGTCATTTTTGAGCAAAATACCAAGGCTATAGCCTTACTTTTTCGCCAAAACTGCCTCATTTTCATCACTTTTCAATCTGCAATCAAAATCAATCAATGTCAAATTTGGTCATTTTTGAGCAAAATACCAAGGCTATAGCCTTACTTTTTCGCCAAAAATGTCTCATTTTCATCACTTTTCAATCTGCAATCAAAATCAATCAATTTCAAATTTGGTCATTTTTGAGCAAAATACCAAGGCTATAGCCTTACTTTTTCGCCAAAAATGCCTCATTTTCATCACTTTTCAATCTGCAATCAAAATCAATCAATTTCAAACTTGGTCATTTTTGAGCGAAATACCAAGGCTATAGCCTTACTTTTTCGCCAAAAATGCCTCATTTTCATCACTTTTCAATCTGCAATCAAAATCACTCAATTTCAAACTTGGTCATTTTTGAGCAAAATACCAAGGCTATAGCCTTACTTTTTCGCCAAAAATGCCTCATTTTCATCACTTTTCAATCTGCAATCAAAATCAATGAATTTCAAATTTGGTCATTTTTGAGCAAAATACCAAGGCTATAGCCGTGCTTTTTCGCCAAAAATGCCTCATTTTCATCACTTTTCAATCTGCAATCAAAATCAATCAATTTCAAACTTGGTCATTTTTGAGCAAAATACCAAGGCTATAGCCTTACTTTTTCGCCAAAATTGGCTCATTTTCATCACTTTTCAATCTGCAATCAAAATCAATCAATTTCAAACTTGGTCATTTTTGAGCAAAATACCAAGGCTATAGCCTTACTTTTTCGCCAAAAATGCCTCATTTTCATCACTTTTCAATCTGCAATCAAAATCAATCAATTTCAAACTTGGTCATTTTTGAGCAAAATACCAAGGCTATAGCCTTACTTTTTCGCCAAAAATGCCTCATTTTCATCACTTTTCAATCTGCAATCAAAATCAATCAATTTCAAACTTGGTCATTTTTGAGCGAAATACCAAGGCTATAGCCATACTTTTTCGCCAAAAATGCCTCATTTTCATCACTTTTCAATCTGCAATCAAAATCAATCAATTTCAAACTTGGTCATTTTTGAGCAAAATACCAAGGCTATAGCCTTACTTTTTCGCCAAAAATGCCTCATTTTCATCACTTTTCAATCTGCAATCAAAATCAATCAATTTCAAATTTGGTCATTTTTGAGCGAAATACCAAGGCTATAGCCTTGTTTTTCGCCAAAAATGCCTCATTTTCATCACTTTTCAATCTGCAATCAAAATCAATCAATTTCAAACTTGGTCATTTTTGAGCAAAATACCAAGGCTATAGCCTTACTTTTTCGCCAGAAATGCCTCATTTTCATCACTTTTCAATCTGCAATCAAAATCAATCAATTTCAAACTTGGTCATTTTTGAGCAAAATACCAAGGCTATAGCCTTACTTTTTCGCCAAAAATGTCTCATTTTCATCACTTTTCAATCTGCAATCAAAATCAATCAATTTCAAACTTGGTCATTTTTGAGCAAAATACCAAGGCTATAGCCTTACTTTTTCGCCAAAAATGCCTCATTTTCATCACTTTTCAATCTGCAATCAAAATCAATCAATTTCAACCTTGGTCATTTGTGAGCAAAATACCAAGGCTATAGCCTTACTTTTTCGCCAAAATTGGCTCATTTTCATCACTTTTCAATCTGCAATCAAAATCAATCAATTTCAAACTTGGTCATTTTTGAGCAAAATACCAAGGCTATAGCCTTACTTTTTCGCCAAAAATGCCTCATTTTCATCACTTTTCAATCTGCAATCAAAATCAATCAATTTCAAACTTGGTCATTTTTGAGCAAAATACCAAGGCTATAGCCTTACTTTTTCGCCAAAAATGCCTCATTTTCATCACTTTTCAATCTGCAATCAAAATCAATCAATTTCAAACTTGGTCATTTTTGAGCGAAATACCAAGGCTATAGCCATACTTTTTCGCCAAAAATGCCTCATTTTCATCACTTTTCAATCTGCAATCAAAATCAATCAATTTCAAACTTGGTCATTTTTGAGCAAAATACCAAGGCTATAGCCTTACTTTTTCGCCAAAAATGCCTCATTTTCATCACTTTTCAATCTGCAATCAAAATCAATCAATTTCAAATTTGGTCATTTTTGAGCGAAATACCAAGGCTATAGCCTTGTTTTTCGCCAAAAATGCCTCATTTTCATCACTTTTCAATCTGCAATCAAAATCAATCAATTTCAAACTTGGTCATTTTTGAGCAAAATACCAAGGCTATAGCCTTACTTTTTCGCCAGAAATGCCTCATTTTCATCACTTTTCAATCTGCAATCAAAATCAATCAATTTCAAACTTGGTCATTTTTGAGCAAAATACCAAGGCTATAGCCTTACTTTTTCGCCAAAAATGTCTCATTTTCATCACTTTTCAATCTGCAATCAAAATCAATCAATTTCAAACTTGGTCATTTTTGAGCAAAATACCAAGGCTATAGCCTTACTTTTTCGCCAAAAATGCCTCATTTTCATCACTTTTCAATCTGCAATCAAAATCAATCAATTTCAACCTTGGTCATTTGTGAGCAAAATACCAAGGCTATAGCCTTACTTTTTCGCCAAAATTGGCTCATTTTCATCACTTTTCAATCTGCAATCAAAATCAATCAATTTCAAACTTGGTCATTTTTGAGCGAAATACCAAGGCTATAGCCTTACTTTTTCGCCAAAAATGCCTCATTTTCATCACTTTTCAATCTGCAATCAAAATCACTCAATTTCAAACTTGGTCATTTTTGAGCAAAATACCAAGGCTATAGCCTTACTTTTTCGCCAAAAATGCCTCATTTTCATCACTTTTCAATCTGCAATCAAAATCAATGAATTTCAAATTTGGTCATTTTTCAGCAAAATACCAAGGCTATAGCCGTGCTTTTTCGCCAAAAATGCCTCATTTTCATCACTTTTCAATCTGCAATCAAAATCAATCAATTTCAAACTTGGTCATTTTTGAGCAAAATACCAAGGCTATAGCCTTACTTTTTCGCCAAAATTGGCTCATTTTCATCACTTTTCAATCTGCAATCAAAATCAATCAATTTCAAACTTGGTCAGTTTTGAGCAAAATACCAAGGCTATAGCCTTACTTTTTCGCCAAAAATGCCTCATTTTCATCACTTTTCAATCTGCAATCAAAATCAATCAATTTCAAACTTGGTCATTTTTGAGCAACATACCAAGGCTATAGCCTTACTTTTTCGCCAAAAATGCCTCATTTTCATCACTTTTCAATCTGCAATCAAAATCAATCAATTTCAAACTTGGTCATTTTTGAGCGAAATACCAAGGCTATAGCCATACTTTTTCGCCAAAAATGCCTCATTTTCATCACTTTTCAATCTGCAATCAAAATCAATCAATTTCAAACTTGGTCATTTTTGAGCAAAATACCAAGGCTATAGCCTTACTTTTTCGCCAAAAATGCCTCATTTTCATCACTTTTCAATCTGCAATCAAAATCAATCAATTTCAAACTTGGTCATTTTTGAGCAAAATACCAAGGCTATAGCCTTACTTTTTCGCCAAAATTGGCTCATTTTCATCACTTTTCAATCTGCAATCAAAATCAATCAATTTCAAACTTGGTCATTTTTGAGCAAAATACCAAGGCTATAGCCTTACTTTTTCGCCAAAAATGCCTCATTTTCATCACTTTTCAATCTGCAATCAAAATCAATCAATTTCAAACTTGGTCATTTTTGAGCAAAATACCAAGGCTATAGCCTTACTTTTTCGCCAAAAATGCCTCATTTTCATCACTTTTCAATCTGCAATCAAAATCAATCAATTTCAAACTTGGTCATTTTTGAGCGAAATACCAAGGCTATAGCCATACTTTTTCGCCAAAAATGCCTCATTTTCATCACTTTTCAATCTGCAATCAAAATCAATCAATTTCAAACTTGGTCATTTTTGAGCAAAATACCAAGGCTATAGCCTTACTTTTTCGCCAAAAATGCCTCATTTTCATCACTTTTCAATCTGCAATCAAAATCAATCAATTTCAAATTTGGTCATTTTTGAGCGAAATACCAAGGCTATAGCCTTGTTTTTCGCCAAAAATGCCTCATTTTCATCACTTTTCAATCTGCAATCAAAATCAGTCAATTTCAAACTTGGTCATTTTTGAGCAAAATACCAAGGCTATAGCCTTACTTTTTCGCCAGAAATGCCTCATTTTCATCACTTTTCAATCTGCAATCAAAATCAATCAATTTCAAACTTGGTCATTTTTGAGCAAAATACCAAGGCTATAGCCTTACTTTTTCGCCAAAAATGTCTCATTTTCATCACTTTTCAATCTGCAATCAAAATCAATCAATTTCAAACTTGGTCATTTTTGAGCAAAATACCAAGGCTATAGCCTTACTTTTTCGCCAAAAATGCCTCATTTTCATCACTTTTCAATCTGCAATCAAAATCAATCAATTTCAACCTTGGTCATTTGTGAGCAAAATACCAAGGCTATAGCCTTACTTTTTCGCCAAAATTGGCTCATTTTCATCACTTTTCAATCTGCAATCAAAATCAATCAATTTCAAACTTGGTCATTTTTGAGCAAAATACCAAGGCTATAGCCTTACTTTTTCGCCAAAAATGCCTCATTTTCATCACTTTTCAATCTGCAATCAAAATCAATCAATTTCAAACTTGGTCATTTTTGAGCAAAATACCAAGGCTATAGCCTTACTTTTTCGCCAAAAATGCCTCATTTTCATCACTTTTCAATCTGCAATCAAAATCAATCAATTTCAAACTTGGTCATTTTTGAGCGAAATACCAAGGCTATAGCCATACTTTTTCGCCAAAAATGCCTCATTTTCATCACTTTTCAATCTGCAATCAAAATCAATCAATTTCAAACTTGGTCATTTTTGAGCAAAATACCAAGGCTATAGCCTTACTTTTTCGCCAAAAATGCCTCATTTTCATCACTTTTCAATCTGCAATCAAAATCAATCAATTTCAAATTTGGTCATTTTTGAGCGAAATACCAAGGCTATAGCCTTGTTTTTCGCCAAAAATGCCTCATTTTCATCACTTTTCAATCTGCAATCAAAATCAATCAATTTCAAACTTGGTCATTTTTGAGCAAAATACCAAGGCTATAGCCTTACTTTTTCGCCAAAAATGCCTCATTTTCATCACTTTTCAATCTGCAATCAAAATCAATCAATTTCAAACTTGGTCATTTTTGAGCAAAATACCAAGGCTATAGCCTTACTTTTTCGCCAAAAATGTCTCATTTTCATCACTTTTCAATCTGCAATCAAAATCAATCAATTTCAAACTTGGTCATTTTTGAGCAAAATACCAAGGCTATAGCCTTACTTTTTCGCCAAAAATGCCTCATTTTCATCACTTTTCAATCTGCAATCAAAATCAATCAATTTCAACCTTGGTCATTTGTGAGCAAAATACCAAGGCTATAGCCTTACTTTTTCGCCAAAATTGGCTCATTTTCATCACTTTTCAATCTGCAATCAAAATCAATCAATTTCAAACTTGGTCATTTTTGAGCAAAATACCAAGGCTATAGCCTTACTTTTTCGCCAAAACTGCCTCATTTTCATCACTTTTCAATCTGCAATCAAAATCAATCAATTTCAAACTTGGTCATTTTTGAGCAAAATACCAAGGCTATAGCCTTACTTTTTCGCCAAAAATGCCTCATTTTCATCACTTTTCAATCTGCAATCAAAATCAATCAATTTCAAACTTGGTCATTTTTGAGCAAAATACCAAGGCTATAGCCTTACTTTTTCGCCAAAAATGCCTCATTTTCATCACTTTTCAATCTGCAATCAAAATCAATCAATTTCAACCTTGGTCATTTGTGAGCAAAATACCAAGGCTATAGCCTTACTTTTTCGCCAAAATTGGCTCATTTTCATCACTTTTCAATCTGCAATCAAAATCAATCAATTTCAAACTTGGTCATTTTTGAGCGAAATACCAAGGCTATAGCCTTACTTTTTCGCCAAAAATGCCTCATTTTCATCACTTTTCAATCTGCAATCAAAATCACTCAATTTCAAACTTGGTCATTTTTGAGCAAAATACCAAGGCTATAGCCTTACTTTTTCGCCAAAAATGCCTCATTTTCATCACTTTTCAATCTGCAATCAAAATCAATGAATTTCAAATTTGGTCATTTTTCAGCAAAATACCAAGGCTATAGCCGTGCTTTTTCGCCAAAAATGCCTCATTTTCATCACTTTTCAATCTGCAATCAAAATCAATCAATTTCAAACTTGGTCATTTTTGAGCAAAATACCAAGGCTATAGCCTTACTTTTTCGCCAAAATTGGCTCATTTTCATCACTTTTCAATCTGCAATCAAAATCAATCAATTTCAAACTTGGTCAGTTTTGAGCAAAATACCAAGGCTATAGCCTTACTTTTTCGCCAAAAATGCCTCATTTTCATCACTTTTCAATCTGCAATCAAAATCAATCAATTTCAAACTTGGTCATTTTTGAGCAACATACCAAGGCTATAGCCTTACTTTTTCGCCAAAAATGCCTCATTTTCATCACTTTTCAATCTGCAATCAAAATCAATCAATTTCAAACTTGGTCATTTTTGAGCGAAATACCAAGGCTATAGCCATACTTTTTCGCCAAAAATGCCTCATTTTCATCACTTTTCAATCTGCAATCAAAATCAATCAATTTCAAACTTGGTCATTTTTGAGCAAAATACCAAGGCTATAGCCTTACTTTTTCGCCAAAAATGCCTCATTTTCATCACTTTTCAATCTGCAATCAAAATCAATCAATTTCAAACTTGGTCATTTTTGAGCAAAATACCAAGGCTATAGCCTTACTTTTTCGCCAAAATTGGCTCATTTTCATCACTTTTCAATCTGCAATCAAAATCAATCAATTTCAAACTTGGTCATTTTTGAGCAAAATACCAAGGCTATAGCCTTACTTTTTCGCCAAAAATGCCTCATTTTCATCACTTTTCAATCTGCAATCAAAATCAATCAATTTCAAACTTGGTCATTTTTGAGCAAAATACCAAGGCTATAGCCTTACTTTTTCGCCAAAAATGCCTCATTTTCATCACTTTTCAATCTGCAATCAAAATCAATCAATTTCAAACTTGGTCATTTTTGAGCGAAATACGAAGGCTATAGCCATACTTTTTCGCCAAAAATGCCTCATTTTCATCACTTTTCAATCTGCAATCAAAATCAATCAATTTCAAACTTGGTCATTTTTGAGCAAAATACCAAGGCTATAGCCTTACTTTTTCGCCAAAAATGCCTCATTTTCATCACTTTTCAATCTGCAATCAAAATCAATCAATTTCAAATTTGGTCATTTTTGAGCGAAATACCAAGGCTATAGCCTTGTTTTTCGCCAAAAATGCCTCATTTTCATCACTTTTCAATCTGCAATCAAAATCAATCAATTTCAACCTTGGTCATTTGTGAGCAAAATACCAAGGCTATAGCCTTACTTTTTCGCCAAAATTGGCTCATTTTCATCACTTTTCAATCTGCAATCAAAATCAATCAATTTCAAACTTGGTCATTTTTGAGCAAAATACCAAGGCTATAGCCTTACTTTTTCGCCAAAAATGCCTCATTTTCATCACTTTTCAATCTGCAATCAAAATCAATCAATTTCAAACTTGGTCATTTTTGAGCAAAATACCAAGGCTATAGCCTTACTTTTTCGCCAAAAATGCCTCATTTTCATCACTTTTCAATCTGCAATCAAAATCAATCAATTTCAAACTTGGTCATTTTTGAGCGAAATACCAAGGCTATAGCCATACTTTTTCGCCAAAAATGCCTCATTTTCATCACTTTTCAATCTGCAATCAAAATCAATCAATTTCAAACTTGGTCATTTTTGAGCAAAATACCAAGGCTATAGCCTTACTTTTTCGCCAAAAATGCCTCATTTTCATCACTTTTCAATCTGCAATCAAAATCAATCAATTTCAAATTTGGTCATTTTTGAGCGAAATACCAAGGCTATAGCCTTGTTTTTCGCCAAAAATGCCTCATTTTCATCACTTTTCAATCTGCAATCAAAATCAATCAATTTCAAACTTGGTCATTTTTGAGCAAAATACCAAGGCTATAGCCTTACTTTTTCGCCAAAAATGCCTCATTTTCATCACTTTTCAATCTGCAATCAAAATCAATCAATTTCAAACTTGGTCATTTTTGAGCAAAATACCAAGGCTATAGCCTTACTTTTTCGCCAAAAATGTCTCATTTTCATCACTTTTCAATCTGCAATCAAAATCAATCAATTTCAAACTTGGTCATTTTTGAGCAAAATACCAAGGCTATAGCCTTACTTTTTCGCCAAAAATGCCTCATTTTCATCACTTTTCAATCTGCAATCAAAATCAATCAATTTCAACCTTGGTCATTTGTGAGCAAAATACCAAGGCTATAGCCTTACTTTTTCGCCAAAATTGGCTCATTTTCATCACTTTTCAATCTGCAATCAAAATCAATCAATTTCAAACTTGGTCATTTTTGAGCAAAATACCAAGGCTATAGCCTTACTTTTTCGCCAAAACTGCCTCATTTTCATCACTTTTCAATCTGCAATCAAAATCAATCAATTTCAAACTTGGTCATTTTTGAGCAAAATACCAAGGCTATAGCCTTACTTTTTCGCCAAAAATGCCTCATTTTCATCACTTTTCAATCTGCAATCAAAGTCAATCAATTTCAAATTTGGTCATTTTTGAGCAAAATACCAAGGCTATAGCCTTACTTTTTCGCCAAAACTGCCTCATTTTCATCACTTTCCAATCTGCAATCAAAATCAATCAATTTCAAATTTGGTCATTTTTGAGCGAAATACCAAGGCTATAGCCTTACTTTTTCGCCAAAACTGCCTCATTTTCATCACTTTTCAATCTGCAATCAAAATCAATCAATTTCAAATTTGGTCATTTTTGAGCGAAATACCAAGGCTATAGCCTTACTTTTTCGCCAGGAATGCCTCATTTTCATCACTTTTCAATCTGCAATCAAAATCAATCAATTTCAAACTTGGTCATTTTTGAGCGAAATACCAAGGCTATAGCCTTACTTTTTCGCCAAAACTGCCTCATTTTCATCACTTTTCAATCTGCAATCAAAATCAATCAATTTCAACTTTGGTCATTTTTGAGCGAAATACCAAGGCTATAGCCTTACTTTTTCGCCAGAAATGCCTCATTTTCATCACTTTTCAATCTGCAATCAAAATCAATCAATTTCAAATTTGGTCATTGTTGAGCAATATACCAAGGCTATAGCCTTACTTTTTCGCCAAAAATGCCTCATTTTCATCACTTTTCAATCTGCAATCAAAATCAATCAATTTCAAACTTGGTCATTTTTGAGCAAAATACCAAGACTATAGCCTTACTTTTTCGCCAAAACTGCCTCAGTTTCATCACTTCAATCTGCAATCAAAATCAATCAATTTCAAATTTGGTCATTTTTGAGCGAAATACCAAGGCTATAGCCTTACTTTTTCGCCAAAAATGCCTCATTTTCATCACTTTTCAATCTGCAATCAAAATCAATCAATTTCAAACTTGGTCATTTTTGAGCAAAATACCAAGGCTATAGCCTTACTTTTTCGCCAAAACTGCCTCATTGTCATCACTTTTCAATCTGCAATCAAAATCAATCAATGTCAAATTTGGTCATTTTTGAGCGAAATACCAAGGCTATAGCCTTGCTTTTTCGCCAAAAATGCCTCATTTTCATCACTTTTCAATCTGCAATCAAAATCAATCAATTTCAAACTTGGTCATTTTTGAGCAAAATACCAAGGCTATAGCCTTACTTTTTCGCCAAAAATGCCTCATTTTCATCACTTTTCAATCTGCAATCAAAATCAATCAATTTCAAACTTGGTCATTTTTGAGCAAAATACCAAGGCTATAGCCTTACATTTTCGCCAAAAATGCCTCATTTTCATCACTTTTCAATCTGCAATCAAAATCAATCAATTTCAAACTTGGTCATTTTTGAGCAAAATACCAAGGCTATAGCCGTACTTTTTCGCCAAAAATGCCTCATTTTCATCACTTTTCAATCTGCAATCAAAATCAATCAATTTCAAACTTGGTCATTTTTGAGCAAAATACCAAGGCTATAGCCTTACTTTTTCGCCAAAAATGCCTCATTTTCATCACTTTTCAATCTGCAATCAAAATCAATCAATTTCAAATTTGGTCATTTTTGAGCGAAATACCAAGGCTATAGCCTTGCTTTTTCGCCAAAAATGCCTCATTTTCATCACTTTTCAATCTGCAATCAAAATCAATCAATTTCAAACTTGGTCATTTTTGAGCAAAATACCAAGGCTATAGCCTTACTTTTTCGCCAAAATTGGCTCATTTTCATCACTTTTCAATCTGCAATCAAAATCAATCAATTTCAAACTTGGTCATTTTTGAGCAAAATACCAAGGCTATAGCCTTACTTTTTCGCCAAAAATGCCTCATTTTCATCACTTTTCAATCTGCAATCAAAATCAATCAATTTCAAACTTGGTCATTTTTGAGCAAAATACCAAGGCTATAGCCTTACTTTTTCGCCAGAAATGCCTCATTTTCATCACTTTTCAATCTGCAATCAAAATCAATCAATTTCAAACTTGGTCATTTTTGAGCGAAATACCAAGGCTATAGCCTTACTTTTTCGCCAAAAATGCCTCATTTTCATCACTTTTCAATCTGGAATCAAAATCAATCAATTTCAAACTTGGTCATTTTTGAGCAAAATACCAAGGCTATAGCCTTACTTTTTCGCCAAAAATGCCTCATTTTCATCACTTTTCAATCTGCAATCAAAATCAATCAATTTCAAATTTGGTCATTTTTGAGCGAAATACCAAGGCTATAGCCTTGCTTTTTCGCCAAAAATGCCTCATTTTCATCACTTTTCAATCTGCAATCAAAATCAATCAATTTCAAACTTGGTCATTTTTGAGCAAAATACCAAGGCTATAGCCTTACTTTTTCGCCAAAATTGGCTCATTTTCATCACTTTTCAATCTGCAATCAAAATCAATCAATTTCAAACTTGGTCATTTTTGAGCAAAATACCAAGGCTATAGCCTTACTTTTTCGCCAAAACTGCCTCATTTTCATCACTTTTCAATCTGCAATCAAAGTCAATCAATTTCAACTTTGGTCATTTTTGAGCAAAATACCAAGGCTATAGCCTTACTTTTTCGCCAAAACTGCCTCATTTTCATCACTTCAATCTGCAATCAAAATCAATCAATTTCAAACTTGGTCATTTTTGAGCAAAATACCAAGGCTATAGCCTTACTTTTTCGCCAAAAATGCCTCATTTTCATCACTTTTCAATCTGCAATCAAAATCAATCAATTTCAAATTTGGTCATTTTTGAGCAAAATACCAAGGCTATAGCCTTACATTTTGGCCAAAAGTGCCTGAATGTCATCAGGTTCGGCTCACAAGAGGGGCCCAAGTATTCGATATCTCGGTCATGTTGGAAATAAATTGATTACAAATAGTGTCACTATTTGATGTGGAGATTTCAGATATGGTATTATCAGGTACTGTAGATGAGAATGTAGTAATGCAATATTTCATCCGAAGAAAAAATCATTTGTTGTTTACAGCCGATTTCGTTATGTTAATTACTTCCTCTACACTGATATCTTGGAAAGATATAACTCGCACGGCAATAGAAATGATTTATTTAAACAATTTAGCTGAAAAATTGAGCTAAAAATAGTTTAAGAAAATAAATTTATGCATTAAGCTATATTATCTATGACGTTATTTCACAAATCCACTCGAATAGAAGTAGAAAAATATCAGGAAAGCAATTGGTATCCGTTACGCTGGAGGTCTGGATCACAGCAACGTGTTAAGATGCCCTGATATGTCAATCTGTTTGATGACAAACTAAAGTAAGTTATCCATAGCGAAGAAATTTGAGTTGGCTCTTAACAATACCTTGCTAATCATTCCTTTCTATATCCTCGTTCTTGCTATTCAACGTTCAAAACTGCGGTCTCAAGTACACGCTAGAATATTTTGCATGTTTGAATGACGGTCTATATATTCACTATGTGTATATGATATGAGACAGTAAGAAAGTCAGCGGATCACAGCAAAGTGTTAAGATGCCTTGATATGTCAATAGTTTTCTACTTATTCCATAAATCAAGCAACTATGCAAGACATTATATATCAGAATAACTTTTTGATACCGTCCATAATTGAATCATTTAATAGTGTACTCGGAGTCTTAAGTCGAAATTCGATGGTGGTTGGCTGGCAATTGCAGTGGAGTAGACAATAGTGATTGCTGTTGATAATTCCAGCAGATATAGCCTCGTTTCCTGTAAAAAAGAAAGGGATTCTATAGTGAGCAATCATCCTGCTCCATCTCCTTCACGTCACCTAACAATAGGATACGGGGTATTCTCAGAGGTGTAAATACGGTTTATATCAAAATAACAAGAGGGTAGGTATCAGAATGAGAAAGTAGAAAGGGATTCCATGGCACACAAAATGCAATGTAAACGCATTAGCAATTTCATAGAAAACGCTTGTAAATCAGGCCCATAGCCAAGGGGGGTCTGGGGGTCAAGGCCCCCTGGACTTGTGAAATTTGACTCTGTGCTTCCCCTAAAGACATGAATTATATAAGAATATGTATTATATATACTGGCTGTGCACCCCTTGTGAATTCAAACTGGCTACGGGCCTGATGTAAATGAGTTCCTACCAAGCATTCTATACTGCAATAACTTACCAATAATTTGAACCACATGAAAGTTGAATTTCTCTCTAATAACTTGGCAAATTTCCTGAATCTGCGAATTGCTTTTTGAGTCAATAGCATGTTTCTTTTCATATGACATGCTCGTCCACTTTTGCCCATACGCTGGCGTATTGATATTCAAGGGTCTCACAAAATCTAACGTACTCACAGCATAGCTGATGAAAAGTCTCCTTTCTGTCTTGCTAGAATCTTTGTAAGATAATTGCCCACCAATCACCATATAAAGGGACGGCGATTCTAACTTCATTTGCAACAAACAACGTTCTAATTTATAGCCATCGATTTGCACAAACCGTGCAACTGTGTCCGTAGAATCATCCAATTTTGCAACAACGTTTGAAGGTGCTTGTAAATTTAAATAAACTTCTGTCAATATAACTGAGCTCTGGTTAATCAAATACAATACAACTGTTAGTAATTCGGGGGTGTATACTTTCTGAATGGAAACCTTCAAGTTAATATCCTCACAAACAACTTTTATATCTGAAGCGATGTGTTCGTTCAGTTCCTCTGGTACTTCTGGGATACTTCGCATTGCTACCGGCTCCCTTTGTGTATCTTCAGTGTCTGGATTTGATGAGTCAAGAAGATCTTCTCTGGGAGATTCAACAACCAGTGGACCTAGTAGATCTTCTTCCTGATGTGACTAAAGAACAAGAAAGTGGACTGTAGGTTTAAACATCTAAGAAATATTCAAAATCCTGGAAAATATAATAAAGTATAGTTGTCACACGAACCTCTGTTCATCCTTTTCATATCACAATCTCATTTTACGAGGGGATCATATGCAGTGGAAGCCATTACAAAAAAGTATAATGTTCCTACTTTTTAGTGTGATGGCAAAATTCTGTAGTGCTAAGAGACTTCTCACATAAACCATGAACGAAAGACCTTCTAAAGGTGACTAAAATCAAAATGGTATTAAATAGCTCCAAGGAAAGTAAACAAATCTAATGTACTCACTGTAGCACCAGTGGGCACATCAGATGCTACACCCAAATCTATGCTCTCCAAGTCACTGATAAGTAGATCGTCTGATGAAGTTTGTTCCTCAGTTGATTGATTTTGTTGCTTCGAATTGTTTCCTTCCTCAAGATTATCTAATTGCTCGTCAAAGGGGATTGCTTCAGCATCACCAACGCTTACTAACCCCTCCAATAACGATTCATTTGCTATATCATCCATTACATTTTCAGTTCGCTCTGATTCGCTCTTCAAGTTATCTTCTCCAGGGTGCTCTGGTTCCGAAGCTTCAATAGTCCCTGAATCACTTAAGTCTAACAGCAGTTCTGGCGTCTTTCTGAGGGCTGGTAAAGCATCCTCTTGCTCCTTCTGAGAGGCTGGGTGTGCTTCCTGTTCTGTCTTTTGCCTCCTAGAATAACCGGCCTTATCTAACCTGACATTATCACCTTTGGGACCTTGAGTAAATAATTGCTCGGCTAACTTCTTTTTCTCCGTATACTGTGAACTCTCCTTTAACACTGGTCGAGACAAGGGTGTGTCCTGGGAAATGCAAAAAGAACCAATTTCGTGATCTGGGATTAGTTGTCAAGAAAGCTATGCAAAATGCAACATAACATTCCATTAAATTGAGAATTAACGATGGGTCTTAAAATGCACCAAATAGTTCGAACTCAGAAAAGGGTATCTTGAAGAAATAGGGAAGCTTGGAGGGATTACCTTAATTACCAAAAGAAAACACAATTGAAGCGTTATGAGTCAACATATAAACAATCTACCGACAGTAAACGGCATGCCACGACCAAAGCTCTTCTTTGCTACTACATAAAATAAAACCAAACGGCTCCCAAAATAGCAACAAACAGAGATAGTATTCGAATGGTGCATCAAGAGCCAAGGTCCTGTTTGGAGAAGTCAAGCCTCACACGCGATAAAGTGAATTAGGTATCAAAATCTCATATACCTGTATATTCTATGGGAATTGGCAGTACAATGTTATTCATTCAGAGTTCCAAAAGTTGGTGAAAGACTGCACCTTAATACGGCTAGTTTCTTATTACTATTCCACCCCATCTAAATACAAAAAAGCAAATCTTCTCAGCTATAGAATATACTTTGTCTGCATGAACAAAGAAATAACCAAAAACCAGCTCACTTCACTTTGCGCAACTATCTTTCCACTTGATGCCGAGCCACTGCCCACACTAGATGTGGTTGAAGAAGAATCCGAATATTGGTCCACTGAGTCAGATCTTGACTTTTCTCCAATATACCCAGATGGGCCCCAAACGTGCTTCGTTGAACTTTTCACATCCTCAAGAACACTGAAATCGAAATTAAATAACCAAAATTCTATCCTCTAATAAACCATAATAATACTGCCATCCTAATTTTCAACTTATGAACCATATAGATCACAGATACACCCATGACATAACTTTCTGACAGCCTTAATAAGAGTAAACTTGTTCCCTATGACATTGAGTGTCTTGACTCCTTGAAAGGAATCACAATGGGGTTTTTCATCAACCCAAGCGTTACAGCTTTATCATGCATTATCTGTATGCGTTAACTAATATTTTGCTACAACCACTTCATATCAAAATCGCATTGCATCCTCAATCAATTGCTATATTAAACCACACAAACACATAATCAAACTAAATACACACATCTCTTGGTAAGCCACCATACTATACAATTTAAGCCTAGTGAACTGAGGACAGAAAGAAAGGTAACGTTGTCAAAGCAAATATGCAGATAACAACATATTTCTATCCATATTGTCAGCAAAAAGCTCGTAAGAAATACGCATGTACTGTATGAGCAACCAACTAACATAAAAAATCTGATCATGTCTAAAACAATACTCACGGCACATCTGAGCTGGTTGGGAGAATCTTTCCACCAGCCGCTGACATTGTTCCTGCAGGTTGACTCTCTACAATCTCAATTGCGGGAGGCTCTGCCATCACAGACGGGACATTTGGCTTTTCAAATTTTGGGTAAGGGGCTGTATTGAGTTTCTTCTGGTCTAAAACAATGCATAATATATCAAAAAATTTCTAAACGATCATGCAAAACAACAAAGATGTGGATCTATGGGTAATGAGTAAGATTATCTTCGATATAGCGTCCTGATGAGTGAGCCACACGCTTCACAAACCGGTCTGTAAGACATCTTGTAGTCAAGTTTCTCCTATATTTGACTAATTACTGCGAGGTTTATAGCAGTCTTTAACATGTTTCTGAATAGTTTTAAAATAGAAGCAATTCTTACGCCTGCATAAATTTAGATTATTAATGCTTCAATTTCTCTTCGACGCTAGGTAACTCTGCAAACTAGACTGTTCATTCTGTTGTCGTTCCATTAGTACTGAGTTGATACAATGAACTAATGCAAATGGGGGGTTGCTCTGAATACACGGGGATTCCCACGGCAATTAACAACTCCTCAACTCCTTAGTTTACTTATAACAGTTACAACAGAAAAATGGATCATAGCCAAGGTGTGAATGATTTCCATGGCGCACCAAGAAAGAGGAACAGACAAAACCCCCGCCAAGTACGCTTAAACGGAGGGAATTTGTTTTGTGGGATCAAAAAGAGAGTACGTTATAACTGAAGAGTATGGTATATTCTGGGTATTTTTGTAAGGGTTCATATGTACTTTTTCCCGGGACCGGCCACTTTAGTACGTAATATCCGAAAGTACGTTATAACAGAGTACGGTATAACGAGATTACACTGAATATATAGGATTTCAGGACTTCAAGAAAAAGCTTCACTTCTTCATTTTCCAAGCGTTTCAACTTTCGTCTTCCTCAGTACTCAAAAAGTTAAATAATCCAAAGAGCTCAGTTTTGTACGAAACAAAGAGTAATATAGCATATACATTATAGCAGCAATACTTCTAAATGTTAAGGTGTGTAGAGCTCATTTCCCACAGACACCACATGAAGCACAAATATCAATATTGCTAACGTCGATACTGAAAACTGTCGGCCATTTTTCCTCATACCGTATTTGTCAACTATCTAAAGGACAACTGAGCTGTACAGTTCAGCAGAGAACCTACTTTCCTTCTTCCAATTAGGAATTTAAATGATAGCCATAGTTTGACATCTAATGTTTGACGGATTCCTGTTAAATTTTTGTAATTTCTTTTTTTATTTACATGTAGCATTTATGTTAAAAGAAAGTAATATCAGTCTTTTTGTTTTATGAAGGGTCATGGGGTAGTCCAAGTCTTTTACTCTCAATGGTATCGTCTTAGCAATATTGTAAACTAGCTGTAGGTATTGTAATATGTAATCTGAATTGCAAAAACAATGAGAATAGAAAAATAACCTACCATACATGTGTAAGCTAAGTTACTCTTCTATTACCGCAAACCACTACAGACTTTCCAGAGTGGTATAGCGGTGACATTCAAAATACGATGAAATTCATGTTTATGTTCTTCAAAATGTCTTACCAATATACAAAAAAGATAACACTCCAAATCCGTAAGTATATAGAACGTTAAATAACGGGCAAAAATAACAAGAATTGAATGAGATCTAGAAATGAGAATAGCTGGATCTGATGACGTAATATAGGAACGGTTCCTTAGAGAAAGACTGGAAACATCAAAAAGTAACTATCTTAAGATACTAATGCGTGTACCAGGAATCTCCGATCTTTGTTTTTCCAACTCTCGCATTTCCTTTGGCTTGTAAGGTGCTGCTCCTCGTGCCAATGCATCAGCAACAAATTCATCAAGGAAAGACAAAGTGGAATCAACCTAGATATGAAACCAATTGATACTTAGTATAGTAGTGACTTGTTTGCTTGAATTAGCAGTATCTTATAACAAAGGACACAATACTTTAATTGTTTAATAATTGTCCAGGGGATTACTTTTCAGTTGAACTTATTCATGCGTAAAGTTAGCTTTGAGGAGATAGTTTTTTGAGTTGTTAGATCTAGTGAAACAGACGTATTTTCTCTCTGAATATATTTCTGCAACGAAGTATTAGGCCAATACCTTACTTTATTGCACCTAGATACTAAGGAAAATATTATACTTAGCAATCAAGAATGTTTATCCAAACTGAATGCAATTATAACTTTAGCTACATTAATTTATCTAAAAGTATTACATCTATGAGAAAACCCTCTCCGAGAGATACAATTATCTCCTACGGGCTTTAAAAAAAATGCTGAATTATCAACAAGATTGCCTTCATATCAAGTAAAAAATAACTACAGCTATCAATAGCAAACATTGCAGGTCCCATCATCCACAGTGGGAAAAGACACAAAGTCACCTAGTCCCAATAAGTGTATACGATTATTGATCAGAAGTTGCAGCTGACTGTGAGAAACCATCAAATAGGCACTCATTCGCTGTCACTCACTGGGAAACTCTATCAAATAAAGAGGGTGTCTTACTCTTTGGAAAACTTATTATAAACATAACAAACTGGACGCACAAATTCGATACTTGACAATAGAGCCTCCCATTAACTATGACTGAATGATGAAGATAAGTGAAGATAAGCACCCTTATGTCAGACGCGTGAACGCATAAGTAGAAAACTACTCTTCTGGTTTTCATATCTCTCCAACATGAAAACTATCATATAATGCATTGATATTGTGATATTAAGCAATATATACAGGATCGACAGCTTAATATTACGTGCAAAAATACTTAATCCAATACGCACCTCGAGATTCTCGAAGCTGGCATTACGTGGTAAGACTTCCTCCAAAGATGGAAAAATATCCAACAAGCAAAGAAGCTCTGCACAGCGCTTCAAAGGTAAATCGTATTATCAAATTAATGACTGAAACAAGTGAACATAACCACCTCTGCCTTGCTAGCAGTTAAATTCATATTATACATTCCTAAACGTATCCAAAGGTACTTTATGTCACACAAATTAATGCAACAAGAGGATTCAAATAAAAACTGACAGTATACACGAATTGCTGGAGTCTGCACTTTGTGTATACTACTCTACATCACCAAGGTTACTTTTCCTCTCCTACTGGTGAAACGACTTAAAGAGTGAATGAGAACCATATAGTAAGAAGTGAGCTGAACATGATCTAAAAATATCATTTCATTTATAGATCTGATATTTCCAAAAATTGAAACTAATTGATATTAATATGCAAATACAAAAACAAAAAGGGTTACCCATAACGTAAATTCAAAACGCATCCTTAGAAATATACAGAAAACGAACTCCAAGAGAGAAATCTAATAACTAATATCACCTGCTTGACTTCCATGCTACTAGATACGCTCAATTGCTCTTCAATTTTCCTCTTTATTTCATCTGGTAGACTTCCATTTTGCGCCACGATTTTTGTGATAGCTGTAACGATCCATGGTTTTGTCGAGCTCTCTGTAGAATCAATATATCAAATCATCAAGAAATACATAGATAATTTCCTCAACAAACAAGTTAATTGAACAATGACAATGTGCTATAAAGAACAAAACTCTTGCAAATGAAATGCGTACAAACCACTGAAATGTCTTTTAAATAAGGAGCAAAGCTTCTCCATAACTTCTTCGGGTTCACAATGCGTAGCTAGATATGAGTACTCCCCAACAACCTGAAAATACAGACGTAACAGTTTACATGTAGAATCAAAATATAATATAACAATAAAGATAGCAATATCACCAATATCATGCAGTAAATGGTTAGTAATGAAAGCAGGGTCAATGAAATATATGCAATTAACTTAAATATACACACAACGAATCTATTTGCTGAAAGGGAAGAACAGGTACAATTCTAGCTCATCAGCATGAAAGGAGATAAATAAGAATGCTGCACGAAGCAAAGTTTTGCCTCAATTTTTAAAAGAAATAAGCTACCACTAATTGTTTTAGTGTTAGTTAATGATGATATTATATTTAAGCCTTGTGTTGACACGGTTTTTCTTTACCCTGAAATATTCCTCCATTTCACTGGGGAATACTTTACACGATATAAGCAATAAAAACAAAGACACTGAAACATACCCAACAAATAAGCTGTATGAGAACATCAGGTAGAGGCTGCTTATCAATCAGATCGAGGTAGGAGTTGACGGCATATAAACGAAGATCGTTATCTAGGGTTTCATCATCAGTTCCTAAAAATTGGAGAGAAGAAACCAAGTTTAGAGCAGCAAGAATGTAGTGAGAGTGTAGGATTGCATAAGCTACATCTCAATACCTTCGTACTCTTAAATTCATGTTTAATCTAGTCGAGTTGGCTCAATAAAACATTACATTTATTGGAAATTTTCAGATGAAACTCAAAATGAAGTTTACATGAATGTAAAAACGAGGTTTCCCTCCAAAGAGTACATAACGTTAGAGAAGGTTTGATAGTAGAGTTCAAGGCAAGTTGAACTCATAATATCTGAGAGAGAACAATTCTTCAAGAATGATTCAAAGAAAACACTCATTTAAAAACAATTCAAAAAACGTTATACAGTTTGAAATTTTAACTGAACTAAATCTGTTACCATATCGAGCAAGGTGAGTAAAGAAGATACTCTTTATCACACAGTTAAAACTGAGTGGTGCCTGGTTGGTGATTGTTGCTAAGGACAATACTACGCAATTTAAATACTTTGTATACCTTCCCCAATTAATGTCATAAGATTCTGTGCTACTTGTGGCTTAACCAAGTCCCCACCGAGCTCAAAAACTGTATTCATTGTTTCTATAAGCCATTCGTTGTCTGGAGCAAATCTATAAAAAGAAGTGAATACATTATTTAACACACTTTACATCTGCAAAACAAACTGAGTGTGAAATATAAAAGCAGAGTTCAACAGCGAAGTTTTTGACACTTTACTCAATCGACCAAGGGAATCCTGTTTCCGACAATATGTACTCAAAATTGAATCAATCTATCAGAAAATCCTCTAATTTGAGCAATAGAAGTGAAAATCATTCATTAATGAGAAGAAAGCACTTGCACAACAAACTACACGAAGTTAAAATTTGGTGCAATAACAGGGGACACCTTTTTCAGGGGAGGGGAAGACCAAAATTTTTCAAGAAACTGCACTTTACTGCCAAAAGAGCCACTAAAAACTGTAAAACATAAAGAAAAATATTTGTTTTGTTCTCCATATAACATATGTATTGAATGAAACGTGCAACAGATACATTCGAATAGACAATGAGAAGACAGGAGACTTACTTTTCAGCTAAAGTCGTTATTCTGTTCACAAGATCGGCTCTAATATATTCATCAACTGATGATCGAAGGTAGTTAATCATTTTATCGCAAATCACGGCTACATTGCTTGCATTGGCCATTCGATAAAGTAAAACTAAGGTCTGATAGGAATAAGAAAACAAAACAGGTTAGAAGAGTGTCCTAAGATTTAAATAAAAGAGAATACCAAAAGAGTGATTGGTACGTGAAACTCGATACATTAAGATACGCCTAAATGCTTCGTTTTTCACAAAGAATCTTACTAATGGATATTCACTGGAAATGTAAATGAAAATCATACCTATATCTTATTTATCTTTAAAATATAGAATTCTTAGTTGCATAAATTACCTCAAGATAAAAAAACTAAAATGCAATAAAAATGCAACAGTTGATGAATTCCCCAAAAGAACGGCTCTACCTTTACAACTTTGGTCACTTCTTCCTTTCTACTTAGCCTTTCTCTCTCTGCATTTGATTGGGGGTTTGCATTAGGCCTCAGAGCTTCTCCCATGCAAAAAAAGTCGAAAAAACTAGAGCGTACCTTACGCTTTAGTGTGTCATCCGGATCATTCAAACAATCAATAACAGTCATCTGATGCCGGAATGCATAGGACACATCAACTTCTATTAAATGAGCTAATATGCTGATACCTAGTTCATGAAAAGATTCAAATGTTATTTGAGAAAGTAGTTTCTGGCAAAGGGTAGCTAATAAAGCCAGGCAAACCAACACAATACAGGTCTGTACGTCTTAAAATACCACAAATTATCAAATCTCAGAGATTCTATCGAAATATTACAATACAAAGGAATTCTATTGCAACTGTCATGTTATACCGAAAGCACTGATGTAAATTAATTTCTAAAAAGGATGATTTAAAATAGTCCCTCAAAGTAAACTTTCTCAGTACTATCAGAAATTAGGCACAATTTCCTACTTTCTGCTTAGAGGCCACACAAAATCCGTAAAACCGGTTGCTATAATGCAATTCATTCATTTATTTTATTTTGTTTATTTATCTATTTATTTTATCACAGCTACTTACTCAAATCTTGTATATAGTCTATATGAGCCTTTATACTCCTTTAACACACTAGTACACTAATATTATTACTAAACAGCATTTTTGTAAAAAAACATGTTTCGACGCTCTGGTCCTCATCAGTTTATGAGAACCATAAACTGATGAGAACCAGAGCGTCGAAACATGTTTTCTTATAAAAATGCTGTTTAGTAATAATACTAGTGTACTAGTGTGTTAAAGGAGTATAAAGGCTCATATAGACTATATACAAGATTTGAGTAAGTAGCTTTGATAATGTATTCTAACTCCTTTCTTGCCGCGGCAACAAAGATATCTTCACGATCTATTTATTTACCAACCAAGGATGGCAGCAAAAGGCGAAAATATGATCAATAAATGATAATACATCGATTTTTTGGGAAATGGTCCATGTCTATCTACTATTCAACCGATTTTCTCTGCTTTTTCGTGATTTCAGTAATGAAATCTTCTTTAGGCTTTCATAGCAAAAAACAGCTTACGTAACATCACAGTGCTACACAGATAGACAGGCCCCATACAAACGTAACACTCTGACATATAGGATACCACAAGAAATCTGTACAAATCAAGTAACAGCGTTGATTGTCTTGCGTGAATATTTGAATTTTAAAGGCACATGACCTATCAACTTTCCTAGGTCTTAGAAATCCAGCACTGAACTTTCTAACTTTTTTGAGCAGCCGAGTACTAATTTCTAACAAGCCCACTTTCTTATAAAAAATGTGTATTGATATTCTAGATGACATTCTCAGAATTTCCAACATTATACCTTTTCCCATGAGATAATTTCCAGGGCATAGCATTGTTTACCTAAGGCTTAATCCTACCAATGAACCATGCTCGTAGCAATATATAGAGCTCAGTGGCGATTTTAAGAGAGGCTAGGGTGCATTCGTCTTGAAGTGGATTATTCAGTATTTTGTTGCACAATGGGGCGATTCTGGGAACAAAACTTTAAATAATCAGCAAATTTAACGTACAAAAGTCGGAAAATTTACCACAGATGCTCCAACTAAAGATTTGCAAAAAATCAGGCATTTGACTAGACCACATTGATCAATTCAATCAAGTACAGAAACATGAACTATATCATGATATAACAGCGCTATCATATGAAATCGTACACTAGCTCTTGAAGTGAAATTTATCGAACTAATTAACAAAACAAACTTAATATTTTACTACAAGCTGTTCGATTACAAGCAATCAAGTAGTTGGTAAACTCGCACGGAGCAACACCTTGAACACTTTGAGATTCTCTTAAATTATTCCCATAGCAAAGTCCAGTTTAAACTCCTATGCGTCCTGTTCTCAATATATTACACATGATGTACCACAATGGGTAATATGTACTAAAACACAGGTTTAAGTATAGCACAATGTACTAAAACACAAGTTAAGTGTAGCACTATGTTTGAGATATACTAACATGAAGTTTAGGTGTATAATAAAGTGCAAGATACAGTAAAACTCCCGCGTATGAGAACATTCATATATTAAGAACCTTCAACCTGATATTGTGTATCTTGACTTCAGTTACATAGAATCTTTCAGCCTGATATATAAAGTAGGTTATTGAAAATAAGTCCATTCCTTATCTACCGAGAAATATATTCAGACTGTCTGCCAATCAACACTTCTCTTAGATGCTCCAGAAACACTAAATAGATAACTGTGGTAAAACGCGTCTGCAGGAACAATAAGATTACTGCTAAGAACCTGCATCCAGATTCCTGTAGAAAATTTATTGCATAAAACTATGCACAAGCAAATTTCAAAACCATCCACCCTTTTTGCTGGTTTTCACTGTACACTTAAATGCCAATTAAGTGCACAACAATGGACAAGATATACTACATATGAAGGTAAACTGTAATGAAAAAGATACTTAAGAACGATCATATTACATCATATTCATTCATTTGCACGTAAAAACAAGAAATCAATCTTTTCATAAAAAACATATCAAATTTCCTCACCAATATACTTTAAATTATTGCTTTCTGAAACAATTAGTAAGCCAACTTTCTTTGCAGCCAATTCTGTTAATGCAGCGTTCGGAAATATGGTTACCGATGTGCGAAGACATTCAGACAACACAGCTAGAACAAAATCAATAACACACTGCTATACTCTACATAAAGTTGGACAGGCAATAAGTACATACTTATCAAAGGTAAAACATTTCTCTCTTCAAAAAATATATTTAAAATTTTTCAGCACATCATGGAGAAAAGGGAATGCAAAGCTCAAACTAAACAATTGGAAAATTGACATACTAGACAAATACTAAGTCCAGCCTGTTCAATATTTCATCCTTTGTTTCAAACGTGTCAAGCTATAAGGGTGAAATTGTGTTTGGAAACCGTTTCAACAGCATGATTCTTCTAAATAGCACAGAAAACAACATCTCTTTTTGTGATTATGTATCACGATGAGCTGTTGCGACAACATACTGCTAGAAGCTACCTTGTACCTAATCAATATCCGGTTCTTGTAAACTAGTCCCGGAAAAAACATTAACAGAGTCCGTATGTCTATAGTAGAATCTCCATCGTGTGGACACCTACCAAAAGCAGGTCCCAAAAGGGGGAGATTGCGTTGGTCCCAAAAGGGCTTCACTCTTACATTCAAACGGCCCAAGCTCCACTCTCGTCAATGAACCTCATTTAAATTTTACTTTTCATTTTCATATTTTTACTAATTAGTGTATATGCAACACAAGACATTGCTACAATATAATTTAACACAATTATGGTAACAATTAGCAGTACTTACACTAGGCTTACAACTAAAACAGGGAAGACAATATAAGACTACATACGACATAGTCTGATTAGATTAGGGAGCAGGTCTCTAACTAGATTAACAAATCGAGAGCTCCCTCTCTGCGAAGAAAATCTGAAATTTTATACAACACAACAAAAAAGAAAATTAATCTCATAAGTTTCATTTGAATTTATTAAACTAGGTACACGAGTCTCTGTAGTACCCCTTCAGTTTGAACCAAAAAATATCAAAATAGTAATTTTTTGAAACTTGATGTGAATGAATATACTTTCTTAGCAAAACTCATACACCTCGTTTTATAAGGTAGAGGACAATTGGCTATTTGCCAGTTCTACTTCCAAAGAAAATAGCAAGCGTGTATATTTCGATCGCTACAACAAATATATCGTAAATCCTCCAATTAGCCCCTCTCGAATAAGCCCCATGCTAGGACTACAAATTGTTAATAAGCCCCCACCCCGTTCGAATAAGCTCCTACTCCAAATGATAATGAAGACTTGGATAAAGACTAGCACTTAAATTAAGACTGCACTTTTAGTACTATGGAGAATAGGAGCTTTGACGATGAGCTCTTTATGCGACTTGTATCAAATAATTTTATAAGCCCCCCTCGAATAAGCCCTCCCTTCGAATACCCACCCAAAAAGCATAAAAAATAAATAAGCCCTCAGGTGGCTAATTCGAGGATTTACGGTACAGCAAAACCATAACTGATTTAAAGTTGGCTACGGTTGCTAGCCAAACCAAGCCAATCTATGCCAACTGTCATGCAATACACATAAAAGAAAAATATACAATATTGGTTGTTAAAATTCACTAAAAACACCCTAAACTTATGAAGCCAGCAAATTGCAAAAGAATCACAGCCCGATTACGTCAGCTACTTGAAGGTAGCATCAGACATGATCAACAAATAGGCCGTAACTGAAGAAATATCATGGGAAGAATTATAATATATTCTTACCACAGCCAATGTTGTTATCTATATATGTAGATCCAAGGCACAGTTTAAGGGCTTCATACATTACTTCACTGGCCCTGCAAAAGTAATGACTTCAATATGATATGTTCCACTGCATGAGTGTCCACATTTTTCTTGGCGAGGATCAAACACAAATATTAACAAGAAGCCGGGCAACACGCTACATGTACACATTACCAAATTCAAAATAAATCAAGCCTGTAACTTGCAATGCATAATACGACCGATGCACTGAGTTGCATAAACTAGTAAAGAACTGTGATAAAGGACATGATAGATATGGGACTAGACAAAAGGTGTAAAACAACAAAGGGGTGCATATAGCAAAGAAACAAATTTGACCAAACCGGAATGGATAAAAAATAATCGTGAAAAATAGCACTTCTTAATATCAGTTCTTAAATGAGATTTCAGCTATACTGTATTTCGTCAAAAGAGCCCCCAAGCGCTCAATTAAAAGTCAGCCATCGTGAGGGGGCGCTCATCCCAGGGAGGCGCTCATTTGAGGGGGGGCTACTCAATTTAAAAATCAGCAAATAAAGTAACTGTATAGGGACACCATTTAACGACTTCATTTTGCAGGACTGTAAATTAAACTATTTTTTACTGAATGACTACGACCAAAAAACTTTTATTATCAACTATTTAATGACTAAAGGTAATTCATATGCAGCAAATATTACGCAGAACCAACAGAATGATAACAATATACAATGAAACTATAGGGTAATGGCTTGAAAACGTAACACACCAAAAAATATGCACTAAGCATAGAACAACACGACATGAAGGGGCAACAGGATGAACTATTTATGTACCAATAGAGATAGCGCAAAACTCATTAAAAATAGAAGGGGGCGTTCAGTCAAGAGAGCGCTTTCGAGGGTGGCACTCCATCGAAGAAATACGGTAAATAACTCACCTTTGATCCTCATGACCAATGTATGCTAAAAGCCGGAGCAGCTTTATTTGTATCCAAGGAGCGGGCACATTGCAGTATGTGAAGTCGTTTGACAAACGGAATTCCATTACTTGTTTTAGTATGTTTATAAATGTCAATGCAAACCTCTTATAACTTTTTGGGGATTCCTGAAAGACCCAAATACAGTTAATAGCAGAATAGACCGTATTGAAATCCACTATCTACATTTTGAGAAAGCGAGAGGAGCTACGAAAACCTCGATCTAGTGAAACTTCAAAATTCGCCAAGGAAAAATTCCTCATCTAACATCTAATTGAGAAACTCAAAGGAAATATTCGATAAAATGTCTGCTCTGTTTTGCGTATCAATTCTTGCACTCTTTGTGTTAAAGTATCAATTATACCAACATTCACTTACTTCAATGAGCTTCAAGTACACATTCAGGGTTGTCCCCATTACAGCTGGACTTCGATCACATAATGTTTTCTCAAACATCGATTGCAGGCTTGAAGTCGATGATGAGTCCAGCTGATAGAGCCAAAAGGCTGCCATTACTGCCTTCTTTCGAACTATATCTCTAAAAGTACATTTAAAACAAAGCTATTGAGTCAAAGGACACTAGACAAAGAACTTTAGATAATATCTCCAAGGCAACTTATTTGACACACAATTTGTTACTTCCACCGGGGAATGGAGCATTTGGACACGAAATAAAACCTTGATTGATATTACATATACCTTGCAGGAACAAGCATCAAAGGTGAATACAAAGGTTGGTCCATTTTTTCATCATCTATTTAAATGTTCTAAGGTGATACTTCAAAACCAAGGATATCAATTCAACAATAATTATGAATGTTGCAAACCAGTATTCAATTTTCCTGGGGCACATATGTAGTTTTTGAAGGGGGTTGGGGGGCCAGCCCCTAAGCTCTTCAAGATTGGTTCTAATTCTTTTGAATACATGGAGAAAACATTTGAGGGATGGATGGAAGATTTCCAGCAAGGTTATGTTATCAGTTATGTCATATCATTGTTCTTTGTCAACCTCTAGTCACAAATCCTATTGATGCTGATGTACTGAAAGTTGTGGCCCCCAAAGAGTGTGGAACTCTGTAAAAGGAATGGCCTTCTGAATTCACTCAGTTTGTGGTTAATGGCCCCCCATTTTCCCAAGCTCTTGTCAGCATTGGAAAGAACATAACAAAGCATACACCTTTTATGGTCCATCAATTTTGAAACAAGTGGTAGTAATGCAGGTACCATCTCCTTGTTAACAAGTCTTGTGACAGCAATAAGAGCAATGCAGTTCTCCATGATATTTGAACTCTTTAAGTCCTTAAATATGAATGAGAAAAAGATGACAAACCATTAGAGAACCTTCCTAATTCATACATGCAGCAAGTATCATAGAAATTAAAACAAAAACTTTTTCAAACAGCAAGAAAATTTGTTTGGAAGAAAAATTAAGAGTACAACTTGTCTTAATTATGTTTCATCAATCATGGAAAAATCTAATACACATTGCAGTACAGGTACAGTATTCTACAATGCATAAACTACAAATGTCACTATTAGTTCTGTAAAGCCATTTCATAAACATCAAACAGCAGCATAATGGGGAAGTCTACCTTTTGAATTGTGTTCATCAGAAGCAATGTCAGTTCATGATTTTCATGTAAAAGTAAACAACATGCAAGATATCCTGTCAAGAACAAACAAAGCACAAACATGAGATAGTTACAAAGAGAGAGAAACTTGCCTCTAATCAAATTTAAACATCTATTTATCATCTTTAAGAGTTTTACCTTAAAATATTTAACCAGATGACTGGGAACTAGCTTCTTGTAATAAAATCAGGCCACAAATGCAATTATACACTTCAATTACTACATTCCAAAAACTCACAAGGACTGAGATAAATCACAAACTTCTATTGGGAATTTTAAGCAAGATCTGTAAGCAAAGGTGTGGAGATCTTGAAATATATAGGCTTGTTATAAGGTAGCAACACAGCACAGATTTACATTTCGAAGGGATGTCTGTGTGGCTACTTACTTAGATGATATATAGCTATAGGAATAAACTGCTTCCCACAATAGCTTTGTAACTTTAATACCTAACAAAACAACTGTTGATAGTATGACAGTTTCTTCTATTTTGATCCCAATACAAACCACTGAGGGAAATACATGTCATGACAGAGCTGTATATTCACAAAGGGCATGTATGGACGGCTTCCTAGCTATCCAGTATCAAATAATATACAACCCAATTATATGAGAAAACATAGCCCCCTTCTAGCCTGCTTTCCTGGGGCACTCAGTTTTTTTATATTTCCTGGGACAGCATTTTTGCTTTCTTTATATGAAGCTAGCTGCCCCAGTTTGCTGAGGTAACTGTGGGTTATGTGATGCTGTCACAACATCGAATGATGTCCAAGCAAGATCAGTTGGGCAGAAACTAACCTAGCAAACTTAAATGCAGTGTTTATATGCAACAAAGCTACCTCAGCAAACCAGGCTAGTGTGTTTATATGCAAAAAAAGCTGCCCTGGCAAACTGGAATCCCATTTCCTTACTTCCTAGGTCCCAGCTAGTTGGGACAAGATTTTCCCATACAAACACAAATTGGTTATATACTGCAAATTACAAATGAGGTGGAATCTCAGCAAGTTGATTGCCCCTGCAAAGAAGGCTAAAAGCAGGCTATGTTTCTCATATACACAGACCCACACTATGTCATAGCACACAATAGTATTCCTAGATTGACCAGGTGTGCCATTTAATGCACTTCCTCATATTTATTCCTTGAGCCTATTTGACATATAACTTTTTCCACTATAATGACTAATAAGTCAAATATCAAAGAAAATTCTCTAGGTTAACTTAGTACAATGCTTTTCAGCTTATTACACTGTATAAATTCATAAAAATAAATATATACATGAATATACATAGTGGGCCACAAATGCATTGGATGTATAATAATAAATACAGAAATATTTATATTATATATATTTATATAGAAATATTTTTGACATTTATTTGCATGATCCATGTGCTCTGTGGTTACTGAAGGACTTGTTACCTCTTCAGTATTCCTATTTCAGACAATATTGTTGGTACTTCTTGCTTTTCAACCAGTTTAACTATGTATTCTTGATTTCAATTTGCGATCTATATCAAACAGTTTGCATCACTAACAGGACTTTGTATGCAGTTCTGTACTCCTTATTTTGTATTCAACTTAGTTTTTATGTATTCTGCATAGTAGAAGTTCTTATGGGGCATTTTTTCGGGAATAGTAACTCATTTAGAATGTAAACAGTGGAGTCTAGAGATTGGTGTATTGATAATCTTCCAATACTCTATAGCTAGAAGACAAATAGTGCCTGGCCACACAATGCACTGATGAAGATTGATATCAAAACATCTGAAACTGAAAAGTTGAATATACTTTGTGTGATTTCTATATATACATATACATATATGCATATATGTATAGATACTACAAAACCCTGCAAATAGGCTGCAGCTTTTCTTCTAATTTTAGGTTTAACATCTTGGGTGATGCCCATGTGCAGAGTGCATCATTCCTCAGGGAAAGTTTATGTTTTCATTCATAAGGACTTTTTCTATTGTCATCAACAACTTAAACACAAAAATGTACTACCACATATTCCTATTCATGTATCAACATTTGACAATGAAACAAGATATTTTTTGCTGAACTAAGACAAATTACCTCAAACCAGTTGCAGCATGTTGTAAAATAATACTCTCTAGGAAATATTTTCCAAAATATATGTTTATACATTAGAATGGATTTGTCAATGAAGATTTTCAGCACACTTTTGTTCATAACCTCATCTTTCTTTCCATTAAGCAGTTCTGTAAGATCAGTTCCAGTAATGCAGCACTTGATAAAATTGAAAAACACCAAGAACATTTTCTCCAAATTTTCTGTGCCTTAAAGTAGGGGTGCAGTCTATACATAGGGGTGGCTTATTTGGGGGGTTTTTCTGTATGTACATTTATACATACATGCATATATATATAAATATATATATATATATATATATATATATATATATATATATATATATATATATATATATATATATATATATATATATATATATAATATATATATATATAAATATATATATATATATATATATATATATATATATATATATATATATATATATATATATATATATATATATATATATATATATATATATTTATAAATACATACCTATTCTTTTATCCATAAGCTTCTCTTTCTGAGTATAGTTTACAGCATGGATGAATCCAAATGAGGCATCATGGCCTAGCATTTCACAATAAATCATGCGCATCAAGTTCTCTTTCATCTGTTTCTAAATAAAAAGAGACCACAACAATTTTGAAAAATATCATTAGCTATAAAAGCATACAATTTATGAAAGTTTGCATTTAAGCTCTTGCAATTAAACTCTTGCAAAAATGGGTAAAATAATGCTATAAGTTATTACAATGAATACACTGGCTCAGTAGAGCATTGATCCCCACTATGTTACAGGGCCAGTACCTGTTGTCTGCACAGGATGGTGTGAGATCCACAGAATTTGAAGGCCTAACTCTAGGGTTCTATCAATGTGATTGTTTCTAATACATAGCATTATATGTTGGAAAGAATCACAGTAATACAATCCTATAAACTTACATTGTGTTTAATATGTTTAAATAATATGCACATTTTGAAGCAAGTTCCTCACATATCAAATTCAAAAACAAAGAAGGATATTATAAGACAATGATTTGATGAATGAGAGACCAGTTTCATCCTTGCCTTATAGATAATTATTACAGACTACATCAGTAAAGCACCAGACAAAATTAATAATATACATGCATGCTATGGATATGAGAAGAGGTTAATTGAACTAACAGCTTGAATATTCCTTTTATCAAGGTTGTCTTTCAGCATTTTGGCTTCTTTTCTGATGATGCGGTCTTCCTCCTATAAGTACAAATGAAGAGAAAGTAACACATGTCATGAACCATTTATGTGGCAATGTGACAAGTACCTCTCTAAAATAACAACATATAGCAGATTATATGCACAGTAACATGCATTTTATCAATGAAAAGGCCTATGATACAACTATCATAAGCTACAAGGAATCTATGGCAGCCAGCTAACACCATCAATTGAACAAATCTATCCATATTCTTATTGCAATGAAATGCTCTGCAATAACAAATCAAATGCCCAAATATATATCTATGTCAACCTTCAAATCTCCCTACAACCAAAAGTAATGTTAATACAAGCAAGATCAATTATCACATGATGAAGTACTGCAACTCACAGATTTAGATCTGCAGTCTCCAATTTCCCTAATGAAGGTCTGGAATGATCTTGAAAATCCAGCTGTTGGACCATAGTAAGGTGAAAGGCCAGGTATTGTGATCTTCTCCATTGATGGGCCTGATCTTCTATTGCTCACTAGCAAAATGGAAATTTCCGATCTGGAAGAAATCAAGATTGTATATTAGGGCCATCAAAAATGCAGGTCTCCACATTTTGTGGCTTTCATAGACCTTGAGCAAAAAGCAGGTAATGACTCTATGAGGTACCGGAGAGAACCAATTTATTGAACCATTATATTACACTCATTAATATTTTCAATAAAAACTATAGTATACAACACTACTCTATATCAAGATAATAAATATTTCTGACAATACAGCTTGACTTTCTTCTTCCTCAGTAATGAACATTGCAGTTACATACAGTGCATTTATAACCTCAACACATATACAAAGAAAACAACACACAACAAGGCAGTAGCAATGAAACTTTAAAGAATGAAAGTAGAATACAATAACTGACATCTGGAATTGAAGGAAACAGAAACACAAGTAACAGCTGACGGCAGGGGTGCTCGAGAAGATAACACTGCCTGCCCCCACCGGAGCAAGAGAATTGCTTAAGGGAACTGTTCCTCTACAATCTCGTGCGTGCAGCCGCCATATTCCTCAGTAAGGTATGTATGAATGTGTATGTATATAATAATTTATATGTATGAATGGACAATAAGGTCAACAATGAAAATTCAATAGAGCAAAGGATATTTATCAGGCGAAACAATTCCTTTCAATTTCCATATAAGATAGAGAAAGGTTCATGCATTTTCAACCCTCATTGTAATGGTATGAATGCTCCACAATTTAATTCCTGCTACAGAGTGGTGCAAGCAGTAAACCAGCAAAAAACAAGCACATTAATTTACATTAGTCACAGAATCACGCATAAACATGAAGCTGGGAACGTCAACTTTCATGAACTAGGGAACTCTACCTTGGACTATAATAGGTACATGGTCAGCTCTCAAATATTGTAATCTATTTTCAGCGTAAGTACAACGGGCAACTGTATTTAAATGTGCAGAACTACTGGCTGGTCTTTGAACTGACACGGCATTTATGCAAAGAGCATCTTTTTCTGCTTTCTTTAGGCATACCATGCATTCATTGTGTCATAACTCGGAACTAAACATGATTTCTTTCTTTTTCTATGTATAGCCTCGATCCGAAGTCACTTCCTTAATGCTGCACGCTGCACAATATGACAGCTGATAACATTTTTATCACATTTTTGCATAACCCACACCTCTCTTCTCTCTCTACATTTTCTATTGATTTCATAATCTAACTCTATATTTCTCTGTGGTTAATTTCCACTTTCGTGTCTCATCCACCCTGTGTGAACCACGCCTTTCTTTTGACACTCATGCAAAAGTGACCTCCTTTCACCTTTTGTGCCAGCATCGATATCGTTAATATCGTTAGTGGGAAAGTAAAACACATAAAGCTGTGTTGTTTTCGTTTCGTCCGGAACAGACTTAACAACGTTTCATGTTTGGAGGATGACTTTTAATCCAGTCCCTCAAAAGCAAGCTGTCGAATTGCATCTTTCAAGGAAAAAGCATGATATAGACAATCCCATCTTACTTTTTAATGATGCACCTGAAGAAAAAGTTAATTAACATAAACATCTTGGTATCATCCTGGACTCAAAGCTTTCCTTTCTTCGTGATCGGGATGAGCAAACAGGGGCAAGAACAGAAATTTTTTAATTCAGTTTTTATCCAATTTAGCTTTTATCTCTGAATGGAATAAACTTGGCCCTGAATAAAGGCTTGCACCTTCTGCAGATGTTTTCAAAAAAAATACTCTTGTCAATAATGCACCCTCCTGCAAAATTTTTCTGTTGAATTCATGACGCGATGGGTCTATCCCATCTTTCCCAAATAAGGGACCTGTCATTAATTCTTCCAGGGGAGGGGTGGAGGACATCTGGAAGGGGGTACCAAAATTCTGCACGATCAGAGGGTGGGGGGATGAAAAATAAAGAGCATTTCAAGAGAAGGACTATAGAGTTTCTTCTGAAGTCCTAGAGTGGGAATCAAAATATCTACATAAATCTGAGAGGGGGGACGAAATTCCATCAAATATATGAGAATGTCTTCCACCCCCTCCCCACAAGTAATTTATGACCCGTCCCTAAGGGTTGGTCTCAGCAAACTAAACTTCCACAAACTCAGGTACAATTCTCGGGATGCTGTAAACCCCATTTGTCCTACAAATAACGGTATTGAAGGTACGGAGCAATTTTTATTGCTTTGTCCTTCTTTCCACGTGCAACAACGAGACCTCGCTAGAGTTACGGATTTACTACGACAATTTATTGAAATCACCAATCATTCCAGCGATTTTTTGATTCACCTTTTATCATATGGTGATCAATACCTTCCAAATGACCTGAAAAAGAATATACTTGAACTGACTATACGATTCATCCACGAAACTAGTCAAATTAACTAAAAGATCATCTCGCACACCCTAGTCACATGCCTTGCAATTACCATATTTTCTATTGCCGATTCTGTCTCACATTAGATGCCTGGTATGCTTTCAACTAACCAAATATATGCTCATGCCTTTCTTCTGTTTTGGAAATGTAGCATTTATGTTAAAAGTAATTAATATCAATCTTGCTATTTTATGCAAGGCCATGGGGTAGTCACATTCTTTTGCTCTCCATGGTATCGTCTTAGTACTATTGTATTGTTATACGTAATCTACATTGTAATAGAAAAGAGAATAGAAAAACGCTTATCTTTACAGTACTTCCTCGATTATCCGACCGCAATGGACACAGCTTTTCTAAAAGGGTGTCGGGTAATCCAAAATGGCCGGTTAAGCAAAATTACGCTTTTGGACATCATGCTCAAGAAAAAGGCTAAGATAATTAGAAAGTGTCCTTATCATGCACAAGTAGACTTGTCATTACTCAATTCCTCCAATTTATATTAAAGTATAGAAAAGAGCAACCCCCCGTCTTATTGTCTTATTCGTCAAACTTGTCGAACATTTCCTTTTTTAAGGTTTTGCTGACTGTGGCACTTTTTGCGGACCATTTCACATACTTTCAACTTATCGTCGACCGTCAAACTACTCTTTTTCGAGTTGCATCCGAAGAAGACAAAGAATCCATTTGATTTAAGTTACAAATAGGAAGATTTTATTTTCATACAAAGAAGATAACACTTAAAGCAAAATAAAGTTTAGCGCCGGGGTCACGACCGGATAACCGAGGGACGGTTAATCGAGATATGGTTAATCGAGAAAGTACTGTACCTAAATGCCCAACCACTCTTATCCAGGGTGCATATGACAGAAAAGCATGGAAAAAGGTTACTCATGAGGCAATCAATGCCTGGACCAGACAGGGTACAAGATGATGATGATGACTGTACCTAAAATAGAGATCTACAAGAAGCCTGGGGTCTAGACCCTTACCTTTTTCATCAAAAGGACAAAGTTGCCCTTTTCCTACAGAAATTTTGAAAGTGCTAAATGTACTTTTACCAAAAAACTTCCTGCATATAAAATGCGAGCCTAGATGTAGGTAATTTGCTAAGAAAATTGAGGCTCAAGCGATGAGGTAGTTTTCTTACAAATAGAGCAACGTGTACAGGGCTTCAAAGGTGCCACTTTTTAGTGTCATATCATACACAATATGATTTTCTTGTCTAGATTTCATACTTAAGAGCCTGTTTTTGGTAAAACGAATCATGACACAACTACTGCCCGAATGAATGTTAGCTGAATTATACTTCCAAATCAGTAGGTGTGGGCTGTTAGTCTGTAAATGAAACACTGAAATAAGTTCGTGAAGTTTAGCTATCATTACTTAAGAGGGTACATATCCCCTTTGCTCCCGTGGGCAGTGGAGATGGGAGCAATTGTCCTCAATGCCCCTGTGCTGTAGGTGTTCTCGTGTAGATTACTGGACCTTTTCCATCACGAGTTCTCCTTGTTTATGAAAAATAAGCTGTCCTTGAAAATATGCTGCACCAACAAACCAAGTGAGGCTACACTGTTGAAACGGACACAGAAGCTGATAGAAGTAACTGAACATTTTAAATATTAGAAGCAACCCCTGATTATATATGTATATAAAAAAAACTATATGCCGCAGCAAAAAATTCGCTGGAAAAATTTGTAAACTGCGACATATAATCGAATATATCCGGTAAGTATAAAATCAGATGTAATACAGTATAACAGAACTGCATGGCCTGAAAACAACTTGTCACGTTAGATTTTAACAACTGTTCGTATTAAAAGAAGAAAACACACAGGTAACACTCAATAATATCGAAAACCCAGGTGAGTTTTGACAATTTGAATATTCTTCTACAAACTTCCGGACTGCATTTGTCATGTAATTCGTTTAAAAACCCAACTGAAATTTAGAGTTGACGAAGAACAAAACACAACTTGTAAATTCGTCGAATGTCAAATATCTAAAAATGACTAGATTCAATATAAGAAATAGAGTTATTCCGCGAGTATAGCTAGGATTAGTGCTAACCAGTTACTACAACATGGACAATCACTGCTAACAGTCTTGGCATACTTACATTACTTTTTGACTCGTACAACAAACTCCCCCACTCCTCCCTTAGAACAGAGTTGAATTCATCAGGGATTACTCGTAGTAGATACGTCGAATCGCTCTCAAATAGCATGCAAGCAAGTAAGCTCTTACCTCCACATTGCTCTAAGGGGGGTGGAGGGGAGGGAATCACTAGCCGTCAAATTTGGCCGGGAATTTACTAGTGTAAAATAAACTGCATTATTCACTGGGTGCTCAAAGAACTTTTGGCAGTGACTGGGCATCTCTAGAAGATACCTAAAAGCTAAAACTACGAGTTCGAATCAAAAGCGTTGGTTAATTTTTCTGATGATGACGAGTGTGGAGCAACCAACTAGAATCTAGATTGTATTGAAATTATAATCTCTGACAATAAGTTCATGCTCCTCCAACAATGATATCCTATGAGCTGGGATTATAATTTTCAAAGTAAAGATAAGATAAAAGGGTGGCCAATCTTTGGTGAATACTTTAGATAAATTTCAAATTTCAAGCTGAACGATCATTCTCAAAATGTGAGGATATAGAATCAGTAAGGCCACCTCAGTAATGTATCGACAAAGATGGCAACCAGTAGGGAGGCTCGAAGGCTCAGGCCCCCTTTGTTAGCAATGAAAGAGTTTTGTGGGACTCATTCCCCTTTCAGCCGGGAGTATGCTAGTCTGGTGAGTTCCTACTTGGTAATATGAACCAGCAATGTGGCATTGCTGTATATATATCTTTCGTCAATTATAACTACCATTTGAATAACTCTGTATATATTCAAATTTCAACAGTTTAAATGAATAATTTGGTGTGGTCATGGGCGTGGCCAAGGAAGCAGCATACAGCACAGTCGCTCTAATTAGCCTTTAAGAGTGGCATCAAGTGATAACTTTAAGTGATGCAAATATACGAATACATTGTAGGTTACAGGGGCAACCAAATGACGTGTATACGCCAGATAGTTAAAAATCATCTTAATGTATTGGGTCTATGTTAATTGTCCTTAGCAAATTTCCCGATAGAAAACGATATTAGCAGATGGGGCATAGGTTGTCGAGCTTCTAGTATTATTTCGTAGAGATGAAACATTAATTCCATTATAAACTGACTATATCACTTGGATTCTATCTTCGAGTTGATGACCCTCTTTTAACACGGCTTGGTCGTGTTGGCCGGGGCCTTGTAGGCTTGTTTTGCTCAGACGACTGCTTAGTTGTCTTGGTAGCTTTACTTCTATTCAACTTTTCAGAAAAATTTAACGGCATTGCCGGCAAAGACTTTGCCCCAATCATATTGTCCTCTCTTGTACGTCTAAGGTGCAAAAAGTTCAAAATTCCAGCTACTTTTCTCGTTCCCGTTGGTGTTGATGGTGCAGATATAGTTGGCTGGATGTTGTGCCTAAAATTGGGTTCTTCTAAATCTTTGATAAGGTTAGCATGAGACGCCGACAAACCATCGGTACAGTCGTAGAATGTTTCATCATCTTCGGTATTATCTGTACAATCCTCGTTCACCTCTTCACCTTCGTCCAATGTCAAAGCTCTATCTATTCTATTTGAAATATCGTTCAGATCAAGCTCTTCGGCAACAACTTCGTCAGTTCCATATTTATCACCAAGTGCAGAAGCTAAGGACTCTGCTTGAGTTATTTTGTGTCTTTTACTCGTCGGAGGGGGTGTGTCTAAGCTTATTGGCTTTGCATACCTCTCTGCAGTTAAAGTATCAAAAGGAACCTCTCCACTATGTGCTTCCTTCTCTTTAGTAGAGTTCAATTGCTGACTGAGTATCTTCGAATGTTGCGGCGATAGCGGCAAAGATTTTTGCGATGGTTGTCTAGGAGGAGTGCTTGGTTTGGGGGAAGATCGGCCCGATGAACTCTCGCTATTACGACTGGTGTAAGTCCGCGAAGAAGGCGACCAAAGATATCCCTGTCCTCCAGTGTTATATGGAGTTAGGGAATAAAAATGAGTCGGAGGTGCAGCCATGACAGGAAGTTCTAGTAGCTTTGCAAGTTTAGTCATCTTTACGTGCCGCAAATTAGCGCAACGCTTCTGAAGTCGCTGCCTGGCAGACATGCACCGAATGTAATCGTCAAAAACGAACCTTGCCGAGAGTAAGGGTATAGGATTAACGACAGAACGATTTCTTGAAGCAAATGGTCGGTGTACTATAATTTGAAGCGCTCGATTGTCATCTTTATCTGGAGTAGCTTCAACGTCCTATTATAGTTTGGAAAGAGAGTAAAAATCAAAGGCAAAATATTCTCATCATTATGCTTAGGATAGAAATCTGCTGTAAATGCAAATAAAAGAGAGCTAGCAGGTGAATTCCAGCAATTAGAATAATATCAAACAAAAAGTAAACGTTAGTAATAGTTCTTTGTGAATTGCGATGTAACTTTTAGCATTAAAACTCCACATATTTAGTCGATAAAAAATGTGTGGCAATAAATACTGTAGCTTTTGGAGCTGAACCTTGGGACATAACTGAAAAGTAAGCTCCACTCTCCATATCCCTCATAATGTTCCTCCCTGATCAGATCACCGCATCAACCTAACACCAAGACATGCTATACATGAAATAACCCGAAATGACAGCGTACACAAAATGAAGTTACTTTAGTTAAAGTGTTTTTGTATGTTCTCTTCATTTTACATGAAACGAAATAGGCTTCCACTCCCAGTACTTGAAATGAGTTTCATTTTGGTCACATGTCATGTGGCATTGTTGTTAAATGATATGTTGGTCAAGAGACAGTGTAGTGAAGAAGTAACAGGGAATATAGCTCACATTGCTGAAATGACATTTCCTTTCTTCGAAAGGAAAACTGAAGTCAACTTTATGTGACGTAGAAAAGCAGTTGTTTCACTTTTCCACTAACGATACTAACGATATCGATGCTGCCACAAAAAGTGAAAGGAAGTAATTTTAGCATGAGTGCCAAATGAAAGGTATGGACGGCACAGAATTATTCAATTTGATGGATGAGACACGAAAGTGGACATTAAACACAGAGAAATATAAAGAGCTAGATTACGAAATTAACAGAAAGTGTAGAGAGAGGAGAGGAATGGGTTATGCAAAATTGTGACAAAATTGAAGATCTATACAAAGCTCATTCCCCAAGATTACATGATAAGATCAATGAGTCAGGAGAAATAAGGAGAATATCTAGGAAAACATGATTAAAGATAAGGACGGTAACATTTTTAAACAGAAGATATAAAGAATAGATGAGAGGAGTATGTAGGCATGCTATACAATGGCACAAGAAGAGAAATGCCAAAATTTGAAGATAATTTGTCAGAACCCCTAATATTGTTAGATGAAGTAAGAACAGCTGTATATGCTATGAAGAAAAACAAGCACCACGAGAAGATAGAATTGTGATAGAGCTTTTGGATGGAAAGGAGAATTTGGAATGAGGAAGACAACTGATTTAGTAAACAGGATTAATGACAGTGGATAAGTTCCAGATGTGATGAGAGAATCAGTCTCTACTGCGATTTTAAAGAGATTGTGTGCTCTAGAATCCTGTAAACACAGAACTATTAGCATTATAAGTCAACTTGGCAAGGTATTGTTGAGAGTTATTATGAATAGAATGAGAGGAAAAATCAACGAAGGAGTTTCAGTGGAACAGTTCATATTTAGGAAAGGGAAATGCACAATTACTGCAATATTTGCTTTAAGAATGATAATAGAAAGATCAAATGAAACGCAAAACAACTGTTATATGTGCTTTGTGGGTATTGATAAAGTATATGACAGAATGAAACACGACGAAATGATTAAGATCCTGAATGACAGGAGTTGATGAGAAAGACACTAGATTGATAAGCAACTTACATTGGAATCAGAAAGCAGCAGCAAGAGTAGGCGATGACTGGGTTGAAATAAAGAGAGATGTAAGACTGGGAAGTGTGCTATCACCAGATTTGTTCTCATTTAATTAGCTGTCGATACATTTTTGTATTTATTTTGTATGTAAATTTTAATTTACTTTGCAGTTTCTTATTTGCCTGTCTGTAAAGCATGGTAGAACCCGCAATGGTGATTCATAACTTTAATTCGACATGTCTGCACTTAACACCTTTTTACGTTTAACTTCTTACTAACCATTGCCCAATGCGTGCAACTACCATGCTATGCAGATAGGCTTACTTATGTGTTTGTAGTTTTAGTTCACTGGTTATTCGTAATCGCCACAGGGTTGCTATGTATTTCCATGCTCCCTGTGGTGTAGTCCTGTATTTTGTTGTTTGTAAATTATATACGGATAAAGAAAAAAAATTTGTTCTCATTGTATAGCCAAGTAGCCATGGATGAGTTAGAAGGGTTAGAAGGTATTTAAATTGGTGGAGGAAACGTGAACAATATCAGATTTGCAGATCATACGGTATTGATAGCAGACTCAGAGGGGAAACTATAAGCATTAGTGAGGAAGTTGAATGATGAATGTGAAAGAAAATGATTTAAAATAAATTTGGATAAGACAAATAAAATGACAGCAACTGGACGTAAAGAGAATGTGACGGTGAAAATAAGAGTTAGAGATAAGGAAGTAAAATAGGTTAATAGTGCTGCTTATCTGAGAAGTACCATTTAAATTTGGCGAGTGGCCAAGTGGCTAGAGCGCTTGACTGCTGAGCAAAGCATCGATGGTTCGAGCAGAATTCTCGAATCATAGTTGGGACGGTCGCTCACTGTCCACCCAGCAGCAAATGGGTACCTGGTGGCAACAATGGGGATGTTAAAGGCGGCGAGGAAGGGAACTGGCCACCCTAAATCGCCATGCCGGCGGCTCGGAATAAGTGTCCTCTCTAACAGGCACTCCCCCAACGTACGGAATCGTATATGGGACTAAGCTTTACCTCTTTTACCATTCATGACGAAGGAATTGTGAAAAGAATTGGTATGGCAAAGAAGGCATTAAGTAGTATGATTCAGATCTTGAAAAACTTGAGTATGAGTATGAAGGCTAGAATAAGGATTTATACGGTCAATGAAATGTATTATATGGTCAAAGTTGGTATATGGATGCGAGGCATGGACAATAAAGACAGATTTCAGGAAGAAAATAGATACAGCAGAAATGTGGTTTTGAGATGAATAACATGGACCGATAAAGTTACAAATGGCTAGGTATTGAGAAGGGCTGGAGTTAGAAGGGAATTAATGACAAATATTGAAAAGAGACAACTATAGTTTCTTCCCTATGTTTTGAGAGCACGGAGATTGGAGAGGGATTGCCTACCTGAAAGAATGAACGGAAAGAGAGCTAGAGGAAGACAACGAACGAAATACATGGACAGTTTAACTGTTAGAATAAATAGGAAGTGCCAGCTAGTAGACTTAGCTAGAATTCTAGAAGATAGAAGAAGGTGGAGATTCATAGCCGCTAGCGTCACAAGACAAATAGATATATAGATAGATAGTCAAATCATCTTTTTTCAATTGACCAGTAAGTGAAATTAAGCTTATGGAGGTTAAGGCATTATCATTCAGTTAAAACTTCATTTCAGGTTTCATGCACATTCTTAGTCTTGAAGGATGCAATAATGCACTGATTGTGTTCAATATCTCCTTGAGCACTGGTCTGTCATATCATACCATATCCAAACATTTCATATCTTATAATAACACTCCACTTATATCATATCCTATCATATCATATCATATCATATCATATCATATCATATCATATCATATCATATCATATCATATCATATCATATCATATCATATCATATATCATGTCATGTCATGTCATATCATGTCATATCATGTCATATCATGTCATATCATGTCATATCATGTCATATCACATCCTGTCGTTAGTATATGATAGAACATAAAAGAAATAAAACAGCAAAATATGATAAAAAGAACATAATATAATGAGTAATAATGTAATATGATAGAATACAATACAAAATAATTAGGTTTAATTATGCTAGTCATTTCTTCTGCCTACTTTAAATATATCATATAATATGATATTGTATATTTTATAATTTTATATATAATATTGTAAAATGTCATACAATATCATATTATATGATATATCTAAGGTAGGCAGAAGAAATGATTAGTATAATTAAACATAATTAAAGCTAATTAAGGCCTGTTACTGACGTCCTTTCGTTCTGTAAACGATATTGGAAATTCTTCAATAAGAAACGTATATCAAAATCTAGTGAAAAAAGGTTAAAATCTAGCAAATACTTAAAAATTTTCAAAGGATATCTGCAGCATGTTGCTTTACAAGTATCTCTAAACAAACACCAGAACACCTCGAAAACTCAGCATTCCATAATACACGTCTTTTTATAAGAAACACGAGGTTTCAAACAGGCAGATATGTAGAAACAGTCTTAAGCAACGTCAGGCAGTCTGAACTTCAAAAGTACAGATGAGCAACTCATTGCTTCTTTAAGATAATTCACAGTGTAAACACAGTAATAATGAAAGTTCAGCCCATCAAATCAACTGAAACACTATCTGGGTTGCTACTGTTTTAAAAATGTCAAGAATTTCAAGACACATAAAGGAACATTTGAGGCTCGATTTGACAACATATTAGGGAAAGGTCAGCCGAAGGTAAAGTTGTCTCTTATAGAAAAAACAGGCAAATGAATACAATTCTGTGGAAATTTCTACAGTGCATTACCGAATATTTCAGCTAAAAATAATTATACCTTTATTATGCACCAAAACGGAAACTAGAATAAAATGATGAAAAAACATTAACGAAAACACGGTGCTAGACACTTCAAAGGGAATGTATCTGAGAAATTATCCCACCTGTAAAAGGGCGACAAATTTGACAACTCCCCATCCAAGTTTGCTCGTATCCGGTTCCACCAAAATGAACTGACTACCATCTATGACCAAAAATCTTCTCAATTGCTGCCTAAAATGAAAATGAAAGGCTTCAACTAGTATATAACTTTTATAAGTACTGATGCCATAGGAGTTAGATACTATGGTCTAGGTTGCAAATGAAATTAGAAACAATTAAAGAGAGGTGGAAAAAGTATCGACACATGGTAATGCTTTTTACACGAAAGTTTTCTCGGTCCACTACTGGAATTTGATCAGCTTTTTCAGGATTTCAGCACTGAAACTTTCTTAAGATTTCTTAACGAGAATGTTTGAGTCTGAGAATGTTTAACGATACAGTATTACAGACAGACAGGAACTATCCAAACAAAATACTCAGTGAAATGCATGTACTAACATAAGAAATATGTTCAAAATTAAATTAAAGAGATGACGGGCTTGCAGGAAAACTGGAAACTTAAATATTCGCTAGCAATATTTGCAGAAAGTTTCAAAGAAAATATTGAACTATAGAGACAAGTATCAAACCCTAATAACATAATTTATGTTTATTTTAAAAGAAAAAATCACTAACTCCCTTAACACGAAATTGTATACTTTAATGATACAATAGTTACCCTATAGGTATATACCACAATGTCTTGCATTTTGTAGTGCCCACAAGGCATAGCACATAAAACACACTGTTGTGGAAACTTGCTAAATCCGAGGAGGAAAACAGGGGTCCCTGTGAAAGATGGCACAGAAAGTTACGTAGTCCTAAAAGTTTCTGATATTGTAGGGTGTCTAGTACTGTTTTCTTATAAAAACGTGTAGACAATGACCTAGGTTCTTTATGGAAAAAATGAGAATATGATTCTTGGGTAGCAGCAAAATAGCATATAATCTTCCTGCTAACCACTAGTAGCAAGAAAGTGTTTTGATATGTAAAGTTTTATTTATGGTCCGTGCGAAAACAAAGAAAAAATATCGCAGATGTCATGGAGACGTCTAACTGTGAGTAACAAGGTTTGTCAAAAACAGCTGTCGTCAAGTATTCTAAGCCAGTTCACTCCTCGCTTCTTATTTTATCACAAACGACTGTTGCAAAATGATGCAAAGATGGATATGAAGCAGCAATAAAAATTCCTGCAGCGACCACCCCAGATGGGAGTCGAACCCACAACCTTTGAATTAGAAGTCCAACGCGCTAGTCCATTGCGCCACTGGGGCTGCATGCTCAGACGAGGAAATTTTCGGAAATGATTCTTTACAGACGTACAACAGAAACTTACCGATTAGGAGAAATAACTGTGCACGCAATCAAATCACTATTATCTAAAAGAAAACACATTCCAAGCATTATGGCATTTCCTCAAATCGTGAATATTTATTACAGAAGAAACTGTCTGTGGTGAAAAAGTAGTAACGAACGAAAGAAACTTGTTGACTCGGTTGTAATCAGTTTGCAGAGTATGAGAGCAAAACACACGAGGGTTTTACGCCAAGCGTGGCGACACGCAAAATCTTAGGCATGCACGCTAGCATGCTAAAAGAACCTACACAAAGAGAGAAAAATGATAAAAATGATAATGACAAACACAGCTAAACGATAGACAAGTTCACACGCAGGTACTATCTCGAGTGTCGTAAGTGCACGTCGTGCACGCAGGAAATGTATTCCTGTACGCGTGGGATCTCGTTCATTAAAAAGGTACTTATTTGAGTTTCTAACCAGTCGAAACAGAATAGAAAAGTTATAGTTAACGATTCTTGAAATAGCGCATTTTAAATCAGAAAACTATTTTAGCCCAGTACACGTGCTTTTTATTAGAAAAAGGTTATAAGCAAATGAGGCTCAAAATGCCAAAATTTTGATCATCATGAGGCTCATGTGCAAAAGTTCACCTTTCCAGGCACGCCTGCCCGCACCGAGGGCAGGGGGGGCAAGGTTCCTATTGAGGGCATATTATGGACACTTTTGCACTAAAATAATTAAGTCCTTCGAAAGGGCAGGAGGGGCAGCTGCCCCCTTGCCCCCCCAGCGTAGGCGTCCCTGCACCTTTCCTACGTGGCAAAAATCGATATAAGCTCATTCTTTGCAAGCTCCTTTACAAAGACCGAAACTTTTCTTTGACAATTCCTGGCTAACAAAGATCCAAGAATTGTAACCTCTTTTATCCAGTTTAATTCAATAAAAGTTAAGAAAATGTTAAGAAAACCTCAGCCTCAATTTTGGGAAAAGTTAAGAAAATTGAGGCTCAGACGAAAAAGTGACTTATAAAAAAGTATATTAAAATTTCCTTAGCATTTTATGATTGCAGCACTATAACAATATAATATACTGGTTAAAGAAGACACATCTGTACACGTTATTAAATCAAAGAGAAGATGAGCTTACAAGAAAATTGGAGCTTTGATGCATTTTACCTGATCGACCATCTAAGGTCTCAAAAATCCAGTATTGACTTTTCTTAACCTTTTGAGTACTCGAGCACTACTACATTAAACAAAAAACCTGGAACAGGGGGCTTGAACAGACACCATGAAAACTTGCTTGCGAAGAGAAGATGAACGACAATGCAGATAATGCATGGCACCACAAAAGCAGCCCAGCACTAGTATCGGCACATGAGAAAAAACAAAATACCTACTCAAATCAAGGACGTCATCCCCACTGACTGGCTTTTCAATCTCATTCAATGGAAGTTGAGTCTCAGCTTCACCTCTTATTGTGAGGCACAAATCGCGCAAAAGCAAGAAGACACGTATTGCCTGTAAGATAGAGACAAACTCTCGTTCTTAAATTCTCCATCTTCGCGTAGTGGAAGCAAAAAAGCCAAGGTGATTACATCAAAGGCTCATCCATTTTTATCATCATTTTCACAAGTCTGCAAACAGTAGAAATTCACCCCCTATCACTCTCAAAGAGTGTAAGACGAAAAGTCCCAAATGATAACTTTTGCTCCACGCCACAGGATGAAGGTATGATTACAAATGATTGTAGCTGGCAGCTGTTGTTATCACTGATCAGTGGCTGTTATCTGATCGTGGCCTCGTATGCAGGTGAAAAATAGCATGGTCCTTGTGCGAGGTTGGCACTAATGCAGATTGGGCCGAGAATTCAGGATACGCGAAAAAGAATTTGACTACAGTTTGAATCATCAGTATACTAATTTTGAAGAATCGCACAGGGCGCATCAACCCCTTCCCCATTAGTTACTGACTTGTTGGCTTGTGAAAATAATGAATAAAATGGATGACCCATAGCAAATACTACGGAGGTGATAATGTCGGAAAATAGCAGTTTATGGACGGCAACAAGGAGAAGCACGGTGATGTGGTCATGTGGCTTGAAATTAAGGTTACTAACAACAGCATATTTTTTGCACATATTCGGGGGGGGGGGGATATCGATAGTAAATTAGCCGACTTTTGTTAAATGGATTGGCAAACTGTCCATATCTTAAATCCTAGAATGGCCTCACTGCATATCAAACTGCCAACCAATCCATTTGGAGGGCATTTGCTCCCCTGGTCCCCTGAAAACTGCCATTGACTACAAATGCGTTGAAAATGCTGGTGATTGTGCCTTAGAAGGGGGAAAAGAAAGCTGACGATGACAATGATTGGGTATAATGATGATGATTATTGTTGATGATTTTATTATTGATTGAGCTCTTTTCTACAACAACACACTTCAAAAGACAACCGAAATTTGATCTGCAAAGAAAATGCGAACATTTTAGCAATATGTCCAATCACAAAGAAGAAAACAAGAACGTTGATGACAACTGACGACTATTATCAGAGCATAAAATGCACTACACACCCTCCTTGCTCTCTCTTCTTCTCCACATGGTAATCGTTTATTGAACTCTATTCCAGTTAATGGGGTATTGGTGGGAGGAAGTAGCAAGGAAGCATCCATCATGACGTATTGCACATTTATTGGTTTGTTCTGAAAGACAAAGAAATTCGTATTGAAACACTTGCTCTCGGGTGCCGTCCTAAAAAGTTGAGACGGGGGATGTGTTGTAAGGTACTTCTATGGACCACGATCTGAGACCACAACCAATAGCTCATTCAAAGTTTTCAAACTAAAATACATACAAAGTTATAAAAAAGTTAAACGGAAAATATACACACCCGGAATAGCAGGTCGATTTATACTTATAGAGTAGACACTCACTAGACTAGCATACGCTTGTTGGAAAAGAGGTTGAGCTCCCTTAAATCTCCCTCATTTTAGCAAGGAGGTGGAGCCTTCCTAGCCCCCCTCCACGGTACCTCCTGATCAGGATGGTTGGATAATTTCCTTATAAAAAATAAAGTTGATGGGTGAAAAAGCGCGATGTGGGTGAATATTCGCTAAAACTAAATAAACATAAAATGGGCGGGTGGATTTTTTTCTCACTTTTTCAAAACTTCAAGTGCCAATGAAGCATTTAAATGTATGGTGTTATTACATGGGAAAATATGATTCATCATAACGTAACCTCTCTTTCATTAACACTTGCATCTAGCAATACAAAATGTCTTTTCTGAGAGAAGCGTCCCTAAGGCATCTCTAATATAAGGGGTAGTTAACTATAGTTGGAACACAGTTCAACCGTAAATAAAAGGGGACGCTGGAATAAAGATTCCCTGATTGGATTTTTCACCCAAACTAATAAACATTCTGGCCCGATGATTCCGGATTCGGGAGTACGCAAAAAGTAAGTTATTTACATGGTGATTAGCATGGAAACCGAGAGATAAATCTTTATAACAAGGAAAGGAGACCACAACTATTTGTTAAACAAACAAGGAAGATCAAAAACTGAAAGAAAGTAGGCTTTTTGGTTAAAATAGATCGAATAAAACGAAACAAACCAGAACTTGATGATATTCATATTCAAATATCTCTAGAAAAACTTCATCTGCCTGAAAATCAAATTAAAAATAGCTATCAAATCCGTTGCCACGTAGATATGACCGATATATAAAGATCTGTGCACTATTTTCACTCAACTACAAATGGTAGGCTAGCCTCAGAGACGAGTTTCCGTTCCCGGCATCCATTGCTCCTTCCAAAACAGTACTAATCATATTCTTTTTGTGTGATTGGGTCAATTAAATCCCCAACGGGGCATATATTTTGGTAAGTTGATTGGAACCATCAATTTGATATTTATGCTAAAGAGGGACAATCGAAATAGTTCTCTAGGCAGTTTCACATGCGCTTGAATTGTTCAAAGTGGTTTTTCTATCTACTAAACCTATGATATTATTCTGTATAGGTGAGCCGTAAACTGGAGGGCAACCCTCCTTAAATAAATTAGCTAAATATCAGGCAAGGTGAAGGGCAACCCGCTTTAAATATGCAAAATTTAAAACATAGGGGTAACCTATAAACGGCTCGCCCATCCGATGGGAGGTTCAGGTACTTGACATAGACACACTCTGATCAGTATTCCTAAAACTTATCACAAACGCACCCGGATAGTCTTGATAGAAAATTAACGGGGCAGCCAAATTGTGCAAGAACTTACCCATTTCTAGCTAATAACTAACAAAAATTCAAAAGTTACAAATGTAATTGAGTTCAAAAACTCTTAATAATTACGTAAAGTGTACTTACACGATAGAAATTTCGCAACTGAAAGGTGCTTGCTTCTCGGACATTCTTGAGAAGATGGAATAATCATTTACACATAAGAAAAATGCTACTAAACTTTTCATTGTGACTTTCAAAATATCAAAAACATTGTACTGGAAATATCTTAAGCAATTTTTGCAAAAGTGCAAGAGAAAGAACACAAATTACAATTCTAGCCGAAAAGAACAGTGTAAATGACATTGATACACACACTGGGAAATCCAGATAGCGTGACCGACAAAGGTTGAGGACTCCTAAGGGCCCCTAAGCTTTCGAGGCCCTAAAGGGACCCCTGAGAGGTTCTAAAGGGGGCAGATGTTTAGGATATATTGATGTGCAAAAATATTTGGTAACAGCTTACTTATTGCTTTACTTCTCCCTTATTCATAAATATCTTTATCCCTACATTGTATAGATTTAAGAAAAACTTTAAGGAAGAAAAGGCCCCTAAGTAAATATTACAAAGGGTCCCAAGTCGTTCCACCTCGCCACTGGCTGTATGTATGTTCGATGAAGATATTTCTACTCTTCTGCGGTGCAAGTTTAGACTCAAAAAAGCAACTTTGCAAATAAATGCATTATAAAACACTGCTTTATTTCTCAGAATACCTAAAACAGTGAAGCATAAATATCTGTAAAAGTTTGACCAATAGCTCAAATATGCCTACAGAGAGCAGACTAGTTGGGTCGTTCTATATGAAACTGCTAATCATACCTCTATCATCGCAAAATGAAAATCTTTCAGTCTGCTTTTGCCATCTTTTACACCAAGACATTTTATAACAAAGACTGACATTTCCAATGTTACTAAACGAACTTTTGACCCTAAAAAGGTGAAATTAAAGGCTCAATAAATAAGACAAGCCTAGTCTGCAATTTAAAAATTCCTGAATTCCATCTCAGCATTAATACCAACTAGCTCTATTTGTTGATAATATTAGGAAAGTTACTGAAAAGCGTTTTAGCTATCTTGTGCATAACAATCAGTCTTCAAACCATGTCATTTTCAGTGTGCTAAATTGGTGAAAGGTCCTGGGGCCTCTTGCTAAGCCACCAACAAAAGAAACAAGGAGAAGAGCTAAGTAGAGAGGAAGAGAAAATCAAGTTTGTTGATTTTAGACTGAAAAAGGGCAATTTATAAGATCCCGGGAAGGCAGAGGCTCCATAGTTTACAAATTCTTGGAATGAATGGTGATACGTAGGGCAGAGCCCGTGGATTAAGTATTTCACATTGTATATGACATGTATGTGACACTACAAGCCCCTTCTCATTGCAATAAAGGACCAGTTCTACTTCTTTACTAAAGGCGACTTACCTAATAGCATAGTTTCTGAGGTTCTAACTATCTAAGAACACTAGTGCCCACACGTGTCTACGGTTCTGATATACTTCAAATTAATTCAAATTTATTACTAAATGCTATGAAATCCGTTGAGAACACAAGAGTCCTACCATCTCTCGATCCTTGCTCCAAGACTGAAATCAATCGCTCCATCAATTCTTCGCTGTATTCATCATTATCCTGAATCAATTTAAAAAAGAATTGTTAAACTGCACAAGAACCACTGACATTGCAGCAATCGTCAATTTACGCCATTAGCCCAAAAGACAATACTATACAAATAGCAATTGCAAGATTTCATTCCAAAATAGTTGGTTACTTTATTCTGTTTTATTCCACAGAATGTCACCATTACCTCTGGCAATGATATTTTCCCATGTTTAAGAATCTCCTTGTCAATTCCACCATTTTGAAGCAAAGCGTAAAAGAAGCTGATTGCAAACAAGGCTTCACAGTCACCGTTTGTGCAATCGAAAGCAGAGTATATGCTCTTGATGAAAGAACTGAAACAGAGATGGTAACAATTAATACCTGACCAGCAATGAACGTTCCAAGCAGATTTGCTACAAATGACTCTCTTAAATGAATCTTTTCTCTCTACTGCTTTTACAAGACAGTCTGCAAACCAGCTATATACATTTAGTGTAGACCTTAGTCCCAAAGTTCTTAAGTTAGAGTGAAATCCTAAAATACGTTTAACAGGACAGATTCTTGTGTTGGTATCAAGCTCTCATCATTAAGAGCTTTCCACAGTATACATCAGAAATACAGTCAATTCTCTCAAAGCAGACAGTTAAGTATGAAGTGGACACCTAGCTAAAACGGACACAAACTGAAACTCCCTGCAAAAGCCAATAGGAAAAGCTTTTTTCTTTGTCCCAAACGCATAAAACACTTCAAAGAAGCGAACACCATCAAAGTAACTTTTGTTTGAAAACAACGATATGAAGATAAATTTAACAAACAGGATTAAAACACATGTTGTAAATTGAATGTCACGTCCTATATCGGTGGCTCTTTTCGTTTTCGAGATATTCATTCTCGGTTGACGGTGACCAATTTTGATAAAAGCACGTGCGGTTGGCGAGTTCGCCTATGCGAAGAAACACTTAAGAGTGACATCGAAAAAGCAAAGAAATTTATGTTGACAGTGACAGCACAGACAATGATCCAGAAAAAGAAGAAAAGACACTCAAGCTCCCAACAATTGTATTGCTATTCAAATGGTAGATGAACTGACACAATTTGCAAAGAATATTCTGGAAGGCGAAGAGCCTTTAATATCTTTGAATTCAGTCTGCAGATTTCTTGAAGAAAGAAAAATCCAACTACTTTGTGAGCAAATTTTTCAGTATAAACACTCTATTTGTTGAATCACATCTTATTTTTTGAAATGATGAAAACGCTTTTTGTATTTGAGCTCCTCCCCGCACTCAATGACGGCAATTTTCTGTAAAGTGGACACCTCGTTAAAGCGGACACTTCTTCAAAGTCCAAAGGGTGTCCGCTTTAAAGAGAGTTGACTGTACTTTGCATAATTTAACGCGATTTGTATCCATGCCATTCATATGTAAAGCTTTGTCATACATTTACACTAGGGGTATGGATTTCTTGGTACCGTATACGCTGCTAATGGTTAAAATAAATCCAGCCAATACTTGTACAATCCTTGAAATTATTGTAACTTGGTAGCAAGTTCCGCCATCATAATCCTACTTCTATTTATCCAAGCCCATTAAGAGTATGGTAGGGGGATAAGTAGGGACTCAACCACTCCTAATTTCTATCAAATGACTTCTTCAGCAACAGCTTGGAGTCTTGAGTCCCGAACCTACTCTTGAGTCCCGAATAAACGTTCCCCCCCGCTTATTAATTTTTTGAAAAAATATACCCAAGACATCCTTATTCCAGACCTCCCGTTTATTATTCTTGTGCCTGTATTTCGATTGAGTAGCAAGTAACGTGAGAAACTCGTGTTTTTCACGTTGTTTACAGTTGAAATAAGTTGTGAAACTCATCCATAGCTATTCTAACTAGAGAAATTTTCCATCCACCTTGGTCATTCCAACCACTCCGTTTATTAAGTTTTTAGGAAATTTCCAACCCCCTACTATTCCAACCTCCCGTCTATTCGAGACTTAACAGTAAAACCCAAAGTGGGTAATCAAAATTCTTCATTGACAAAATAAAATGGAAAATGAGAGAATCAACAGAGAAGATCACTATTTTCTAGATAAGCTAAAGATTACATTGCATTACTACAACTTTCAATTCAATATATTGCACATACCCGGGCTTCTGGGTTGGACTGAGCTCCTAAAACGAAATACGTTATATTTCAACTTTGCTTAATCTCTATCTTTGAGTGAAAGCCAATGATTGACCTTCACATTGACATATGCCAGGAGGGAAGAGAAGGAAGAGATAGTCTCTTTTCAAACTAAGACAATTCAAATGAAATTCAGCGGCAACCTTAGGAATCATGGGAAACATGGAAGAAGATTCTGACTAATGTTGGAGCATAGCGGAAGGTACTTCCATAAGATGCACTATGCGAATCTGAGGTAGGTCTCATATTTAAATCAGCCTTTCAAGGTTCAATTGCTAAAAAAGCAAAGATAATGGGCTACCGGGGAAATATCCATGAAGGCAACGTGCAACCATGTGTGCGATGCGGCAAATAAGTAAAAGTTTCGGACAGAGGCTGTCGTTTGTTTCCATAAAAATTACCTTGCACTGCATTCCACATACGATCACTGTTTTATTTTACAGAAATTCATTCAATCAAAATTGCCGTTTTGAAGATTATACATTCACCATGGGTGTTTTAAAATTAGTAGATACTAGTAAAACCTGCTAACCAAAAAGGGCAAGGCTACGCTCCTGATTGACGTCCACAGTTGGAGAATAGTTACAGAGATGAACAAATACACTAAGAAATCTGTGATACAGATTCACTGTAACGTCACGTGCTTTGTTTTCCTCCTTATGAATGGATACATATTGACAGTTTCAGTCGAAATTATGCAGACCACTTTTGCAGACAAAAGCATGTCGCAATTTACCTTCAAATTCTGTTGCAGTTTTTCTGAAGTTACAGACACTACGGTGGCTTGTTCGGTGGTTGTCCGGTGGTTTTCTGCAATAAAGTAAACTGCACAGTCAGGGTTTTGATCAAACTTCAGCTTCCAGCTTCGGCCTGGTCAATGTTCTCATAGTAATACAACGGAAAACATGGAGGGGATGTCAAAAGAATCGTGATATATCGCAGGCGTTATTCCAAGTAAAAATTACAACTGCACTTGAAAATTGAGTTCTTGACACATTGACTATTTTCATGGGAGAGGCTGCTGTTGCAAAAATTCAGTTCTAAGTCACGTGACAATAAGTGAAAAAATGGCTCATGATTATATATATGTATGTACAGAAAATGCTTCAATATTTTTCAAACGTTTCGACTTACGTCTTTATCAGTACAAGACGTCCCAGTCATATACAGCGCATTTATAATTAGTATTAGTAATAAGTATTTCTTTCCACTAACAAAATATGGCAGTATGTCATTCCTTTATAACCCACCACAAAAATGACCAATGATCCTACCACAAAGAGATATATTACTAAAACATAGAACAGTACCTTCAGGGGTATGTGCGCCACTGGCATTTTCTGAAGCCACTTCAATGAGGCTGTCGCTCCCACTGCCTGACTGATCGAATACATCACTGGAATCTGATGATCCTTTATGACCTGTGTGAAGTAATGGTGTTTCTGTAAACCAGTTGCTTCTTAAACAATTACTAAACATTACGGAATGAACTACTGTGGTGGAGTCACTAACTAATTGATCAAAAATTTTCCGCAATAGAATACAATGAAAAATAAACTGTTTAGTAATGTTTATTCAGTGAATCAGTATCACGATTAGTAAGTAGAGCTTGCAGTGGGTCAACTTCCATTATCAATTGTAAACACCCATGTCTTTAAAATCTCTTAGAAAGGGCTTAATTTCATCCCAAATCTAGGACAAAGGAACTAGAAAAAGAATTTTTATAAAAAAGCAAAAAATTTAAGAAGATTGGCCTTTTTAGGTTCAACCAATAATTTTATTTCCTTAATTTTCTAGAAAATACTCTAATTTTCTTTCACTTCAGAAAAAGGGACGTAAAATTTGAGTTAAAAATTAAAAAAACAGGGTAAGTTTTCCAGAACCTCAGATGTGGTGCTTGCGCTTGACAATCAGAGTTTACCCATGGGGGGAGAGCTCAAACATCTAGCTAATAAAGTAGCTTGCATGAAACCATTCAAATATCAACAGATTTAACAAGAAATTCAGAATTTCACTGATCAAACCGAAGCTAAGAAAACAAGATCCTATTTAAAGTTCTGCGATTTCTATCTTGGAGCTATTAAAATGAACTCATGGAATTCTCAAACACCTATTTAAGTTACAAATTCATAGGTATAACAAAGACTTTTTCTTTTTCTTTAATATTTGATATTTCTTAGATTTTAAGTATTGTAAATAGTTGGTTTGAATTAGTTTTTTATAACTATGTATTATACCAACTGTAAAAAATTTTATAATAAAGATAAAAAATAATAATAACAAACAATATCTGCATGGATATGCATATAAAATAAAGCATAATTTTGAGAATGATGCGCAAAAACAAAGATGAATCATCGAGATTAAACATGTTCTCAATACGCACATATGCTTCCTAACTCATAACTTAAAAACGCTACTTGCTCAAAGCCTGCAGTATTTACTACAAAACCCAGCTTTTGAATGCTGCGTTTATCAGAGGAAATACGGTATCTGCAATCTCCATAACTTTTAGTCTATGCATTTTAGTTATATAAGTCAAACCAAAGTTATCCGCACCTGATTTTTCCTTCTGGTTTTCCTCTAACCTTTTCAAGTCTCCATCTAAAAAATGTTGGCGTCAAAATGTAGGGAAAATAACTTGAAATGAATAGACGTAAAAATATGCAAAAGATGGAAAAGATCCAATAAATGACTACGTTCGTACTGTATCTATAAGGCAAGTTTAAGAAGAGTAATAAGGGTGAACTTGGAGCTGATCGTCATTCACTGGATTTTGTGCATCTTTCGGGATGAGGGTTATCGGTGGTAAAGATATCGATATTCGTATAACAGATAGGTGGACCATTAATTCTCAGAGTCGTACGACCATATGCCAAAGTGCCTACTTCTTTAATTCGGAGGCTAAACTTCCCCTGCCCCTCCCAAAAATATGACCCAAGTTTGACCTTTCTAGCATAGCCTCTGTCTATAAAATTCCCTCAAATTGATTCAGTTCAGTATTTCAGAAGCCTTTTATATTGTTTTGAATGTAATAATCCAAGGACACTGTGTGAAAGGACTTCTACTGACATAAAATACCATTTCGGAACCTAAAAACTTACCGGTTACATAAAACGTTGAACCTTTCCTTTTTCGGTCTTTAGACAAGTACTGCAATTTCTGCATTAGGTTGTAGTTATCTTTTATTATTCCAGACGCTTCTAATTGTGATTCTAAACTATCCGGTGGCGGTACGAAAGCGCGGATACCAGGAGCGCCTCTCGGCGTACTAGCAAACTGAAGATATAACAAAAAAACAAAAATGAAAAGGACTTTACTTCAGCAGGGAAAACATAAAAAAGTTTAAGAAAATGATTTGAAGATGATGGTAGTCTTAGCCTAGGACAGAAAAAAACTTTTACACAAGGACAAAAATTTTGCTGTAGCTTGCGAAAAATTTGAAGACGAAAATTAATTCTGTGGAATGGGGTGTACAGGCTGCACGTAGGATTTGCGTCAACATTAAAAGAATAAAAATAAGTATGCCTCTTATCATTATATAACTAACAAAATAGCTAGCAAGCTTAATAAATAGCCTATCCCGACGCCGCTTTGTTAGCTTGGCCAAAGGTGGTGTTGCGGCGCCTATCTCTTCTATAATCAACCTGGCACAAAGATCAAATTTGCAAATGTAGCTCTTGGTTATACATGGACCAAGGCTGTCCCATGTATCGCAGGTTCGACGAATGAAAATTAGGTTCTGCTACGTAACATCTATCTTCAACAAAGCTCAAGAGCTAACTAACTAAAACTAATCAATACTAGGATACATAAGCAGCTTATTAAATTAAAAGATCAATTAACAAAATAGTTCAATTGTCAGTTTGGCACATCAAAAATTAGTTACGGTGCCACAGTAATCTGTTCGTCTCTCTCAACCAATGGGGGTCGTTTCCTGCACCCTACATACTCCCCCTCTAAAGAAAATGTCGTCCCTGACATCCTTGAGGATTCATGGAAGCGGTGAGAAAACGTTCTTCAATCTTCATTGACTTCCAACAAGTGTAAATACCAATAGCGAAAGAGAATAACAAAATAAGAGTTATTATCTGTGTTCAATGACTTTCCAGTTGGTATAAATTGTTTCAATTCCATAGTGATTCCTTCAGTAGCAATAACATTTGTTTCTCTGAAGAATCGTAACGACGTGACTTGCGAATATCGATTGTAAAAATCGATCGGGAAATAGGCGAGGCTATTTCGGTACGTACGAATGTACGAAAGCTGTTCATGTAAAAGAATACTTAAAATATAGTAAATGTAAAAATGAATATATATAAATGAAATTGAAAAATCAGGAACGATAACAATGTACTTCTGATAATCAAGCGAACTATTCGGTTCTTATACCGTGTGAACAACAACTGGATACGACTGCGAACGACTGGATGGTATAAAGCGACGTATCGACGAAAAGATAGTTGAAAGAACTGGAACACGCGGAACACTATTAATATTATGGACATTCGAAGTCAATAACGATTGACCTGGTGCATAATAAGCTAATCGATTTGGTGGCTGTCGACTACGGACTGGACGATTAGTTTCTTGTGTCTCGGACGACGTTTGATCGATTAAACGTTCGTGTGCGACACTATCAGGCATTTCGCGTTGTTTCGTCGGCTCATGGTCTCTATCATTTGCACAGTTCACGGCTTCTCCACTATCAGATACGTCTGGTATATCAATCGTTGGTACCGGCTCGTTTCTTAATGAGTCCGTCGGTCTTTCCAATATTCGATTATTATTCGCGGGAATAAAAATTTCATCTTCTGATTCACTGTCAGACATCGAACTATCTGTCGCACGAGAATTAGAAAGTCGTGTTGCAGATCGTGTATGGTACGTATTGCGCCTACGGCCTTTCGAAATGGGTTGTTGCGGAGCAGCATCCGTATCCATTGGCAATTCGTTGCATGGCAACAATAGATTCCTATGCAATACTCTAATAGGACCTGATCCGTTTTCTCGTTGTATTTCGTATACGGGCGAAAAATTATCTTTACGTCGAATAACGCGGTGAATTTCCTTTTCCCAATACGACCGTAATTTACCGGGTCCTCCCCTCTCCGACAAATTTCGAACGAGCACCCGATCGTTCGGATGGAGATCAATTGACTTAGCGTGCAAATCATAACGAGCTTTATTATTTTCTCCAGCGGCAATCGATCGACGGTTGGCAATGCTATAGGCTTCTTCCATGGCTTGTTTCCATTGTTGTACATATTCATTATAGCTACGCGCAGACGAAGGTTGATCAATGTTAAAAATCATATCGATAGGTAAACGAGGGTGTCTTCCAAACAAAAGATAAAATGGCGAAAAACCGGTAGAATCATTCCGCGTGCAATTATAAGCGTGAGTGACCTTACTGAGATGCTCGTGCCAACGACTTTTATACGATTCTGGTAAAGTACGAAGCATAGATAATAAAGTACGATTAAAACGCTCTACTTGTCCGTTACCTTGCGGATGATAAGGTGTCGTGCGCGAATGTTTAATGTCACAAAGTTTTTGAAGGTGATCGAAAAGATTGTTCTCAAATTCTGCCCCTTGATCGTGATGGATCTTAGTAGGAAAGCCAAAACGTAAAATGAAGTCGTTATATAACTTGGAAGCAACAGTTTTAGCAGACTTATTCAGAGTTGCATACGTCTGAGCGAAACGGGTAAAATGATCGACGATGACTAAAATGTATTCATAACCTCCTTTGCTACGCTCTAAATGCAAAAAGTCGATAGAAATCATTTCGAACGGAGACGTAGTAATAATCGGCTGTAACGGAGCTCTCGTATGAAATGTTGGACGTTTCTGTTTTACGCAAGTGCAAACGTTGTGTATAAAATGTTCAATATCTGCGTGCATACGAGGCCAGAAAAATCTTTGTCTAGCTAGGTCCAAAACGCGTTCGGGTCCAAGATGACCCATGTTTTCATGCAGCTCCTTAATGACTAAGCGATGGTATTTCTGAGGTAAAACGATTTGTGAAAGAGTACCGATGTTACGTTTTAAGAGACCATCCTTACGTACAAGTTTAGGCCAATCGCGTAGCAATCGTTTTACAGCAGGAGATTCATGCAAAAGATCTTTAGGTAGAGGCTTTTTACCGTTGTCCATAAAATGAATAACGCGACTTGTAACAGGATCACTTAATTGGGCTTGAATTAAATCGTTTACTGTGAATGATAAATCTTTCTGAGAAGTCATATCTTCAATAGCCAAAACATTTGGATCGATCGTGAGTGGCGTAATCCAATTCGATTTACCAGTAGCGAGCATATTTACAGCGGATGTTACTGCAGTTCTAGTTTTTGGTAACATTTCCTCAGTACACGTGATCATGTACGATTCGAAATCGGGAATGCGCGAAAGAGTATCGGCATCGCAATTTACTTTACCTGGTCTATATTTTATGGTAAAATTAAAATCAGCTAACTCATTGACCCAACGTAAACCAGTGGCATTTAATTTTGCGGATGAAAGTACGTACGTTAATGGGTTATTGTCGGTATATACAGTGAAAGAGGGCGCGTAATATAAATAGTCACGAAACTGATCACATATCGCCCATTTCAGCGCTAAAAATTCGAGTTTACCAGAGTGAAGGTAGTAGTTTTTCTCTGCTGGCGATAAAGTACGAGAGCCATATGCAATAACTCTTAACGAACCGTTTTGACGTTGATACAGAACTGCACCTAATCCTACTTCTGATGCATCCGTATGGAGTATAAAAGGATCTGAAAAGTTAGGATAAGCCATAATCGGAGGCGATATCAGCTGTTCAATTAATGTGTCTAAGATACGCTGGTGTTTTTCGTTCCAAATAACTGAACTCTTAGAGTGCAACTGATTATTCGATTTCGATGTTTGATTGCACGTTGATTTGTTTTTTTCAGACTTCGATAATAGGTCATACAATGGTTTTGCAATCGATGAGAAATTTTTAATATACCGTCGATAATACCCAAGGAGGCCAAGTAAACGTCGAACATCACCTACGGTTTGTGGGGTCGATTTTTGCAAATGCAAAAGTGGCTTGATACTCTCTGGATCTAATTTATATCCTTCGGGAGAGATGATTCTTCCTAGAAAGTTAACTTCTCTCCGAAACATGTTACATTTCCGAGGCTTTAATTTTACTCCATGTTCTCTTAGGCGTTGTAAAACTTTTCTGAGATTTGCCAAATGTCCATCGAAAGTTTTGCTGAACACGATTACGTCATCCAAATATGGAATACAAATTTCATCTCGTAAGTCTCCTAAGCAATTTTCCATAAATCGTTGGAATGCACCCGGCGCATTGCGAAGTCCAAAGGGAATCCTCTTCCATTCATACAATCCCCAGGGGGTAATAAAGGCTGTAAGATGTTGACTCTTTTCACTAACGAAACCTTGATGGTATGCCTTACCCTGGTCTAAAACCGAGAACCACGCGTTTCCCCCCAAATTATCTAGCGTTTCTTGAATCCGCGGAATCGGATGACGATCCGGAATAGTCTTTTGATTCAAAGCACGAAAATCTACACAAAGTCTCAACGATTGGTCTTTCTTTCTTACACAGACTACTGGAGAGCTGTATGGAGAGTCCGATTTACAAATAAAATTTTTATTTAAAAGGTCTTCGATATACGCTTTTACTTCGGGGTAAAGCGGTCTTGGTACAGCAACGTAATTTTTCTGCACAGGAATGTTATCTGTCAGATTTATATTCAGTTTTAGATTTGGGACTGTACCAATATCATCATCATCTTTCGAAAATGAATTTTGTTCCTCGCATAACAAGTTCAAAGCAGATTGTTTCTGGGTTTCCGTAAGACCATCTAGATTAATCTGTTTGACATGATTTGGAATATTTTTATCAAAACCAACCTCACTACGGACATTTGCGTTTATAGTAGGTTCGGGACTGGCAACTTTCTCTTTCAACTTCACATCTACGGGGGTTACGGATTGTACTAGCTGAATCCGACCAAGAACCGTGCGTTTTGGCAAAACGATATCATGTTTTGTAGTGTTTTCGACTAAGAATTTGATAACGCTTGTTTTTCCGGGTTTTAATGAAAATAATGATTCTGAAACAACAAGGCCGCGTGGTAACTCTGGATTTTCTTCAGGTTCGAAAATAACAGGAATTGCGGAAGCGATAGGTCCATGATTAATCCTACACGAAATCTCAGAGCATTGTCCACGTTTAATCAAAGCGTTTTTCTTGTTTGTTCGAACAGTACACAAATCAGCATCATTGTTAGCTTCAATAATATGATATAAAGTATTTACATTGTTACGACTCAAAGATGAGAAGACACACGCTAACTCAGGGCTAGTTAGTCCGGACTTTATACATAGCTCGATTACGTTATACCCGACAAGCGGCATTGAAATGTCGTTGGTCGTTACTAGGAACGGAACAAGAATCGGGTCCTGTCTGTTTTTCAATGTAAAAGTAAACTCTACAAATCCTGTGTACGGTATTGACGTACCATTAGCTGCAGTCAAATCTAATTCGCAATCGATAAGTTCTGAGATGTTTCTCAACTTCATACCGGGGAAACGATTACGAAGAAATTGTTCCGAAATAATAGAAACCTGGGCACCCGTGTCCCATAAAGCTTCGACAAACAGTCCATTTAGTTTACAATTAATTGTACATCGGTTCCCAACAATTTTTGCGATTTGAGACGATTGTTTTGGAGTTAAGTGCGTTACGAAATTCGGTGGTACCGCATTTTTATGCGACTCGTTATTTAAAGTTTGAACTGCCGCGCAAATAGCTTTATGCTGTAACCAATGTTTCCGCTGGCATACTTTACCGCAATACTTAACAAGGCAACAACCGCTACATGTCCAAATAGTCAATCCGTTTTGTATAGTTCCACAATAATTACAACGTTGAGGCTTCGCATCGTTATCGGTTACTCCACGCCCCCCTGGAATAACCGTGGCAGGTTTCCCTGATTCCTAAAGTGAGGACACTGCGAACGAAAATGTCCATGCTCCCCGCATTGAAAGCAATGGTCACACTGTTCCGTCGTGCCATTTGAATGACAAGTACGGCAACATGCGAGACGACTATAACGAGGCGGTCCGCTGTATCTGTTCCGCCACCGACCGCGCGCTCTATTAGAAAACCTAGGTGCCAAGTTGCCTCGAGCAGAATTGTTAGCTTGCTGCTTAATTTCGGCTAATTGACTTTTCAAGTATTGAATTTCTGCTGAGAGTTTACTTGTTTCAGACTCGACTACCATACTGTTTTCCCGAGGAATGTTAGGGCTCTGTTTATTCTGTTTTTCATTTTCGACAGTAATAGCTTGCGCCTTCGCTGCTTTGGTACGCTCAGATGCAGCTCCAATCTTCGCTTTTCGCTCGGATTGTTTCGTTGCTAAGTCATTTACGCTTCTCATTAACTCATCGTCAGTAATATCGCTTTTCCTAAGGAATGGCCGGAGATTAGTAACTAAGTTCTCATCGCGCAGTCCAGATTCGAAGGCTTTCAAAAATGACTTTTCGACTAATTGAGAGCTATATTCTGATTCAGCATTTTCTTCCTTAGAGGCGCAAGACACTCTATTTCTTGCATCTAAAAGTCGGAGTAGAAACTGTTGCGCGGTTTCCTTAGGCTCTTGAACAGTCGTAACCATGGCCTGAAAAAGATCAGCAGCCGTCTTTTCTTGGAAAAATACGCGCAAAATTGATCGCAATTTCCCGAGCGAGCGTTGTGGCAACGTTAAGATGTAATTTCGCAAACTACTGTGAGGGGATATTGATTTAATAATGGCATCACAAACTTCTTTTTCGGAATAGCCCCTTTCTAAACCAGTATCTATTTGATGGATTAACGATACATACGTTAGTTTATCATGTTGTCCAGGCTCACCAATTTGACCAGAAATTTTGAAGTCTCTAAGTAGGACAGAAGATCCTGGCTTAACAGTTTCGGATTTCGCTGGATTAGTTAGATTAGCGCTAGCAGAATCGATACTATCAGAAATGCTTGTCTCCGTTACTTTTTGCTTTGCAGCCCGCAACTGTTCGGAAAGGGTTTTTCTTGTTTTGTCAGATTCTAGTTGCAGTAGTCGCAAATCGTCTAGTTGCTTTTCAAGATAACTAATTTCTTGTTGAACTCTGGTCTGTTCCTCAGATTTAGGTAAGGAGGAAGGCGATCCTTTAACATTCGAAATTGTATCACGTAAGAAGGTGTCCACATTAAAATCTTCCGTTGGATTAGATATAGCTTCCTCAATAGCATTTCTAATTAGTTTAACCAGTTGAGATCTACTTTTATCTTCTATACTTTCTTTAACCTTGAGCAAAATGGAAAGTTCTAGTAACTTTTCAATACTTTGGTGGCAAAGAAGCGCATCGAGTTCTAATTGCAAATCTTCGATTTCAGACATATCCAGTAATATTGACACGTAACCAGCAAGATAATCTAACAATATGTAAAACCAAATACACACCCCACCCCGCAAAACAAAAAGCGGAGCGCCGAAAGTCAAACAGAAGAAAAACACTTAGCTGAGAGGGGTACGGTCGGTACGCCCTCGGGCTTGAAACGGCGAGCAAACCACTGAACAGCGAACAGGCAAGGCAGCATCGAGGAAAATCGGCAGCAAACCAGGATACCGGCGGAACAGTTGCGTAGCATCAAATAGAAAAACTCACTGGGCGCCAAATGTAGCTCTTGGTTATACATGGACCAAGGCTGTCCCATGTATCGCAGGTTCGACGAATGAAAATTAGGTTCTGCTACGTAACATCTATCTTCAACAAAACTCAAGAGCTAACTAACTAAAACTAATCAATACTAGGATACATAAGCAGCTTATTAAATTAAAAGATCAATTAACAAAATAGTTCAATTGTCAGTTTGGCACATCAAAAATTAGTTACGGTGCCACAGTAATCTGTTCGTCTCTCTCAACCAATGGGGGTCGTTTCCTGCACCCTACACAAACACTATTTCAGACAATTCGCACTGATTTAAAATGGTTTGAAAAACAACCAGATGATGTCATCCAAATGTATCTTGTATTATTGGAATACTGGCAACACCTGAAGCCGTATGACACGTAGCAGAACTCAATTAATTATAAATCATGCTCACCCTCTGTTTGAAAGTAGGTGAATTATCCTTAAAGCCAGTGGGAAGAGCATCTTCGTCTTCGTCATGTAAAATCACATCAACCAGTACAGAAACAAGAGGACCATGGTTCATTATAAGGAGATGCTGAAAATGAGAAACTTCCTTTTTTAAAGAACTTCAATTGCATAGTCATTCATACCACCCAATGGTTGTGTGAGCCATAGTCGACCAGGGTTAGTAAAATGTGTCAAGAAATAATACCATTTTAATACCATTTGTAAATCTTCTACTCTTTACTTTCAACTTTAATTTTATGTTAGCATTGTTGTATCTCATTATCTTTCTCGGCGCTTGAAATACATTCGAATTGCTTCTGTCTGTTTCCGACCATTCATTTGGAATCTTTAAATACAACAACAATACAAAGGCACGGCAAGACCAAGAAAAGCCGCTGGCATGGTAAAGAATAGGAGTATTGGTGTACAAGCTCTGACTTTATCAAGGCTCTTCGAAAGCATAACTAAGCTACTTCCTGACAAAACACTTTAACAACACCTTCCGAAATACAGACGTGGGCTCAATTTTCTTAACTTTTCACGAATTTGAGGCTGAGATTTTCTTAAGATTTTCTTAACTTTTGCAGGAATAAAATGGATGAAATAGGCTACTCTGTATTTGTTGGGCCACCACAAGTCTCGATCTTTGTACGAGAGTTTGCAAAAATGAGCCAATATCAATTTCTGGCATGCAAAGAAGATGAACTGTGATTTTCCTAGCATTTTCTTGAACTTGAGCTTTGTGATTTTCTTAGGATTTTCTTAAGATTTTGGCCATTTGAGCCTCATTTTCTTAGAAACTGTTTTCTTATAAAAAAGGCGCAATGAGAGTTCATGTAAACGCCTCAAACTTCATCTTCCTAACAATTACAGCTAATGTGAAGGACAAAGCAATTGACAAAAATAATAAACTTTGTAGAGCAAATGCTTAGCCTAGCAAATCTTCGAACGAATACTTAAGCTAAAGCAATGAAGGAGTCATTACCATTAGAACGCTCAAAAGCTTTAATTTGTGGAAACTCAGAAAACCATGTCATATTCTCTGAGGTATAAGGTGAAGTTTGCGAAAATTTTAATCAAAATTTAATTTCCGAAATCTTCTAAGACAAAATTCCAAGGAGAGTGATTTTGATCACATGGAGGATTTGACCCAATACACTATGAGATTGCGAATTAACATAATGAACTCAATGTCGACCCACAAAAGTTTTACGCAAATGCAACCCTACTTCATAAACATCTGCTTTTCAGAATAAGTACAGCTGAAATGACTATAAACAATGGCAAATTACTAGAGATTTAAAATAACAAAGCATTTAATCTAATTCACCTGAGCAAGTAGAAAGAGCGACACAAGTCGATTGATTCGTATCCTGTTATGTCGTTCCTACGAAAAATATGAAAAACTGGAGGGTATACCAAACCCTTAGAAACATAAGATCAATGTGTACTCTACATTAAACTAAATTGTTATATCCAAATGTATATTATAGGTCAAAGACATTGTCTGATACCACTAGCGGCAGTAATGATAACGTAAACCCTCAAATTGCCCCCTCGAACGAGCACCCTTCGAATACACCCCCCAATTTTCAAATTGCTAATATGCTCCACCGTAGAGGACGATGAAGACCTAGATATAGACTGAGCAATAAATTTAGATTGTTCTTTTAATACTAAGGAGAAAAAGAGTTTTTGACAATCAGTTTTTTATGCGACATGTGTCAAATAATTCTATATTAAGCTCTTCCCTCTAATACGTTCCCATCCAAAAAACATAAACAATAAATAGGCTCCAGGGGGATAACGAGGATTTACAGTAATAGCGAATTTGTATCGATAATGAGCAGAAAACGGTTCTAAAAGGGACAGTGATAATACTAAGATTGATACTTGGTTCAAAAGCATCCCGTGTCAAAGTCCGGTTACTACTGTGGCAACTGGTTGGTGTCCTCATTCACAGTGACTTCTCCAAGGCACCTACAGCCTAATGCTTTCAACTGAGAACTATGTAACAATCTAGTAGCTTAAAGCATTCCTTCTATTCAAAAACTGGTAGAGTACACATGTTATTCACTTGGCACAATGCATGGCACTGCGTTATGGTATAAGACCAAACTATAATATCAACGAAGAGTTTACGGCATTCAAGGTACCAACTACTTATGATTGTAACAAGGCCTCTTCTGCATGCAGTTGATGCAATAGTAAACACGTATAGAATGTCATTTTTCCAATAGAGTAGCACATTTTAACGTCACTGACGCTAATTCTATCGAGAATACAATCGAACAACCCCCTGGAAAGTACGATCCTCATTACTAGAATCAGGGGTGAGGTATGCCAACCAACACAAGCCGATGGCTAATCTACAAGTCCTTAAATTGCCTAAATCCAGTATTAATGTCTTCATGATGCTCGATGAAAAAGAAGAGCAGAAATACGCAATTGGAAGTCTAATAAGGCCATACGAAATTCAACTCCCAAACATTGTGGAACAAGAGTTAGCAATAGTTGCAAATGCTTTAGGGCTACAATAAGGAAACACTTAGTGTTCTGTTAGAGCTGTCGAATTATCGAATGTCAATGTAGTTGGTTTCCTTTGTTTTTTTATATTTTCTGTATTGGCAATGGGGTAGTCAGCGTATATTGCTCCCCATGGTGTTGTCTTTTGTAGTGTTGGTAAAGTAATATGAGTAATGCATGGTTCACTGTAATTTATTGTAATTGTTATACGAATAGAAAAAAAATAAGGAAGCAAATATCATACCTCAGGGTTTAAATCTTCAGGTAATGAGTAAACATAAAGTGGAATTAGTAGTCTGTTTAACAAATGATCGGTTAAAATAGTATTGAGTCGTTCGATTCCCAAGCAAAGAATGTCATGAAGATAGTGGAGATCATCGAGATGGTCAGCAACAAGCATCTTCAGCGTGTCACATTTCAAATGACTGAAACATAAAACAAGCAGAATATGTCAACAATTTATGCAAAAACGACTTCTCCTTGTGGGATTGCTTTGAACGTAAACTTATCAACTACTTTTTTAAACTAAAGAATCTCGACCAACAACCAAACACGATGACAGGAAGATACGAGAGTAACTTGTTAAAATTTTGAGGAAGCACACTTTCGAATATACTCCCTGATGCGACAAAAGTTGCCAAATGCAACAGTCAATTCAAAAAAGTACAAAAAAGAGCAGGATTCACATTGCTATTACATAATATGACGAATTTAGATAAACAAATTGTAAATAGGTAAGACCCGTTGGTCTCTATTTGTTTATTCAACTATTTCTTTAGCCAACTACAAATAAGTGTGCAATTATTACTACTATATACTGAAAGTATGATCCGTCAAAAAATTTTAAAATTATCATCGTTCGCGAATCTATAATTCTAATACAATCTAATTTTTAGAGTTCACTACAATAAATTGTTTCAGTTTCAAACCGTGCTTGGTTGTGTTTTTGAACACTTTGGGGGACGTAACATTATTCCAATGCCAACTCGTACAAATTGTCATTGATAAAGGTTCATAACATCTAATCTCTGCTACAAAGATTTCTTCCTCCTAAGCTAATTTATTTTCTATATGGCAGTTCAAGAGCAAGGGAGTATTGAAAGGAAATAATGAAAACTTCATTCAAAATATATGTAAGAACTCTGATCATTCATGAACAGATAAAATCAAGCTTTCTCTTATCTTCGAACTTTACTCTGTTTGCCTTTATTTCAATGCAAATATCAGCTCTCCGAGTAAACTGTCATAAGTATGGGAACAAATATATGTGAACGAAAGATAATTTTCTGGTCGTAATAATCATGTTTGAAACTTCAAGGTTGCAAATTTGCAACTGAAAAAATCTACGGTCCAAGCGTCCAGCATTCGCTGGTCAACAACGGTGGTCGAATTGTGAGTGCGTACCAGTGAACTTTGATTTATAATAGAATGAAAAATTTGTTCGTGAATGGGAAAATAATCAAAAACACCTTACTCTGAATCATTGATGACGCAGTCATGTAATTCAATAGCATGCTTCCCAATAAACCAGACAAGATTTGAGAAGTAAGGATCTGCAGTTTTGTCACAGATGAAATTCAACATGCCCTCGTGTCCAACTACAACACACAATGTAGAAACCATACAAAAAGATGTCTAAAAGTTCATAATTCTAAAAAGGAAATTCATATACACAGTCATATCCACAGTCAGTCAACTAAATCTACCAAAAGTGAGAACTACAAACTATGGTACAGATACAGTACGGTTCATGGGTCAAAGAGCGTGGGCAAAATTGCCAATCGAATTAAAAGCTTCCAGCTCTTTGACAGTTTTTAGAAAATATCTAAAGTCAGAGAAAAGCAGACATTGCAACTGTAGGATCTACAAGACTTCTATTTATGGATTAGGGTATTTATAATTTTCATATTTTTCTTCTTCCTTTTACTTTTTTATCTTGTAAATAGTTGGCCTAAATTAGCTAAAGTAGCTACTATAAACAGCCAACTTTAAATTAAAGAGTTAATAATGATAAACAATAATAATATTAATTGTTCGATTGCAACAGGTATTTGATTCAATGATTGAAGTTTGTATCAATGTGTTCTGCATACCTTTGTAAATATTAAGAGTTAAAGTCCTCACAGCGATTCTCACCATGCTCTCTGAATGGTTGAAAAACTTGATAGCTTCAGTGTAAAGCGGAAAGTCGTTCTTTATCTAAAGATGGAGAACAGGTAAACACACTTTAGACAAACATACACTTTAAATGCATCCAACTTGTATTAAATGAATGATGCACTCATATGTCAGACATAGAATAAAAAATTACGTTGCAATGAAAGATACTATTTTTGGTAAACGGGTATAACTCCGGAGTAGTAAATCGAAATGGAAAACTGGCAGTTCAATTTCAATACCGGTTCGGTAACTTTGACATGGTACCAGAAAAACCGTTACGAAATCAAGGCATATGAGTCTCTATTTCAGAGAGAATGCATCTTTGGACATCCTCTTAACCCTTTATATCAATATGAGTCGCCATAATAGGAACAGAGAAATAATTCAAGGGTAGGATTGACCTGCGATTGTCATAGGAAAGTAGGAGAAATCAGCATGAGGCAAAGCTTGTAAAATGTGGACATAAAGAGTCTAGATTAAATTGAAAGCCAATTAAATTTGGTGAAAGACTATACAGGAATATGCAAATATGCATACAAAAGAAAATTATTCTCAGTGACTTCAACTAGTACTCTTTTGTCTCAGTCAATGAGACAAGACATTAAAATTGCTACTTGGTCTATCTTTGTACCAGTGAACTACCATTAATCATCATGATGAGCCAAGACCACGATTCAGAAGAATATCAATAAATGCTTTAATTTCTGAAAGTCTCTCAACTTAATATTGAAATTTGCTAAGAAAACACTTCAGCTTCTTCATTCTTAAAAAGCTACCGTAAATACTCGACTATAGGTTTTTAATTCACATTTTAGATATTAAAATCATGGGTTGGACTTATAGTCGAATAACGTACTCTCACACATTTTTGCACACTACCTCATGCTGAATTTTGAACATTTTTCATACAACATTTCCTATGTAAGTGGTATCTGTGTCAATTTTGGAATTCTGTAGACAAAGGATTTAAGTACCTATTTGAAATGCGGATTTTACAGAATGTAGCCGTCCTTATTTCATTTACATTGTCATTTATTACGCTTTTTTCATCACATCTATGCAACTGGTAGCCCCTTGCCGGAACTCGAAGACAAGGCAGCTTCAGTTCGTAGCATATGCAAAATGGCAACAAGTCTGCATGGTGACAGAATATAAGTATGGACAGTCCTCAACGTGGTTTCATGATTTTTGTATATTTCTCATATACTGGTACAAAATTCTAAACGCGGGGGTCGACTTATATTAGGGAATTTGTAAAATTAACAATTTTTATCTCCATTTTTTTTGGGGGGGGGGGGTCGACTTATAATCGAAGTAGATTTATAATCGATTATATATGGTATTCAACAAAAGTTTACTTCTTAGCAAAGTCAATTGGATGGCCTCTTTAAACAATCCTTCAAAACAGCACAAAACTGATAGTAGTTGTAAGGCAACCCACACTTCAAGGTCTGCAAGATCATAATGTAAAAGGATAGAAAACTCATGGTATTAAACATTAGTCATGCCTTTCAACATCATGATTAAAAAGAACCCATTGATGCTGAATCAGTTAATCAAAACCAGAGACATACCTCATTAAAGTAAAAATTCACAGTATGCTTATTAAGCTTTAATGATAAAGTCTTCAGAAATGAGATGTAGTAGGCAAGAACCTATAATGAAACAAAAACACTCAACAGCAATATTCATTTCAACAAATGAGCTATCAACATTCCCTCCTTTTCTGGAAAAGAGGAGCTCTACTTAAGTCCTCTGTGTGTGTGTGTGTGTGTGTGTGTGTGTGTGTGTGTGTGTGTGTGTGTGTGTGTGTGTGTGTGTGTGTGTGTGTGTGTGTGTGTGTGTGTGTGTGTGTGTGTGTGTGTGTGTGTGTGTGTGTGTGTGTGTGTGTGTGTGTGTGTGTGTGTGTGTGTGTGTGTGTGTGTGTGTGTGTGTGTGTGCATATTTCACTTTTCTTGTCACTTTAATGAAGTCCATTCTATAGCATGATAGTATGACTTGTATCATACTTTGTAGTGGCCTTGAAAGGCAAAGGGCAATATTATGAAAAACAGAGAAGAAATCAAAACTCACATTGAGGTATAATAGGTTACATGCAAGTGATGAACACAAAATTAAATGGATAATGAATTAGTGATGTGTGCAAAGGCAATGGGTCACTAAATGAAGTGACACTGTAACTAATGCACAACAACTTAAATGAACTGTAGAGAGATAGATAAACTAAAAGGATCAATGAATAAGTAAATTAATCCAAAAAGTTAAATGTGTACAATAGGAAAACGCCATCTGATACCTCTTCATTTTCAAAATCAAACTTATGGACAATGATTGAGTTAACATGGTTGTTCGACAGAAGGAAATCTGTTGATGAAAACAATTCAAACAATAATTATGGAGAACTCAAAGGCCCCATTTTAATGCTGAATAAAAAATCAGCACATATTCTTCACCATTTTTTTGTCTACATACATACATTCTATAGTTGGCTATGCAGGCTGGCTCGAAGCAGCAATAGCAGATGTAGACCTGCAATACTGTAAGCCTAATTACATTTTACTTATATATATAAACACACACACACACACACACACACACACACACAAACAAACAAACAAACACACACACTCCAAAAGTAGAAAAAGTAATAGCAGGCAATAAAAACCACTTTTTTGCTTATATCTTGCTTAAAAGCAACAGCAAAATTGACAATACAAATATTTGAACCATTCTGATGTGTCTATGAGAGTTGATAAAGACTAATAGATAATTTAATACTATGTAGAAGAGGGAGTTTTGACAAGGAGCTTTTTATGCAACTTGTGTCAAGTAATTTTATAAGCTCCCCCCTTAAATAAGTCCTCCCCTCAAATAAGTCCCCACCCAGTAAATACACAAAATAAATAAGTCCCAGGGGGCCAAATTGAGGACTTACAGTATTGATATTGAAGATGTGAAATTAAGTTAAAGAGCCACACTTACATAGTGATGTCTCATGTCTGATATTCTCAAACAGGATATTCAGAGTTTGCAACAATTGGACAGTTATATATGTTCCACAGTTTTGTGTCATTATTCTCAGGAAGAATAGCAGCATGTTCTTCTCAAGGAAGAAGCTACAAAAAAGAAGATAACTTTATGGATATTGCTAATAATGATTGGCAATTAAGGTGAATCATGCTAGCAAATTTAACACCATTTTGGCAATCTCAATATCAAAACAGGTAGGCCTTAAGGTCTATTCATAATAGCTGATATTAATTCAATATTTGTACTAACTCAGAAAAATTCTTAGCAGAATGTTTAATTATGTAACTACATCAATATATCTAAGTAAATCGCAAAACATACATTGTGATAAGAGATTCAATTGTGTACATAACAATACATGAAAAGTCTGTTGGTACAACAGAACTTCAAAAAAGTGAGATCATTCTTTAAGCATACTGAAGAGCTTTGTCATCTGACACTCATCAGAGTGTGAAATGTTGGATAACGACCAAAAGGTGAACTGAAATATATAGCCAGATGCAGATACAATTGATATAGATGCATTATTCATCATATCACATGTATCTGCATCCAGCTATATATTTCAGTTCACCTTCTGGTTGTAATCCAATGCTTTATACCCTAACAAGTGTCAGATAAAACATCTTCTAAGTATCTACAATATATGCATGAGCAATAAAGAAATCACATGATACAATTTGTGTGTAAACTAACACTATCAATCTTGTCAAATGAAAAGGCTTTTAATTGGCAAACAGAATAGCTCTGCATCTCAGAGAGGTACCCATGATAGAAAAGGGGCCCTGAACTCCCACATTTTTACAATACAGTCTATAAGATGCATTAAAAAAAATTGCTATGGGGATAAGAAGAATGCTTATTTTGGTTATGTAAGTGAAATGCAAAGTTGTGTTATGTGATGACTATGTGCAACACACTGTACCATATACCATAGTTAGCACAGATAAATAATAAGGAATAAGTTTTCTAAAAATGGGTATTTCCCTGGGGCTGCAGGAGTTTGAAGTGGATGGTCAAAAACCTATTTTGACACCCCAATACTAGGCTTATGGATATGCCACTGCTATATCCTATGGAAGGATCACAAAGGAAGAAACTACTCACTCAAACACAGTTGAATCATTTTGATCACCCCAGATTAATATCTCAGCAATTGACCTCAATGTCTCCACTAACAACCCTTTGTTAGCTTCTGTCACAACACTGTTCTTTGTCAAAACAAAGTGCAGATACCTGCAAAACAAACTTAATTAGACTATATGAAACATAGCATTTTACATATCTAAATGACATTGTTGTAAAACTATGCTAATATTTACTGACTGGAAATGAAAGAGCTGCTAGTCCATACAGACAATAATATGTATCTAAATCATATATAGCTATACACATACAGACATTTATAGATATATATATATATAATATATATATATATATATATATATATATATATATATATATATATATATATATATATATATATATACATATAGGAAGGATCAACCAAAAAGACAGTTGTCTGTTAGTAAATGTTTTGATTAAAATCTTCATCAGTACTCACTCATGCATGAAGATTTAATTGAAATGTTTACTAACAGACAAGTGTATTTTAGAATTAGTTTACATATATATACTGGTCAAATACCATAAAAAATGGCCTAGTGACTACCTTAAATGTCTTGCCTAGTACTCACTGACACTGAAATCACCCATGTTTATGAAGAGGAAGAGAATAAACATCAACACAACACATGCTTCACTCACCAGACACAAAGAGAAACAACACTGCAAATAAGTTTCATTTTAATTGTCCCAGTCGTTTTCACTAGCATTTCTTCAGATAAGCAAAGAGAGAGGATGGGGTCACTAAAGCAATTGCATACCCCTTCAGGCATTATCAAAAACATGAATTTATGTGTGCCTGATAATTCTGCTTTTGATTTTATCATATCAAGTCTTAGTAACCATCCACTTGACTGAACACCAAACATTTGCTGTTGGTTGGCCATTTACTAGCCATTCATTGGACATATTTCAAATCCCTGCATCAGTATTCTGACTGTTCTCTCAGATATACAGAAATTGTATTCATTTGTTTACCCAAATATGAGATGTATCCATATTGATACTTGATGAGTACTGCCTTATAAAATTCTCCTTTGTTACTATTACTCTCCTTACCACTTCCTTGAACTATCTTCCATGTATCCAAAACAAAAGTTTTTACGTATTGGCCGATTGAAAAATGACAAATGAAGCCTAATGAACAGGTAAATCATGCATGAATCTTTGCAATAACATGATATAACTATGAGTATAAATAAGAATGAAGTTAAGTTACGTTTTAACAGTCTTTTATTTGCATAAAGATGGAAGGGAAAGTAAACAGTCTACCATGGGAACATTAAAAGACTTATGATGATAATGTACATTATACTCTTCTGATGGCCTAGGTTGAAGAAAAGACTACAGCATAAAAGGCATACTTCAACTTCTCCAACGAGTGTCCAGATTTAGGCTTCCAAACAGCTTCTGTCACCCAATTTCGTGATCGCTGAAACATATTTACTTCTCTTTGCTGCACATCTACCTGCTCTAGGCTAACATTCAACGAGCTCGCAATGCAATATTTTCAGCTTTTCTTCCATCTTCTCTTGCAAACAAATAATATTCCGTTGTTGGCGCAAGTGAATTTCCCAATTTAACGTGAAAAACAAAGAACAAGCAACGGCCTAAAGCTCTGATAATCCATACCACTCTTCTAGTAATAAAATGAAACTTGCGTGATAGAAATCTGCTGTTGCTACTTCAACCAAAAAAGAATATCAACAACATGAGATTCCCTATCCTAAGTGATATCAGGTTAATCCATATCGTATCACTAACAATTTAAACATTCATCTCGCATTACATAGTTTGCCGGTCGACTTTAATAACAACAGGAATTAGGCCATCATTGGCCAGCCAAGTAATAGTATGAGGACGAGGCTGATAGGGGGTTCTGTTAGTACAACAGTACATACAACCATTTCCTAACGAGAAGGTACATTTCAAGGGCGGTGCCATCCTCCACAGATCCACTGACAACACCTTTTAGGATAGCGTACAATAAAATATGCATTTAAAGGTGACAGGTAGTAATGATATGATATAGCAAAGAAGTCTACTTTGCTGGAAATTCCCCACTTCCTCAAGCTTTTTCTCTTCGAATTCGGTAGAACTGCAACACTGATCCTGGACTTCCCCATACAGTAAAAACCCCGTACATAAGAACTTAAAATTTTGAAATGAGCCTGTTTGTCCTCTTGTTTGGTGAGGCACTTCTCGTTATCAGGGTGCAAGATCTTAACACAGGGTCCTAAACAAATACCATTTAGGGGATAGCATTGAAATATTATTGCCGCGTAGAATCTGTGAACCAAGAATTTTACCCAAATCTTTTTACTCGTGGTCTAGCTATAGAAAAAGGCGATTTCAGGCGGTACATCCGTAACACATGAAGGTTCCTATGTACGGGTTTTTACTGTATTGCCTTCACTGGCACATTTGTACATCATAGAAGAACAAAGGGCGTCTCAAAATGCTGCTTTTTACATGCATGGCATCATCCAAGGTGCTGCTTTTCGGATTTATTATCACAAGCCAGTCCTGTCACAAGTTATGGACTATTGGGGCGAACATTCTTTTGCCATTCCAGCATGCGGTCTGATGTCCGCCACTTTTGTTTTGTCGCGCAGTTATTTTTTTTTGTTATGTGACCCTGGGGGTCCAGACCCCTGCCCTGTTCCTCAAAATAGTAAAAGTGCCCTTTTCTTGGATAATTTTGAGACTGTTTATTGCATTTTTGTTAAGTAGAACTGCTTATAGTCTTTTCTACACATGAAAATGACGAAATCCTGAAACTGCTCGTACGATTTCTCTCGTTTCCAAATCTAAAGATATGAATTCAAGATGCATTTTCTTTAGAAAGTGTTTTAGCGTGTCCTGCTTGTTGACTAGACCCCTACCCTCCAATATTCTTAGTTGCGCCCCTGAGCTCTACTTATTTTACATGTATGCCAGGTTCCAAACAGAAGCAAAGACAGCGTTAGGGCAAGAAACGAAGGAGAAAAATTGCTGGAGCTGTTTTTATAGACCTTTCCAAGGCATTCTAGTATTCAAGCACTATCTCCCTATCGCTAAACTAAATGCCTATAGTTTCAACCATGATGCGTTGAGGTTTATGTATATTTATTTAAGAGACAGACAGAAATGAGTTAAAATGAATGCTTCGTTCAGTTCTAAACAGAAAATTAATTTTTGGTTTACCACATGGATCGGTCCGAGGACCTATACTCTTTAATATCTACCTGAACGATTTGCTTCTCTCTTTTGATGGTATTGATATATTCACTTATGCAGATGATACCACTCGTTACACATGTGACCAAAATCTACAAATTATACTAGAGAGGCTGGAAAACGTCTCTCTGGAAGAAAGTGGTTATCTGTCAAGTCAACAACATTAAGCTAAACGACGAGAAATGGCACTTTTAGCATTAAGTATCCCTTGTGCCGAGCATGTTACCATCAAGATCGGTAGTGCATCTGTACAAAATGGCAACCATGAGAAGTTGCAAGGCATTACTATAGACAATAAGCTAACATTTGAGTATCTTGTTGCAGAGCTCTGCCAAAAAAGTTAGCAATAAGTTGTATGCTCTCCGACGTATTTTTCTCGTACATAGATCATGGGAATTAAGGTACTTAATGAGAGGTTATTAACTGTCAGTATCAATATCGTCCCTTGTCGAGGATATTCCCAGCCGGTAACTTAATCTTAAAATTAACAAAATACAAGAGAGAGAAGAGCACTAAGAGTTGCTGATCAGGACTATGGATTCAGTATTGAGGCCCTTGAATCCAGTGCCTATTAGAGAGACTTTTGTGAACATTATAACCAATATAATCTGAGAAACTCTGGAGATTCTTCTTTTCCTAAACTTAAAACTGGTACATATGACTTAGAAAGCATTTGATTTTGAGCCCATACGTCTGGGCTACCATTCCACAGTCTATTGAACATTCAACATATTACTGAGTTTGAATACACAATGAAATCTTGATCTGGAGAAACCTGTCACTGCCGATTGTGTCAGGCCTTCATCATAAACTTAGGTTTCGTTTGATTTTAAATTTTATGTTTTATATTTTTACTGAATTTTCTGCATTTTACAACTAAACCTACTATTTTTAACTACGTATATTTATATAATGTATATTTTTAGTTGGCTTAAATTAGCTTTTATTATAGCTATGAATTTGCTACTGAACATTTAAAGAAATTGATAAAAACAATAAATATCATCATTTTTGTAAGTTCTTAAGGCAAAAATGTATTACATATCCCCATTACTTAGGCTAGTCAGAAACTAATCTTTGTCAATCTCTTGTTCAAACAGGTCATCCTCTCTTCATAACAGGTGAAGTCACTTTTCTCTTTCCTAGAACCCTTCAATAGCATTTTTCATCTTCATTATATTGTACCAATTTGACCTCTTTTGAACCCAAGTAGTTTTGCTCCATTGATAAGAAAACCAATCTGCTATTAACTTAAACAAAACACCTTCTTGTCAAAAAACCGCAAATATTTCGCTTCACGAGATGGTAGAAAGACGTCTGCAGCCAGGGACCACAACCGGGACCAGTGATTGATATGTATGTGAGAAACATCAATAATTTTTGACATTTTATTTAACTTATAGCACATTCCAAAAATGGAGGTACACCTGACTCATCCGCTCCTGCCTTAGGCCCTGTAGGGACAATACTACTAATAGTTACCCTGTAGGTGATTTAAATTTGCAGTCGGAATTTTATTTGAGGACAAAATGTGGCCGATGGCTTTTGTCATATATCACCACAAGTCCTAGATCTTCGTATCATCAAAGAGCATTGGCATTCTGGTTTCTTTGGGGTTCCTGTGCTTACCATAAATTTCCGGACGGGGAGAGGACATATATATAAAGGATAGTATATTTGTGGTTTATTCTTTTTATGTAATTTATATACGTTGTGGATGCGGCTTAGGATTAGTTTGTATATATATATATATATATATATATATATATATATATATATATATATATATATATATATATATATATATATATATATATATATATATCTTCACTACAGCACGAAAAAGCGGTACCATGTTTTAACCATACTGAAAAGCTTATTTTCATGTCTACGAGGTAAAACTTTTCTCACACACACACACACACACACAAACACACACACACACAAACACACACACACACACACACACACACATATATATATATATTCTTAATTCGGCTAAGGCTGGCATAGGTAAATACTAAGTCATGAGTGGGCTACCACAATTGGAAAATTTGTTTTGGCCCCAGTGCGGATTCGAACTCACGATGTTTAGATCAGAAGACTCCTGTGCTGATCAATTGCGCCACCCAGGCACAATATATATATATATATATATATATATATATATATATATATATATATATATATATATATATATATATATATATATATATATATATATATATATATATATATATATATATATATATATATATATATATATATATATATATATATCTATATATTACGGTATAGCCTACCTTGGTAGCAAAGCACGAACAGTTTGTGCTGGAATGTATAATGTAATTATACGATTTGTATTTACTCATGTTTTCAAGGCACAATCCGGAAGATATCTAGTTCACTTCGTGGAGTGCATATTTTCTCCTCCACGTGCAAAAACAGTGCAGCAAAACTGAGAACATTGTAGCAAACTTCAGAAATGAGGAAATTGCCAAGTAACGATCATGGAGACTACTTTCAGTGATCAGAATGAATGTACTTCTGTTTGCACTTGTAGCACTAATCCCATCATCAAGTGCAATGACTATAAATAAAGGAATGTGAGACTGCATCACTCCAGGGGGAAGTATAGATAATTCCAAAAGTTTTGTTAGAAGAATGTGACGCATGCGTAGTAACCAACAAGTTGCATGTAAATGGAGGAGTCGCTTTCCTGTCGGGTATGATGGCACGACACTACCTCACTTCCAGATCAAAACTTGTGCTGTAGAACATAAATTACTAACTTAGATCTTATTGATAAGATTAGTAGGTACTTACAGAAGTTGGTTATGAACAATATATAATGGCTTTCCGAAGAACTGTGAAGAACGTTGTACGAAACTTCAGTGACATCGAGGTGAAAGTTCGTGAGGCGACGTCGAATGACCCATGGGGGCCTTCCAGCTCGTTGATGGGAGAGATAGCGGATGCCACATACAACGTTTCTGCTTTTTCATCTATCATGAGCATGCTGTGGAAGCGGTTGAACGATCATGGCAAGAACTGGCGCCATGTTTACAAATCATTGACTGTGTTGGACTACATTATCAAAACTGGGAGCGACCGTGTTGCACAACAATGTCGCGAGAATCTCTTTGCAATCCAAACGTTAAAAGACTTCCAGTTTATCGATAAAGATGGGAAAGACCAAGGCATGAATGTAAGAGAAAAGTCCAAACAGATAGTGGCACTGCTAAAGGATGACGAGCGGCTAAAGCACGAACGCCAAAGAGCGCTTAAAGCGAAAGAAAGGTTTGCTCAATCACAGGGTGGAGTAGGTAACAAGAACTTTAGACAAAATAGAAAATTTACATCTCAGTCTGGTGGTACTGGAGATTTTCGAGGCAGCCAAGATGACAGTTCAATTCCTTCACCGACAAGCTGGGATGTAGGGAGGAAAGACTCGGACAGCCATTCTACGGATGGGAGACTCAGTATGGAATATGAGAAAGCTAGGCCATCTAATGAAGCAGAAGAAGAATTGCAGCTGCAGATAGCTTTAGCAATGAGCAAAGAAGAAGCAGAGCAGTCACAAAAACTTGAAGTAGGAGATGAAAAGCGTCTTGCTCTGGCACTGAAAGAAAGTGGTACACCCCAAAAAGTAGAACCACCACCATCAACTTTATTAGACTTAACTGCACCTTCCCCTGGTCCAGTGAGTAGCACAACTACATTTGATCCATGGGCTACTCCATCTAGCCAAATTCATGCTTCCTCTGCACAGCCTGCTTTCAGTTCTCCAGTAGACAGCCCTTGGTCAGCTCCCCCACCCAACCCAGGGCAAGTACCCTTTTCTACTGCATTCCAACCTGCCCCACCACCTGCTGATCCATGGAATCCAGCACCAACATCAGCCCATGTAACTCAACAGAGTGACATATGGAGCAGCCCTGCTTCTCAGGCTTCAGACCCTTGGAAACCTGCAGCTCCAACAGTTTCTACCATGTCAAATCCATTTGCACCACAATCTGTGACAAATGAAAGTATCAGTAATGGTTTTGATCCAAGAGCCAGTAGTACACACTTGCAGCCCACCTCTACTAGTAATCCATTTGATCTTGCATCAGTTGATGAGGCTCTGCCCAAAGCTGATGCACAAACACCTGATTTCTTGGGAAACAATGCAAAGCTTGTGAATCTTGATGATATTGTTGGGTCAAAAAGTGCAAGTGCAGCCCCAACCAATCCTTTTGCATCAACTATAACACCAAAACCAACAAATCCATTCTCAGTGGAGAAACCAAAAGCCAAGTCAATTAATGAACTGCGGTCTGAACAGACTGTGTTTGCACCAGGAAACCCGAACAGTGGCACTCAGTCAAATATACTCCTACCAACCCCATTGCTTCCTGATTCAAACACACGGACTGTAAACAGCAATGCAGATCCATTCTATGATTGAAATCAAAGGTAAACAAATTGCAAATGATCGTGTTGGTTTAATGTCTAATCAAAATTTTTAAGTGATAGGCCATCTTTTGTTAATTAACAATTGGACTTTAATGTTATTTGATATCTTTCAGTATATCAACTTGTAGACTATAACAAGTAGTTGCAAACTATAACTTTTCTTCATTACGAGTTGACAGTCGAACTCTCAGTGAAAACCCTTTGATAAGCAATTAATTTTCCAGTGAATACCATGCAGTTAATCAGTAGATTGGAAGCAACAGTAGGGCTCATTTCTAGCATAAGTTTTTCACTAACATATAACATATCATGATATTGAATCAGATTGCCTTGAAATTCCAACTATCAGACCATGGAGCATACCCCATTGCTTATGGCTTATGTTCTGCCTAGGATATGGAAAATCTACCAGGATGTCAGTCTTTAAGATTCCAGGCCTAAAGGATGGTTAATCATTAAGTTAATGATTGTTTGATATGCAATATTAGTTATATGTCCAATTTTCTAAATGTATATCATTTAGCTTGTCAGCAGTTGTTTGTGCAATGTAGAGGAGTATTTCAAGTGAACTTGGACTTCAAGAGTTTAGTTTTCCTCATGCTTGGTCACTAAAATAAATAATCCTCCAATTAGCTCACAGTCATAGCTTTGTTTATTTTTCTATTGCTAACTGATACTATGGGTTATGCTAAGTTTTATGGTAGCAATGAGGTCCTCTAATAGGTGGAATCATTCCACAATTGTTGTTGATCTTACCAGTTAGCTGCAGACAAAGTCTTTGAAGCTCCTGTCATATTCCTCTCACTACCTGTTCATGCATATTCCTAGACATGACACCCCCTTATGTGTTTCCCTGATGCTATTGCTGTAGGTTTCATGTATATTATTAGTTACTTTATTTGGCATATTAGTATCAAATCCGATATACACTGGGGAAGATATACTTGCATGCATGCTATGTGTTATTCTGTTTTGGATTTGTGTGTATGTTGACTCTATATTCAAATTCAGTAGATTTAGATCAGGATAAGTATTTATTTGTGCAGAACCACTGACTCTCACTCTTTCACCCTTTCTTAGTCCTATTTTATTTCTCTTCATCTGTATATCCTTTTTTATCTGTATATATATGCCCTTGCAAACATACAAATATATATATATATATATATATATATATATATATATATATATATATATATATATATATATATATATATATATATATATATATATATATATATATACTGTATTTTCTTGACAGAGTGCCTTGGGACTTATTTCAAAGTCAGCCTTTGAGAGGGGTGCACCTTCAAGTGGGGCACTGATTTAAAAATAAGCAAATACAGGCCTTTCAATGAGACACGTGTGATCACGCACAAGCATGCAGACACATGCCCAGCTCAGTTCACATGCTCGATTTGTCGCTCGCGCCAGCTTTATGAAAAATATACATCCAAGTACTAAGGAAATCTCTAACAATTGAGTCTTCAGCGCCCGCAAACTATCCCACGTGCATGATTGGCAGCAGGCATCTAATTTACTCACTGAAAGGCCTGCAAATAAAGTAACTGTATAGCAACAGCATTTAACAACTTCATTCAGCATGACTTTAGTTTAAACTATCTTTTACTGAATGACTATGACCATACCAACCTGCAATAGTGACTATTTCATGACTAAAGGTAATTTGTATGCAGCACAAGTTACACAAAAGCAGCATAATGATAACAAGATACAATGGAACTATAGGGTAATGGCATGAAAACACACTAAATACGCACTAAAGAAAATCCACTAAGCATAGAACTGCATATCATGAAGGAACAACAGGAGGAACTATTGTGTGACAATAGAGATGGTGCAATCTCATTGCAAATAGAAGGGGGCACTTATTTGAGGGGGTTGCTCATTTAAAAACATTTCTCAGGGGAGGCACTCTTATGAGGAACACATTCTCATACTCTGTGTGTGTGTGTGTGTATATATATATATATATATATGTGTGTGTGTGTGTGTGTGTGTGTGTGTGTGTGTGTGTGTGTGTGTGTGTGTGTGTGTGTGTGTGTGTGTATATATATAAAATTGTCGAGCACTTTAGTGTTGTAAAAGATGCAGTTGAGGTATTGCCTCTGTGTGTGTGTGTGTGTGTGTGTGTGTGTGTGTGTGTGTGTGTGTGTGTGTGTGTGTGTGCGTATATATATATAAAATTGTCGAGCACTTTAGTGTTGTAAAAGATGCAGTTGAGGTATTGCCTCTTGTTCTTATATATATATATATATATATATATATATATATATATATATATATATATATATATATATATATATATATATATATATATATATATATATATATATATATATATATATATATATATATATATATATATATATATATATATATATATATATATATATATATATTTATATATATATATATATATATATATTTATATATATATATATATATATATATATATATATATATATATATATATATATATATATATATATATATATATATATATATATATATATATATATATATATATATATATATATATATATATATATATATATGTATCTTCTCCGTGGATAGTCTTAACTAACAAGATAGTGCTCAATGTACAAAACCAGTACAGAGCAAAGTATATAGCTGAAGACAATTAAAGAAAAGCTGAAGACGACAGATACCATGAAAAGAAAAGCTCAGAGTCACAGATACCATGCCTTTTCTTTAATTGTCTTCAGCTGTATATATATATATATATATATATATATATATATATATATATATATATATATATATATATATATATATATATATATATATATATATATATATATATATATATATATATATATATATATATATATATATATATATATATATACATATACATATACATATACATATACATATATATATACAATCAGTAGCTAGCGAGTAACCAGGATTTCTCCTTTTTCGGTGCAAACGGAAAGGTTGATATAATGATCAGAAAAACCAGGAGAAAATTAAAATTTGCCACCACCAGGGGATCGAACCAGGGTCTTTCGCATTCCGGGCAAGCGTCGTAACCACTAGACCACAGTGACTTGTTTTAACTCCCCTGGTTTTTTAGCACCTTATGGTCACTTTCGGCTTTCGCCTTTATGAAGCAGCTCTAATACATACAATCAGTAGCTAGCCTTTTCTGATCATTATATATATATATATATATATATATATATATATATATATATATATATATATATATATATATATATATATATATATATATATATATATATATATATATATATATATATATATATATATATATATATATATATATACACACACATACATATACACACTATTTCTTACCCACACCCAGTTATTTATACCTACAACAGACTGTCACACAGCATAGCAGTAATCACTTCCACGCTGACTTATTTGCTTAAAAGCACACCTGCCACACTGCACAAAGCTAACACTGTTGCCCACTCATTCTTTTCTTTACATACTATTGTCTGTTGCTTGCTCACTAATTCTCTTGTTTGCTTTCTCATTCTCTTGCTCATTCTCAAAAGCACACTAGGCCATAACGCACAAAGTACACACACTCAAAGAAGCAAGGATAGACCCAAAGGCATGCACCCAGAAGCATGCACATAAACACAAACCCCTAGATATTCTGGTTGCCAGTAGCCATTTGCCAAGTAGTGGGGTTTGTAAATCTGATCCTACTCAGGAATTATGGGGAGTTTTCTTTAGAGCTACTGTGCTTTTTAGATCAGATCTCAATCACAAAGTCTCACTTCACTGCTTCATGTTTGATCTCATACATAATCCATCTGAAATGAATCATTTGGTCATTTTATGTGACACAAAATTGATACCAGCAATTTTCTTTCAAAGATTCAATGTCTCACTGAACAATTTACATTCTAGATAAGGGATGGCAAGGATTCAGGCATGTCACCCTTGACATTGAAAGGAGTCTGACAGATACAGCAGAAATTTTGAAATTGAAGTGTAATAACTTTGCAAAACATATAATGAGTTTCTGCAGCTAATAGCAGATAGGATTATTTCAGCTTTTTCAAACATCAACTTTACTACTGCCATATTTTTGAACATAAATTTTCTAAAGCTGTAACACATCTGTAACAATTTATATATAGAGGACAGTTGTTCTGACTTGGTTCTATAGTTGAGAGTAGCACAACATAGCCACCAAATGTTTCAGAGTCTTGTGTCAGGTCTATTTTCTCCCAACCTAACTGACCAATCATCACGCAAAATGGGCCTAGTTTTAGCATATGTGGTTAGAATCCTGCATGATGATTGGTCAATTAGGTTGGGAGAAAATAGACCTGACAGGGTTCTCAAACATTTGGTGGCTATGCTGAGTGGCACATTGAAGTTTCTTACAAACTCATTGAGACTAGCGCACAGGGTAGCAAACGAGATTCATGCAAGAAGTATAATACTAAGTAGGATAGTAATAAAGAAACATTAAATTTGATGAAATGCAAATTGAACCCAAAATATCACTTAAGTTTTCTTCTGTTTGTAACTTGCCTCTTGAAGTTTTGACTGCTGTCTTATTCTTGACGTCATCAACGAACGGCTTTCACTCAGTGTTTGGTAAAAGCTTTGAATCTCTGCAAGTCTTGATGACAGCTTGTTGAAGACTGTGTTCTAGATTTTTAGAAAGAAATGGGAGTTAACTTATGGAGACATGGATGCAGCTATAATCCATAGCTATGGCTTAGCAACTATAGGTTCGATATTTTAGTGCAAGTCTATAACTTCCTGCCATCTGTTGATTCCATGGTCAATAAGTAAATGCTTTCAAATGTGTGTGATTTATATACACAATGGCATGGCCTGCCCCTAATCATCTGGAGATGCAAGGCAATGCTGTACTGATGGAGACCTTAGCAAAACTGATAGTTACAGCAACTCCATTTCCAGACCTTTCTAATGAAGTATTATAACCTAATCAATGATAAATGGATTCATTTAGGACCCATCCATAATCTCGTAAACTGAAAGAGTAAGTACTTCAGTAATTTGTCACGCGTGAATTGTTGAAACTAGTTGAAAACCAAACCAGTTTCCTTGTCATAAGTCTGTCTAATTAATTTCGACATATATCCAGCTTTCCCACCGTATTAATGTAATTTTGATTGTGAAACGTCTACTATTATAAAGTGGTAAATACAGCGTAAAGTTACTAAGTGCTTTTTTACTAAGAACCATCTCGTTCTTTATATAAGGTATATCTGGAATTAAGCTAGATTGCCAACACAGTCTTACAACACACTTTAGCTTCTACTACATCGCTTATGATCTGTGCCTATTTCAAGGGCAATTTCCAAGAAGATGCTAAACTATAATAAACTGTCACCACGCCTTTGCACAAATGTTTTGCCGACCACGCCTTGCGAATCTCCAAAATTGCGCAGGCGTTACCTGTCTGAAGTTACGCTACATGGTGTTAAACGTTTTTTTCTGACATGCTTTGATGTGCTACAAAAAATATCATAAAGAATGATGATAAAACAGACTTCAGAGCTTTGACCTAATCAAACAATGACCACATTTCCAAGACCAAACTCTCGTTTTCCAAAACCGCATAGTGTGGCCAAGACCATACTCTGACCACACTAAAATAAGCACCGTTTATGATTCACATGTTCGATGATACTGGTTGTGAACAGAGGTTTATCACAGAAAAGAACTGATGTCAGCTCAAAAAGAATGTTTTCGTTAATAATTTACTTTCTACCAGCAAAATCATGCAGGACAAACAAACCAAACTTGGCTCAACTGACGGTAATGGCGGTGATATAAGTTACAATGATTGATGATGATGACGATGATGATGATGATTATCATCATCATCATCATCATCATATTGATATGTAGTGATGATAATAATAATAATGATGATGATTATGATGATCAGTAACGCTAGCCCATACTTAGAGGCCTCAAAAGGGGGTGAGCAGGCACAGAGAGACACTCTCCCTAAGTTGACAGTGAGCCATTTCGATGGGATTCAGAATTGGGGCAGATGTTGATAACTTGTGGCGAACTGTCCAACCAAGTCCCGTCAGTGAAAAACAGGCTCAGCCGCTGACACTGCCAAGCAACTGTTCAGGCAACAGAGTGGACTGAGTGAAGCCGACTCAATCATCTATTTAAAACAATTGGCATTCGGTCCACTGACCCCAGGGTCAGTCCCAGGCCCCATGAGGGGCGTAACGGGAAGTAGTAGAAGAAGAAGAAAAAGAAAAAGAAGAAGATTACGGTGATGACAATGATTAGCTATTGATGATGATGATTGATGAAGATGAAGATGAATGATGGTAACTGATGATGATAATGACTGGTAGTAATAATGATTTACAACCAAAGTTGATTATGAAGACTAAACATATGGGTCATCTGCTTGAACAATAACTGCATTATCGTTCCTTTGAAAAGCTACATACCAGATTGCAATCTTTCATTGAAAACTTGTGCGTCCATAAAATACTGTCGATATTACTTGAAAGCGATCCAAGCTGTTTAGCCAAGTCTGGAAAGCACTCAGCTACATCCCTACAAGATGACGTGTATACTCTTAGCAAATTAAACCAATATTAAACCACTCTTCTAGTTTAGAGATACCCAGCAAAAGAACAATTGGATAATACTACTTCTTGCATGAGAATGAGCGTTAATTTGCACTTTAAGTATATCCTAATATAAACAAACATATGTGCTTGTCTTAATGATGGAGAGATATTTCGAAAAAATGTAGGATTGTGCTTCCCAATAAAGACATTTATACCCTGCTCAATTATAGGATTGTCCACTAAATAACAAAAACTACTTCGAGCAACTCAATATGTCAGAGACATTATGATAATGGAGACTGTCTTTTCAACTCCCATAATTTACAATGGAAACCTCACTTAACAGGACAGTAGCCTACTCAACAATGCTGATATACGAAGGGCCTCTAGCTACAATAGAGATTAGATATGAAAGAAACTGGGCTACTAATAAAACAATATAAAAGCCACTACAACCCTGTGTACCCCTGTACGTAACTTCAAAAGTAGATAAAACGAACGTACTGAAAAATAACAAATCTCGTTTTCACTTGTTTCTACTGAAGCTCGTACACTAGTCTTGTTTTTCGCTACGCCTCGCTTCGATAACCAAAGTTGCAAGTTAGGTAGTGCCTAGTCTCTTTTCATCGCGGAATAGAGTTTCGTATTAGTTTAAGGAGGAATATCGACGCACCAATAATGCATTTAAAACGGAAATGGTATTAATGTGGTATTTACAACTAATTTGGAAGCAAAACACAGTAAATTATGTACAGGCGCGAGCGGTAAATACGTAATCTCATTCAATCAAAACAGCTGGGCTAATGAATAATTCAACACCAGGGAAGAAAATAAATTTGTGCCAAACAAACACAAATGCACATATTTCCCACCGGTTGTTTGACTTTAATGAATGCTATTAAGTTAAAGCAGAGCCAGTCTGCTTTATACAATTGTGTGTAAATGTCCTAAATGAAAGAGGAAGACGGCCAATATCCATAATAAAAGAACGCTAGCCAGAACTTCAGCGTCTGCCAAAAGTTATGGAGCAAGTACCACGATTTACGTCAAAGATGAGCTACAGCACCACCTCCCCCCCCCCCCCCCCGTTTAACAATATTACTTGAGGCAAATATGAGTAACTTTATTGATAGGAGGGACACATGTGTGCAATGCTTTGGGATTCGGCTATCGAATAGACACTATAAAGGTATAAAGGGAGGCGGGAGGAGAAGTGCACATTTTAACTGCTGTCGCAGAAAAGGGGGGAGACAGGAGTTGGAAATTCATATAAATGTATAACTGTTCCAAGTTCTCTTGGCAGACATTGTAGACTGTCCTGCAAAATACAACCCTGGTACCATGGATAGAAGATGAAGAAGGTGAACGTTCACAATTCGAGACTCATCTATTACCATTCTGATAATAGGGCGAGAGAGAGACAGCTTCTCACAACATCATCAAATTTAAACGTAGAAGCAAATTCAGGCATATGATGCAGACTGCATTTTCTGCTAAAATATTAGCTGCATGTAATTCACTATTGTTTTATTGACTGAACTTAATGCGTTATTGCCAATTAATTGAATGGCCATCCCTGTAATTCTAACAAATATCTATCTACTTACAGAAGAACTAGTAACACACTGTACAATTCTGCAATACTGTACTCTCACAAAATCTAGAACCCCAAAAAGTCAAACCTAGGTATGGTATGAACTTCTAACTGTGTAGAAGAGCCTGAAGAAAAGCAGATAAGTAATCCTATGGTATAAGAAAAATTTTGTGATTCTGGCGCAATTTTCCTTTTCCCAGGATAGCGAGTAATTTTTCCCATGACCAGTCCTCGCGAAGATAGGTACTTTTCATCTGCAATTGCATAATTGACAAAGGTTTAGTTTGAATTACTATGATTCATGTATATGCAACTATCATATATCCACTTCCCGGGAGTTAAGTGCATTTTGGTTTTCTCATAAGCAAGTACAGATTATCCTGTAACACAGCAGAATTACACTACTATTAATACATAAATTCGTATTTTTCTTTATGCATTCTATCAGGGGCCCAAGGGGGACAGGGTAACATTCCCCCAGTTCTCACCAGGATAGCTTTTCTAATTCGTCCAAATTTCAGTAGATCAAATCGAGTGTGGGATAGGAACTTCCGAACAGAATTGAATTCTTTGCTATTTCAGATCGGCGCTATCTATGACGCTTCTGTGCTATGTGCCGTTGTATTTGAGATTTGAGGGCGTATTTTCAACGGACGTAGTCTATAAAAGGACAAGTCTCTCTGGAACCCTTCCAGTCTTTGGTGGCTGCCATCACCCCTACATTCTATAGATCTTACTGCTGACATTTAAGTCATGGAGGACCACCACATGACATAGTCTAGGAGAATACCGCGATATTTTCAATTACTGTTGTATGCTGGCTGATATTGTTCTCTTTTTATAAGAATCAGATCGTTTTTGAATAAAGGACCGTTCATTATTTATGCCTCAGGTTAGGACTGAAGAGAAACGTTTATTCGGGTAATATTGTTTTTGTTATCCAACTTTGTGCACTATAAAAATAATAGTTACCTAACCAATATAGAGCTATTTCTGAATAATTTTCTGAATAAACTTTATTCACCCAACCTTTGAGAGAACCAAATATATAATACCCAACCTTAATGCTGCCCCAGAAAATCATTTACCCAACCTATTTCTCTTCACCTCCAACCTAAGACATATATAAAGAGCGATCTTTAAGTTCAATATTCTTAATTTGTTGACAAGTTTAGACTCAAATGTTCTCAACATTGGAATTCTGATGTTTATTGACAATGCCACCTGAATTTGCTAGCCAAAAACGTGGGTAGTTGAGTGCTTGTTAAAATTCCCATCTGAAGCTGAGAAAATCACTACAATGTTCCTTCTTGTTGGCAAATCGAGCCACAGTGTTCTTAGTACGAGTGCACTCAGGAAAGAACGACCTATATCAGCCAAATTTTCACTATGTTGATGATTCCATTCTCCCAATTTTCCTTGTGGGTGCGGCTTATCTTCCAACAACTAAGGTACACCAGATACCTCATTAAATATTCCTAAGTATTACCAGGTGCAAATAATGGTCACACCTCCATCGGAATTCAAATTTAAAAGAAAAATTGCTTTTTTTGTCGATTAATTTTTCAGTTTGAATTATGCCGCTCTTTTCTGAGACAGTACAACAATGACAGATCATAGACATGTAGCCTTGTGAACTGTGCTCTTTACTTGAGGAATACTCTACTCAAAATTAATTTATTTTCATCTACACTCGTTTCAGCCAATAATAGATAGTAAGAGGACGATTGGCTTTTCGACTGTGCGCTCTTTTTTCTAAAATTCATTTCCGCAACAAAGGTCTACACATCCTTGTCCTCTAACACAGTCACACAATTACGTATTCAGAGAATCGATGTAGAAAAAGTCACAGGGGCTGAACAACCTTAGAAATTTTATTTATCGCAAAATACTGTTACTCTACAAATCTAAGTCGTATTTGCCTTAAACACAAAGTAAATGAGCCGGTATTTATCAGAATATCATATATCTACGATTTTATAATATACAATCCTGTCTACATGAAAGAAAATTGAACGTATGTACGATACGCCTAGCGTTTGCACGATAACCACGGGAGCCATCCCAGTCTTGATTTGCTATTTGTGCTATTTTGGACCTGCTATATGTACGATTCCATTAGGATCCTCTCTGTTTTTGAGTTATTCCAAACTGAAACGTTCCATATTCTTTCCTGTAAACAGGCTTTCGATCTAGTAAAAGGTATACACTAGTATAGGGCATTGGATATGCTAGCATAGCAGCCAAGCGCTTGAAAGCTCTGATCAGGTCTATTTTCTCCCAACCTAATTGACCAATCATCATGCAAAATGGGCAGAAATTTAGTCGTGAAATATGTGTGTGGTCAGAACCCTTCATGATGATTGATCAATTAGGTTGGGGGAAAGTAGACTTGATCAGATCTCTCAAAACATTTGCAGCTATTCCGGATATGCTCGCATTGGTTTTAACAACGCGTAACGGGAACTGCGTAGCATACAAAATCACGATCAATGTTTCAGATACTATAGAGAATTATCAAATCATGGCCTTAAACAGATCACTTAGTATACTCCCAACTGCTGCACATTCTACCACATCTTGTTGCAATAATGTTACCAGGAAAGAGAGCCGATGGACTGGAATTGATGACCCAAGATCTGACTGAACAAACCCAATGTAAGCAATATTTGAAGCACCGCCCCCCTCTTTTAAATCTTGACATTTCTCCCATGACTGAGGTAGTACTTTTGGTCATCCACTATTAATAAACTGACCTCTTTCTAAGACAATGAATTAACATAGTTCAGAAACACGGAGAGTTGAATGCAGTTTCAGTTCTATTGTGGCCTACCAATACGGAAAGTCGGCTGAAGAAATATTCAACCGAGATAGGCATTAAAAAGTGCTAAACCAGATAACGTAAATGACTAATTTTCGGGCAACATCATTCGATCTACATCATCAGCCTATAATAAGTTATGAATACATCAGTTGAGTTCAAATATTTCAAACAGAAGGAAAATGGCTTTTGTCGGGCATGTCTGGCAAAATATTATATTTAAAGGGCTCACTAGTTGGCTCCGTGTACGGAAACAGCAACCGAGGTAGAACCAAAGGTCAGATGTAGCGATAACATCAGTGAATACGGAGGAAGTCGGAATTTTATTCATTTGCATCGGCTAGAATAGGATGGAGTTGCTGGCCACGACTGCCGATGATGATCGACACTCCATGCTACCTGATATAAGTTGAAAAGAACGCAAACTGTTTCATCCAAATAATTGCTTTGAGTGTTCGGTATCTACAAGGGTAGCTATTGTAATATGTTCAAGATATCGATGCCAGCAATAAAAAACAAGTACATGTACCGAAATCTGTAACATTTCATCCTCAAACAGCTTCCTTTATCAATTCATGCCATCATTAAATAGCTCGAAGGTACGAGGTACGAAAATGGACCCGAGCTTTCCACATCTGACCCATGTTTAGCATTTTAGCCGTTTTTGCATGACTACAAAGTGTTCATCTGTCTCAGTTATGTATTGCTTTGGGTCCTACTTTGAGTTGACGCATTCAAACGAATGGAGCATGATGTGCGCAGTGTAGAAGCCATTTCTTCACTTACAGCGCCAGTCACAACAGACTGGAGGGAGGGAAATTTCAGCGGACCACGCCCTTTTGGTAATACGTCCTTCAGTACAGCGTACAATAAAATATGGAACCTGAGGACCACAAACAGCAGTGATATGATACAAAGAGAGCATTTGCTAGAAATCTCCCAACTTTCTGAATCTCCCACTGACTGAAAAGGAAGATCATCAGGCTGCTTGTTTGTGCTGGCGATAACAATAGGCGAAACGTTATCGTTCAATGTCTATGCGACGAAATTAAACTATGATTGCTTCAAAACGAATCAGTGCCAGGCAACTTGACATGCGAATGATAATGGTCACTCCTTACACATTGTAGATTATGAAACGGGAAGTGTGTCAGATGGTCTGACTGTGCTAGTAATAGTAAGAGGAAACACCTCATTGTCTACGCGACAAAACTTACTGAAAATGAATTTTCTGACGACGCTGTTACCATAGCCAAATATAACAGCATTAATAGCCGCATTGCTGAATACTATAATGTAAGACCAATACGCCATGGCATTCAAAAATAGCGGAGGATTGACTTTTTTATTGAATTTATAATACGACCATGCAGCTGAGCATATATTGTAAGGCAAATATAAGACCAGTAATGCACCGAGAACAAACCGAATTGTCTTCGTCGCTGACACTTCCTTTTTCGTTTCTCGGCTAGTTGATTCGTTTGTTCCCAGCTCTTCGAGCATTTTTCTAAACTTCTCGGTGTGGACAGCAATCTTGCGGAAAACCAACGAATACAAAAAGAACATGAGAGAGACTCCGGCCAGGTCTGACAAGTTAAGTGTCACCTGCAACCAAAACGCAGGAAAAGCTATCGCGATGTAGCCGATTAATGCCGAGCAAACGAAACTAACAACAGTGACAAGCTTCATCCGAAAGCCATTCATGAATTGGTTGTACTTGTTCAGTTTCGTTACGTGTATATATCTGTCCACAGAGATGCTCATGAGCATAAAGAATGAGAAATAGGCTAACACAAAAGCAATGTACTGCATAAACAGTTCAAAAGCACAGCTCCGAATGGTATCCTTGAGGCATACCATAACCACGATAAGTGGTAAAACAAATAGTCCCGTGCAAAGATCAGATACGTTCATGATTAAGATAAATTTGTTGGTAATGGTCGTCAGCTGCTGTGTCTTCAATAGGCCGTATATAAGGGTAGAGTTTGCTATGATCGTTATTGGTGAAAGAATTCCTGTGACTACGGCCCAGGCTGTCAAGTGTGACCAAGGCATGTCTAAGGGCCATAAAGATGCACAATAATAGGGGTGGCTGGCTGTTATATTAGTTGCCGTTGCGTTGGCCATTACTGTAACACTGCTTTATTGTAAATCTTAGTAAGAAATCTACAGCAAATCAACCAATTAGAAAGTCAACCACTGTACAGGAAACAGAAACAAAACGAAGGCAGCTCATTGATAGGGGGCGGTGCGAACTCTCTCATGAGTTTTTGAAACTACACTTCCTTCGGTAGATGTACTTATATCTAATGACTCTCTAATGACTGTTCACTAGAGCCAAAATCCGATAATGTACTTTCCATCAACTTTATACTTTTCTATGCTGAGCCTTTCCCTTCATCAATATAACATTCAGTGCCGATATTTTCTCTGGCTAGTGTTAAACTATAGTTGAGAAATGATTATATTCACCCGATGGCTGTTCAGTTGCAGTCAATTACCGCCTATTTACTCAGTATAACCTGCTTGCACAGAATCGGTACTAGAACAAGACTTCTCCAATCTGTTTATAGATACGCACTGCAAAAACAACCACAGAATCAGACCATCTCAGACAGAACGAGCACCATGACAAACATTATGTACAGAATAGTAGTTTCAATGAAGGATTTCTGCCCATCAATTCATCTAACAACAAAAAGTGAAATACGAGTATATCTTGAAATAAACCTCTCGGTATGATGATAAACCAGGTTGAAAATACCCCGATACGAAATATCAAAAGTTATTCCAATAAAACAATTAATCATTCGCAACCTCAGCTCTATTTCCTTGTTACTATGGTCACTGTGTGTGATATCTTATCGTAAATTTCTTTTGAGCTAAATTTCCAAAAGCGCTTCGGATATCAAGTGGTAACATGCAAAACTGGAAATCTGACAGTAGGCCTCCGCAATGAAGAATCTGATAAATGACATTACAGAAGTCTCTTTACTACGTCCATTAAGACCTGGAATGGTTCTATCTGCTGTGAAGCAAGGAGAGATGTCGTGATCCAATTCATTCGAGAAAGCAAATGGAATACGAATGAAGAGAAGCGAATGAACACTGAAACTTAGCAAAATGTCCAACTTGAGTCCTCCCCGACAAGATTCCCAAGTTCTTCGCGTTTTCTTCGGGAAATGATGATTTAATGAAATGACCCTCACACAAAGTTGCACAAGGTGCATATGATGAAGAGCGAGACGCTTCGGATTTCAAAACGCGACAAAAAATACACCACCAGCAGGTCCATATTGATCCAGATACCCTGTATCAGCTTTACATTTCAACGTGCCAGTTAGGCAAAAAAGATTAGCAATCACAATAATCTCTTCTATTTAAAAAGCTGTTTTACATGCTCAGCGTTGCATATATACATATATATTTATCGGTCTGTGGGCTTCAAATCTCCAGTGAAAAGGAGCTCAGCAATTCCTTCAAGAAAGCTTCCCAATCTACACTTTCGGGTTTCAAGTCGTTTTTCCGGCAACCTTTTCCTATAAGCGTTCTACAATGCTCCTCTACACGTCGAAGCAATTCAAAGACGAGACAGACGCCTCTTGCTAAGAGATCAACCAATCAAATATTCAAGAGCTTTCTAAGAAGTAACAATAACACTGTAGACCTATAAAAATGTCTTCAATGAAAATGTTCCGTACTGTTGATTGCCAAAGCTGGAACACCTATTTATAGCAATGTGAGATTGTTTGGAAATAGCTTAAAATATTGCAGTTGCTATGGAATATCAACTGACTGAAAATTCAATATTGTCATATTGCAGGTGGAATGCAAGCTTGTCAAATAAATGTTTTTGTGGAGGTTTACAGTAAAATCACACCTGATTAACCGTCAACAATTAAACACGAAATGAAAAAAAAGTAACTAGGGAGAAATAGTGGCCAAAGTATAGAAGTTGCACATTTGAAAGGAGAAGTGAAAGTAGATAGCCTGTACATCAGTTAGCGAATCGCCAATGCAAATCGAGTATTCGACCGACCAGCCAATCAAAAAACCAATAATTCAACCAGCAAAACAATCATTGATTCCATCCACCGAATCAAATTATCCACATTATGCATCAAGGCGATACTTCATCCCTTCACATGGAATAAACCTCATGCTAACTGACTGAATTTTACACTAATTCCAAATAAAATAAGAACAATACATCATCCACTCCTTCACGCCGGTTGAGGGCCATATAAAAAGACAGAACGAATATAGTACGAGGCACCCTGCAAACCGGCTAGTTATAACGCAAAATCATCAATTAATCGATTGCTCTTGTATCAAAATACGATTGATGGCAACCAAAAGGTTAATCAGTAAAACCAAAAATTAGTTAATCCACTCCCCCGTGAATCTCAAGAAGCAGTAATCGACAACTCCACTCATCCATAAATCAACTACCGCTAATCCTCGAAATGACTCCCCTCGAAAAAGTCCTCTCCAATTACCCCCCATACTAGAGCAAAGAATTATTAATCAGCTCCTTTCCTTAATAAGTCCTCATCACAGAAAATGATGAAAACCTTGTAGTAGACTGACGTTTATATCTAGAGTGTTCACTTTCTCAATGAAATTTTATAGGGCAGATATCAGATAAGCCTCCCCCTTAGAATAGGCCCCTCATCTCGTAATTAGTCCATCTAAAAATACAAAACAGCAAGCTCCCAGAGGGCCAATTCAAGGACTAATAGTAAGTAGTAGAGCAGCTATTCTACTAACTCTGACAAAGCATTTCTCTGATGTGATGAATGCCATTTGCCAAGAGACCTGGGCAAGTAGGGAAGCTTTGGCTTTCCTACCCTGAATAAAAATGACCTGCAAGGAATAAAATAAGCCAACAAAAGTAAGAAAAGCCTTTCTGGTGTAGGAGATACACCGCATAAATGTTTGCTCATGCCTTCCCTTTCCTACAAAGTGTCTTGAATAGTTAAATCGAACAAGCTTGCTAAAGTAATTTTGAAGGTTTAAACATAGATTAGTACGAGCCTTGGTTGCCTAACTACCAACAAGTACTTTTTCATATAAGCTGACTAAAACACAGAACAATTTGTCTTCATTATGCGTGGATAGAGCGGGATGGGAATCATTAGTCCATCATTGTTACTATCCCTTACCGTTTACAAATGCGAAAATAAATATTTGAGTTAACACAAGAAAATACCGACTCAAATTTGTTCCATGTTTGAATAGTAACAGGTTGCTCTGTTACAACAAATATAAATATAAAGATTAATATTTCATCCAATTGATTCTACCTCCTGGTTGCACATTCAAATAGATTGAAGGAAACAGTCAAGCAAATTTAATTTAAGAACTCCAGATGTGTTTGTATTTCCTGTCGACACAGAGTGTTAGCATTATACGCTTTGGATAGTTCAATCTCTGAAGCCATAATAGTCATTTATTACTTCAAAAAGGTGAGATGTGCAAGTAAATGAAGAGTCAAGTCGGTATCTTGTGAGGATCAAATCCTTGTATTACCTACTACTGCAAAATAAAGAAAACTACACAAGAAAACATGAAAACACAGGGTCTTTATTCACAATATAGCCAAACCAGCACAACCTCTTACAACAAGCGCAGAGAGCATTTGAAAGGTAGACGGGCACAATAGTTGAAGAGTACTCGGCCTACAATCTATAAGTTAAAAACCACACTCAATCATAACAAATTGTGTGTTAAAATAATGTACTGAATGAAAGTAAAGAATGACAGGGAGGATAATACAGAGTGTAGGAAAATCCCACTTGTGCTATAGCAAATGACAAGGGAACTTTCAATATTTGAAACAAAATTCGGAACACATACCCCTAGTCACCCTCTCCCCCGATTTCTACGTCTCTTGATCCGTTTCTTTGTGAAACATAAGTAATAGACAAAAAGTTTCGGGGTATTAATAAATTTCCTATACACCATATATCTATAGCCTACGACAAAATAGTGCGGAAAAAAGTGCAAATGAAACGTAAAAAGTATACACTAAAGCTCTCAAAACAAAATTCAGGCCAAATATGTTTAATGGCCTAAATAAGGCTTTCTGCTCAATGGCTAACGCTTGCAAACAGAGGCTAGATTTTGTGACAAATTCTAGCTCGTAATAATTCAGACCAGGCTTACTGTACTAGCGAGGAAAAACTAGCAACTTTCCGATAGTATGGCTTCAGCTGTGGGAACACTTGAAAAATTTCCAAATTTTGATAAACAAAGAAGTTCTATCCTGCTGGCGTAAGTTATATTTTAAACTTTCTTAAACAAACAGCGGGCAGGACACGAATGAGTCTCAAGCATTCAAAAAGTGGAAATTCTTCACCAAGTATGCATCTGGTAGACGAACATTGTAGCTCTAGGAATACAAGATCCCCTTCCTCGAACACATACCAAAAATATAGTCAAGTGAACTATACTCAAATCATTTTCATTCGTTTCGAATGTCTAAAGAAGGCACATCCAATGAGTAAAAGGTTGCTCTATATATAATTATTGTACCTGTCAGGGTGGGAATGGACACTGGGTCATCGAAACCCCTACCATAACAAGCACTTAAATTTAGTTTATGACTTGCAATCAATGTCCGGGAAAAATATACGTGAGTGAGAAAGTTAGAAGTTAGAGTTTAGGAGACAGCAAGTGCAAGGCGCTTTATCTCATACCCATACAGCGGAGATAAAAGTGATGAGCTATAGGTGATTTGTCAGTGGATAGGCCGCTCGCTGGCTGTGCAGAAGCTCGATATAACAGTATTTAAATTTCCCGACAGTTTCAGAAGTTTTTCCCGCCATAGTTTAGAAACTGCTTACCCAAGAGCAAATGGCGTCCTCTACCAATACAAGGAGAATATAGGGAATAAAGAAAGAAATTACTCTCCCATCTCTTAAAGTTAACTACACAAGGTCCACTCTAACAGAAATTTCTCACCGTATGGACAGTAATCGACCAAATCTTTAGAATATTCTTTTGTAGAGAACAAATTCAAACAAATAAATAAATCTAAGACATAAAGGTCAAATTTGCTCCTTAACTGAACAAGTCTACATGAATACTAACAGGATGCTTGCATAAAGTCGATGTGGCTGCTATCTGCTTTTCAGCTAAAGGATGAAAAGAAGCTGCTATAGAGTGCAACAGACAGACTGTGCAGACGGACTATGCCACCAAACAATAAGGTGCTTGGGAAACACCATATGAAACAACAAATGGATGTGCGGTAGCTGGCCTAACTGATTGACAACATATACATGATACCTCTTGCCATACTAACGTCAGAGTGATTCGTTCTATCAATTTTATTGTTGTGTGTACAACATTTCTAAAGAAGATGGTCATTCATTTGCTTGCGATCAATCTCCAGAGTAATAACAGCAACAAGCACAGCTGCTGATTATACTAAAACATGAGCAAAAGAAAGCCCAACAAATTACTTTGTGCACTATAGGATGCATGTTAGATAGGAGATCTATTCTACACAGTTGGCTCTGCAGAAAGACTAGTCAGGTCCTCTCCTCTATGTATCTATCGACAGTAGAATACCATTATGTCAGACTCTCAAGGGAGACATGAAATTGGTCCGAGTTAACCGAGTCTCTGAATAAGCTGGAGTGAATCCAAGGGGGATGAGAAATCAGTCTGACTAAGCGAAAGTCCGACTTATCCAGGGTACGACTTAACGGGATTAAACTGTATTCAGTGCTAAGCCTATGTAACCATTTCTTCCTGCTTGGAAAGTGAATATGTACCCAAGATACTGCCTAAGACAGGCTACAAGCCACTCAGTTCTCTGTCAATGGTCTTATCTATCAATCTATAAGGAGACATCAAAATATCAAATGAACTAATGACAAGCAATCCATTATCACTGGCAAAAGAGAACAAATACCAACCGTACCTGTGATAATCTGCATCAATAACCATATGATCATCGTATGCCTCGTGCAATCGAGCTGCTAAATTGTCCTTTTTGTCCATTACTAATTGCAAGTGATTGCAAAGGTCCTCCAATAGTGATAACAAGGAATCTAAAACAAGACAATTTGTCTGTCATGATGGCAAGGCCTACAATGTTGGTCGACAGAAAAGAGGAAGGCATGTGCTTAGATATATACGAATGTATATGTATAGTAGGGTCCACGGGTCGGCTTTAAAAGTAGGAGGCAAGCTACATACACAAAGCTTACTATATTGCCCAGTACTCTGAAGAGAAGTGAGTTGGATTACGACCCAAACTTCAGGGCAAAGTGCGAAAAACAAAGAATAGGGGTCTAACGGTGAAGCCACTAGAAAAAGTTTTAGCACAATACCCTTTAAATAGTGGGGAGACATCTTTGGTGAATATTGAGATATGCCCATTTTAGATAGAAAATGGCAGACAAGACTCATAGTCATGTCAGAAACTTCAATAAGTACTATATGACATTTTCGGACAACCCAAGTTACAACATTCTCAAAAATTGGGGGAGGGCATGTCGCATTGTTGAGTTTCTAACTTTCTTTTCGTGAGGATGTGTTTTCAAATGTGATACATCTACTCGATGAAGGCTTTTAAACAACAAAATCATGTGAGGATACGCCACAAACAATGACATAGATTTCACAAATAATGGGTGCTGATACACTTCAAACTGGACAATCACAATTTTGAATGATTTATTTTCTACATAAAAACTGAAACGAAATTAATCATTGCTCATTTTAGACAGGACTGAGAGGAGAGCGAATCGAATTGTCATTAGTGTCTTGGGAACGAGATATTTTCGGAGTGAGGCCATTTTATGTGCGCAAATTTCACTTGTTATTTTTGCACATGTATTTCTCATTACAAACATTACTAATTACAATAGAGATTTACTTAATGATTCTGCATCTGTGAGATCTGCTGTACTGCTCAGTGTAGTTATCCACTGAATGTCTTGTTGAAGCTAAGAAGAGGTGAGAATTATGCAAGAAACTGATAAAATTCTATGAGAAAAATAGAGATGATGCGTAATTAATTATCAGGCATTACATATAACAAAACAAATTAATATATTTTTCTGCTATCATATTTACTCTGGTAAGCTTTCACTGAAGTGTATTGAACAGTAGACATTTGATACTGATCAGCAAATATCCCTGGTAACAGATGGTTCTGTTAATTGCTAGCAATTTTTATACCAAAAGAAACCCTCAAGTCAGGCCACAACAGGAATAAATACAAAACAGTGTAGCAAATCACACAACCTCTTCAATCTAGGTATGTTATGGTGTGATGTGGTGTGCAATATGATATCTAATAGAATAGAAGTTCCATGTGCACACCATTTGTGTATATATGATAAAACAGGGCCTTTCCTCATAGGGGTGTAACTGAAATTGCTATTTGGCAAGATCAGTTAAGGCTGAAGGGCCACTTCTCAATCTTATTTTGAAATTGAAATGAAATGAAGAAATATGCATAAAATCACAATATAAGTTTGAACACGGCACAACATCATGAATAATAACCAACCTTATTAAATCTCTCATCTAGATCTGATAGTTTTTTCAAGGATCTAATCTGTACTAAAGAAGCACAATTCTCCACACTATCCTCCCCTTTCTCCCTTTGATATGCATCATCAGTTAGAAGCCCTTTGTATGAAGCATTGTCAGCCAGTCGTAAGGCTCTTTGTAGTCCACCAACAGAAATATATGTACCACCAGTAGCCCATGGATTTTCTTGTAGTGATGACATTTAGCTGATGCTGTCCTCAGAGCTCCTAAACAAAAGAACATTTGCATAAAGATAAAATAAGTTTCTAAAGTTGGCTAACAATATTTGAATAAGAGATAGCCACAAAATTCTACTTAGTTCTCTGCTCTTAAAAAGCCCCAATTTGGGGGTATAGTACCCCTAACACCCCTTGGCCTCCAATATGTCCATCTAGGATTAGACAATTGTTTCTTAAACTAGATTTAGTTGCCTTCAATCCTCAGTCTCCATTCTTGGAATGAGTGTGGAATATCTTAGCCATGCAACTTTAACTGCTCTAGCTGTATATAGGGGACAACTTGACAAAGCCCTATAAGTGCCTACTCACAGTAATTACAAAAAGGTTGCATCAAGTCAAATGTCCTGAATTCATGTAGCTCCAAGAAAAAGCATTGCATCACTGGGAGGATGGGAACTAACAAAGCCCTCCACATTTTCCAATATATTGGTACATCCTCTTTATTTAAATGTTCATTATAGATTTTCCCGGATGGGTAAAAGAGCATTTTACTATTCAGTAACATTTTAGTTTAGGGGATACCTTTTAACCATTCTAGAGGCTAAAATTATCTCCCAAGTGGGAATCAACCATGGTGGGTCCCCAGCATATCTAAGCAAAGTTCCCAGTCTACCAAATATAACTTTCTGGTGGCATCCATGTACCAGGCTGCAGTGCTTGGCAAGTGCACACTGAAGATTTTTTTCTCAAATGACACTGCACATCCAGAAATAGGTGCAGCAGGGCCTGGTGTAATTGTTTAATTTGAACTTCATAGATAATATTTTCCAGCTGTTACAATGATAATAACTAAAGTAAACACTACTCTGATGTTTGTACTGTTTGATGCATACTTTTTCATTTCATATTTGTTTCACAACCTCCAAAATACTGTAACAGACCTGAGACTGCCCAATAAAAAACCAACAAATGGGCAAAAATGCTTTTCCTCCTATAGAGGAGCAAAGTTGTGGAATAATCTCACTGCTGAATCTAAGCAGACATCAACACTGAGTAAAATTAAGTACTCTTTATCTCAGTGATTGTCTTTTTTAAACATTGCATGTAGGTGTAAAATAGGGTTCTTATTGATTACAGTTAGGTTTTTAGGTATCAATTATTTTGCAACTTGTACATTTTTACTTAAAGGGTCCTTGAAAATCAGCTCTGCTGAAGGGCAACCCTTTTATCAAATGAAATGAAAACCCTTAGAGTGCATACCTGAAACCAAGAGCACACTTACACACCTCATATTTTGCTTGTGCACACTTGCGATCTCGTCGAAAAAGGCCAAACTCTGCAGTCTAGGTCTTGCAGAAACACACGTCGAAAGTTATCTAAGCATGAACTTACCGTTCCAAAATAAAAAAATCAAAACTGGTTTAAGCCATAGTTTGACTTGTTGTATGTGAGGGCAAACACTTCTACAGCTCAACAGATAAGAGAATGACTATATGAGATTGCAAAGAATTGTATCAAAAAACGCAAGTTAAACCATTATATATTGCACAAAGCACACAAATGAGCGGATAAGTAGGAGTTATTATAACCCCTAGGATCAAAAAGTTCGCGGGTTAAGACTTTCCCGCGCATTTAATTTTATACTGGTGGTTAGGCCGTGGAAGACGAAATAGAATTTTACTCTCATGGTCAAGAGGTATAAGTATATGAAAATTTCTTTGTCAAGATAATATCGATCTAGAACTATCAATGAAATATCCAAATAGTAAGATTTACATTGTAATATTTTACTCACAATAATATAATGAAGCTCTTTACTCTGATTCCATCGTTCTGGCGTCGTAAAAGTTTCTGGTAATGCCTGATATTGAGGTGAATTGGATTTCCACCCTTTTCTCTACACTACCACCTTTAAATAACAATCTTTGAACATGTGCTGATGGCAGAAGTCCGTGCTGTCTGTCATTCATACGGTAATAAATTTAGACCAGTTGGAAAAATATGAAGTTAGAGCTTATACTGTTAATCAATGTGATATTTTTGCCGCGTTACACCGCGCACATCTCGAGCAGTAAAATACATAACGAAAAGAAATGTTGTGGAACTGATAGAGAGTCTGTGCTTATAGGAAAAGAAGACCAAGACAGTAGCAATAGAGGTGGTAGCAAAGAAAATCATAAACCCAAGTGTGAAAATGAAAAGCAAACCATAGAATCCAAATATACTCAGGACAAAAATGAACGAACAGATAACAGATTTGTTCTTATCAAAGGCGGAGACTTCTGGATAGGCACTGATAAGCCCTTCATTCCCCAGGATGGGGAAAGTCCTGCTAGAAAGGTGTATCTAGATGACTTTCATATCAATGAATTTGAAGTCAGTAATGAGGAATTTTCACTATTTGTTCAAGAAAGCAAATATACGACAGAGGTAAATATCAACAGTGGCCTATTTTGCTTAATCACACAGTACCCTTGGAATTGTTTGACATTCATATAACATGACATTTCGTTCTACTGCACACAGTTTTATTGTATTTATGTAGCCTATTTATGTAGTACATATTCAACAAAGCTTACAGAGATTTGTTAATACAACACACCTTTCCCTGATTAAGCATAATGTTGTTGCTACACTGTTGCAATGCAGTTAGTACTATATTATAAATTGCCATTTACCATTCAATTGTCACTCATATTCTCAGGTCCATTTTGCTGAAGATGATGCTAGTTAAAACTGTTGATAATCTTAACCTGTATTTCTATATTCATTTTTATCATTTCCCTGCTCAACCTGTTTGTCTATAAATAAGTATGTTGTCATATGATAAAATCACTGTTTGTCCTTTTAGGCAGAGAAGTTTGGTAAATCATTTGTCCCAGAATTTCTTCTCAGTGAAGATACAAAAAGCAACATCACACAAGCAGTAAGTTGGTATATTATATGTATATATATCTACATATGTTCATGTAATATACTCATCTTTTAATTCTCCTTTTTGATATGCCTATGTTAAATAATGTTTGAAAATTACTGCTAGGAACTTCCTGATATTTTTTCAAATTTGGCATTTCAGCACACAATCCAGTAAGAGACCTTTGCCTTTTCATACAGGTTTATGCTGCTCCATGGTGGCTACCAGTAGAGGGAGCTTCTTGGAAACACCCTGAAGGACCAGACAGTAATATACTGGAAAGGTTCTAAGCACATCTATTCAGATAATATCTTTATTCCTTTTAGTATTGTTTAAAGTAGGCATTGTATTTTCTTCTGATAGAAGCATAGATTAAAGCTGAAATATGATACTGATATGATCAGTCTTCCTGTGATGCATTGATTCTTCTTATCAGTTTTCCAAGCCATGTTTGAGTATAGAGCTCTGTATCACTAATCAGTATAGTTTTGACAGATTCCTAGTAACACATTAAGCATTATAGTTCCCTTTCTGATGTCTTGTTATGAAATACAGTAATACCTATACTTTTACAGAATGCACCATCCAGTGGTTCATATTTCATGGAATGATGCTATGGACTTTTGTGCATGGAAGCATGGAAGATTACCAACAGAAGCAGAATGGGAAGTAGCAGCAAGAGGTGGCAAGGAGAATAGGTTGAAATGAGTTTGAAACTTCTTTCAATGTCCATCATTTAGGTTATTGAAAGCTTTTGCTATATAAATAAGCAGGTATTTGAGAATCAGAGTATGGTACACATATGGAAGCTAATTATAAAAAAGAGGAATTGCACTACATCAGAAATCCTTCGTAGCTGGCATAGTTTTATGCATAAGGTACTGTTGATTTTCAAAGATTTTAGTAGAATTTATTCACAAGACTAACTAAACCTCAACAGAGAATGGTAAAAGATTTATGTATATAATCTTGTGTCATAAAATGTAGTTTAGGCCCATGTGTCATCTATATTTAACTTTCAGGTGCTATTGGGTACTACAGGATCATCCTAACTTTCATGACCTTTTCTGGAGTTTTCCTCTTTAGCAAAGATTGTCACAGCAAGACAATTGTAGTATAGTTTCTCCCAACATGGCCACTAGAGGCTGATGAGATCTATTCTCTCCCAACCTAATTTACCAATCATCATGAAGGATTCTCACCACACATATGCTCCACAGTTCTCCCCCAGCTACTTTAGGTCCATTTTCCATGCAGATTTGTCGGCTAGGTTGGGAAAAAGCAGATCTGATTAGAGGTCTCACAATTTGGCAGCGATGCTGTTTTTCCCATATTCTCTCCCACTCATGCTTGAAAACGTAACAGTATTGTTATGTTTATTGGAGTATAATGAAAATTTTGGTAAGAAATGTTGCTCTTTAGCCACCTCTTTTATCACAATACCCATTCTCATTTAGCTGAGAGACTGTGAAAACTCTATATATATATATATATATATATATATATATATATATATATATATATATATATATATATATATATATATATATATATATATATATGAACATAGCTGTGCCTGTTGGTTTTGATGTTCAATACAGTAAACCTGCAAGGGAATCTCTTATCAGGTTATACCCATGGGGAAACAAGCTTCATCCTCGTGGTGAACACAGAGTCAATATCTGGCAAGGTACATTCCCAGAGAAGAATACTATGGAAGATGGCTATGTTGGTACAGCTCCTGTGAACTCTTTCAAACCAAATGGATATGGCTTATACAACATGGCAGGAAATGTGTGGGAATGGGTTGCAGATTGGTGGACAATTCGTCAGCCATCTATTCAGATGAAAAATCCTGTTAGTACACATTCTAGCATTATGGTTCAATACCTAACAACACCTAACAATACCCAGCAACCCCCCTGCAAAGTTGAGCTGCATCTGGTTCCAGACAGCAAAATGTATATGGATATTTTTCTAGGAAAATTTTTCACACTTTCATTTTCAAGAGTCTGTTATCTGTAGTTATCAACATTACAGATCTAGGCTGAACTTCAATGCAAGTAAAATTCAAATATATTACCATGAATGCGAGTATCATTTCACCATATATCAGCCAAGCATCATTCTCAACATTTAAAAGCACAAACCCTCTGAGTCTCATATGCATTCTGTGTGAGATACAATTTGAAAAATTCCCACACTTGCACACATGGATGGGAAATTCTCATGTATTTTACAAAAAGGCTACATTCATTACATTATGTTTAGGTTATTGCTGAAGTAGTATCTTGATTGAGGTGGAACTGTAAATAATAGTGGTTGCCACATTCTGTCTACATTATTGATAATAGTAATGGTTGCAGAATGAAATATACTCCTCAGTTGATATTCTCTACACTAAACTACACGTGTTAACATCTGCTTTGAAACACATGTTTGGATGGATTATTAACCCCTTAGGAAAGGTTGAATTTCCCCCATTTTGTAACTTTCTCACTAATTCTGATATTGAAAAGATAAGTATGGAAACATTTCTTTTGCTGGTCGTTTTTGAGAATTTGACACTTCTGAACATTCTTTCTCTAGTTATGAAGATAGGGGTGATCCCTATAGGCTACATACTTGACCTGAGTCAGCACATTTTCTTTCCAGACAGGGCCAAAGTCAGGAAGAGATAAGGTGAAGAAAGGTGGATCTTTTATGTGCCATAAAGTGAGTATATCTCTTTTCCTGATTGAGTAGAGAGCGAATTTAAATGTTTTAAGTACAATACTAATTTTAAGATGAGGGTGTGAGTGCCAAAAGAAACTCAAAGCTCCAAAAATTGCCGAGTTGTTTCTTTTGAATATTCGCTAAATAATAACATCATAAGTTAGGCAAAACAAAACGGCACAAAACAAAACGAAACCGAACAAAACCGAACGAAACAGAACGCAACATATAGCAAACGCACAGCGGAATAGAAATACTAAAATATGTTGCCATCACTACGTACAACGAGCATGAACACTACTAATATCACTCAAAATGTCCAAATCTTGTTCGTCCTATTACCATAATGCACTCGCACACTCTCCATAAACATTTTTTTTGATAAACAAGCCCAAACAAAGAGACGCACAATTTACATTTACACCATTAACAATACGCACGAAGAAACACCGATAATAAAAACACAAAAGTCCAAGTGTAAGTTCTTTTCAGAGGGTGGCAACGAAAACAGACATTTCATGTCTTTAAGGATGATTTGACATTCCAATAACTAGACAAACCAGCATGCATCTACTAAATCTTTGTCAATATTATACAGTTCTGTTTAACTACTGGAAAGTCAAGCCATCTTTAAAGATAAAGAATTGCTCTGTTTTTGTCACCATCCTGATCTCAACATTCATTCTCAAGCCTACAACTGAATAATAACAATTCATAAATTCACATTTAATAAAACTCAGCAAAGTGCAAAGAAGAAAGAGTGTGTCCTAGCAATGGCGTCATGAAGTAAACGTTAGTTTAGTAGGAATTTTTCTATATCTCCCATTTCTAGATTCTAATCTCCCGTTTTCTCCCATTCTTTTTGAGTGAAAATATAAGAACCTCCAGTTTTGTAAAAAAAATGCTCTTGAAATATATTGTTAGCACACGCTTTATTAGTACCAAACATTGCACCAACCCGTATAATTTTATAAATTTATAATTAAACAAGGATTTAATCATGGAATTGTACAAGTAATTTAAAAAATGGCTACAGCAATCGCAACGCATCGTATCCTATGGAAATATACCAGGACACAAGACTAATAGATTATTGAAGGGAATTTATTTGCTTTTATTTACATGCAAAAATGAAAGATATATGATTAGACCAGAGGAAAAGCTAATATAGAATCATATGAATTACTATAATATTGTATTAAATATAATAACAGTGATACATTTCTGCAATAAAAAATGAATGACTATCCTTGACGGCCATGTGATTTAATTATTAATAAGAGGAGCATCTAGTATTAAAGCATCATGTCCTGCTTATTGTAATTTCTGTATTAGCAGTTTGGTAATCTCTAACCAGTTGTGTTTATCTTTCCTTAAAAACAGGACTTCTGTTATCGATACAGATGTGCAGCAAGAAGCAATAATTCACCGGACAGTAGTGCGTCAAATCTTGGCTTCAGATGTGCTAGAAGTGTTTTAGATCAATAAATACGTTCCCCTCACAGGATCAGCAGTCTCTTCCATTGCCATTTTATACAATTCACCACAAAACTACAAGCTGGTAAAAATGACTCGACCTTCTCATTTCACCCTTTTTGCTGTGCGTCAAATCTTTCACTCTGTTCCACTCAGGAACAGAAATTATCATATTTTGCAGGGGTATGGAGTATAAAGTTATCGACAGTATCATGTGGTCGTATAGACCCATGCCCATTGTTTCAGATACAATAGGACTGGCCTCTAGACACCTATGAAGATTTAAATCTTAGCCTAAACTGCGGGACAGGAATACATCTCTCTATTATAAGAAAGCCTTTTTAGTCCAGTATTTAAATGCTCTTAGATTTTTCATATTTTATCTGTATATGAACTCATCGATTTTCTCAGATATCACTTTCAGTTTTAAAGTTGCTTCATTTTTGAGCAGTCGAGCACTACTTTCTTATAAACCTCTCTTATAAATAAAACCTGTACAGAATACATTCTTTTCAAGAATCATGTGATTTTTTTTAGTTTTCATAGAAAAATACAACTACAGTATTGTAGGTTGTGTGTTGTGGCACTAGTTGAACATCAGCTAATCGAGATATGACCCTCTCTTTAGAATCAAGATAAATTCGTTTAACATTACAAGATTTATCTTGTTCTATTTACTGTGCTTGTTTTACTCAATTGCCAACAAATGTAAACCCTGTAATTGAAGCCATGCAATCAAAATCTAACTTGTGCTGAAAGACAGCACAGTTTGGGCACATTAGCTCCTGAAAACCGACCATAGATGTGCCCATGCTATCATCTGTCTGTTACGAAAGCCACATGAAGGATTGAAATATGCATACACGTTTTAAAATTAGTTCCTAGTTCCTTGCTTTTGGACCTTTCTGAGCACATTGTAGTACTAAAAGGTCCTTACTACACTTCCTAAATTACACTGCACTCGATATTTTTTCTGAGGGGTATTAAAAACTGCCAAAATGGGCCTAAATTTAGCTGCGAAGGGCATTTGTTGATAGAATCCAGGACGCTAATTCGCTGAAACGGTAGGGAGAAGTTAAATGTGATCAGAGCTCTCAGCCAATCAAAGATTTGGAACTTATGCTGGTACTTCCGCAATGTTTTAACGGCACATTTAGTTCTACTACAATTGGCATTCGATAACTCGAACTTTCACGGGAAATCGAAATTTGCAACAGTTATTGAATGTTTGAGTTATCGGGCAGTGTTTCTATACGAACCAACGAGAAGGGAATTGAAAACTCGTTCGAGGTAGCGAATACTCGAGCTGTCGGGCATATAGACACAAAGATATAGACATGACAAGCGACGTATCACCACTTACTTGTGTGGGGGGGGGGTGGAAAACATTCTCATATACTTGATGGAATTTTCGTCCCCCCCTCTTGCAGATTTAAGTAAAAACTTTGGTCCGCACTTCAGGACTCTAGAAAAAAATCCATACTCCTACTTTTAAAATGCTCTTTATTGTTTACCCCCCCCCTCCCTGTGAGTATGTAGAATTTTGGTCTCCCCTCCTTATGTCTTCCACCCCTTCCCCTGGAAGAATTAATGGCCGATCCTTAAGACAGGATACTGCTGCCATTTAAAGTTTCGACGCAAACACCTCTATTCGTAATTGAAAAGTTCCTCAGGGATTTTCTACAGGTAGATTCCTTATAAAGCGGTCCCTGCAACCTGCAACTATCATGTCTGGTATCTATATTTTGCTCCCTCACACTTCTTAAAACCTACAGCGGAAGAACAAGATTGTTGAAATGATACCACCCTGAAAGGGTTTCAAAGGAAACCGATAGCAGTATTCTGTAACGACAATTAACTAATAAGATCATGAATAAAAGAGATACTTCAAGAAAAGCATGAATTATCTTCTTTTTTGGTATTATATTTAGATTACACATTTGTTGAATACAGCATTTGATGATTTATAATATTATAGTCTTTATTAATTTATTCATTAATTCTAATCTTAAATAGCGTCATGATTTGTTCAACAAAACAGCAGGAGCAAATGAAGAAAACAAATATGAAAATGTATTTCCTCTAAAAGGGCTTTGCTTAGGCCTTCTCTACCCAACGCTCCTAGAAACTTTTAAAGTGGGAGGTATAAGACCTACAATTTGCTGACAAAAAAGGTGTGGTTCCATCTCATTACACTTTTTATGCTCCTAGAATACAAAAGATTAAAGCAATTTCCCAACAAACATGGAAAATTCTGGTTACCTTGCAGAAAAGTTTTGTCTGGAGGAGTTTGCCACCCCCAGCCCTGTCTCTACCTATGAGATGTCACGCTTTTGATTTAACTCTCGGATGCAAAACGGAAAGTGTCCTATGTCACTTGCACCAACTTAAAGGGTTTTCAGAAATAAATTTACGAATAGAAACCAACAAAACCCTTGATAGTATTTTATGTGGCCATATTACCAACGAGCAAAACCAGCTAAAAGAGGCTTACCACTTGGACTTGAAACGAGCCCGCCTGCAGGCCATAGAAAGGTCTGGATGTGCCTTGATCATTCTACCGTTTGACGGCTGATGCAAATTACCAACTACTGGTCAATGAAATTCATAATAAGCCTAGCTAAGCTATACAATTTACTAAACAGAGGCAGGCAAAGAACTTCTAGTTCCTTTTGGTCACTAACCGGGATCCCTATAAGCAAATTGCCACTCAAGTATTTTACTATCTCAGCCATTGACAGAACGAGGTACAGCTAAGAACTACTTCTAACAAAATGACTTTATATCTCGTAGCAAAGGTATTCGCCCTAAAGAAAGGGAATTAGTTCATACCTTAACGATAGGACAAACACTTCTTTTCTCTAGCTTCAAATTATAAAATAAAGAGGCACTAAAATCTTTAATATTGCGAGAATACATTAAGAAATTCAGCATAAGAGCTATGATACAGAAATTGAAAAAGTAACGCTACAGTTATACACAAAAAACATCTTTGGCTTCATCTTTATTTCAATATTTTCCCGGGAAAATCACGATAGGGGGAAAGCAATAAGGGAAAGGAATAACAAACCTATGCATTTACGGATGACATCGCTCATGTTTATAGCAATGGAGAAGAACTGCGTAGATCAACTCAATTATTTGATGTAACATTTAGGAAATATGGCATGAAGATAAGCGCAGAAAACTGCAAACTCCCGATAGTTGCGAAAGAAGGGAAGATACTAGTACAGCCAATCCAGGTAAAAGGTGCAAAGTTCGAGGTAGTTGCTTTGTTCAAATATTGAGATAGATACAAAAGCGGTTGGAAATTGCTATGAAGAAACACGAAACGGCGACACCATCGTTAATGTATCCAAATGACGTCTGGCAAAATTGCAACAGGCTTCTACCATCGACAACATTAGCAGTAACGTTGTGCGGATACGAAACTTGGAAACCCACTGCTGCTTTATAACAAATGCCAACACACTTGAAATGAACTGTCTGTAGCTTACAGGATTAATGAATCAGTGAAAAAAGAAGAAGCTGGACAACAAGTTGGAAAAATCGAATTGTCGATATCAATAAAGAGGAGACAGCAACTCAGATGGTTCAGTACGTGTCATGGCACGGTGAAAAGTGTCCCCTAACGAACAAACATCATGGATGGAAGACCACTGGGAGAGGAGGGGGGTAGGCCTCTGATACTGCAGATCAAATCATGGAAGACAGCTCGAGAAATGGAAACGAAGTGTTGCAGATTCAACAGTATTCATACTCTCCTACCTGACTACAGGCAGAGCAGAATTCATGAAAAGCTACTGCAATGTTTAGTGCTGAGAAATAGCAACATCATTTATTTTAGCACTAATGTCCAAGAATTGATCGTTGCACATTTTAAATGAATGACTAAAAGAATATGAGTTTGCTTGACTGGGAAAGAGAATTAAAGAGCTCAAAAGAAGCAGTATTGCTCCATCTACGAGAAAAGCCAACAACCTATCAAATTTGTTTCTCTTGCTGGTGATATTCATTACCGGGTTTCTGATATCTGTGGAGCTACGTCCAACACTTCAACCGTCGAGTTGTCTTTCTACAGGAATTCAAAAGATTACACTAATCCATTGGAGAATTATTAAGAATTTCCCATGAATGAATAAAACAGTATGACCATAATTTCGGTGTGGCATCATTCAAAGAATTTAGATCTGTGCTTCGATCGATCGCTTTTTCGTTAATACCCTACAGGTTTTCATTCATAGTTGCTTGACTAAGCAGAGTGATAAGAGGATTTCCAAGAGTGAACTCAATCTACTATGGACAAACATTTCTGCCGGAAATAATGAAGCATATCAAAACGAATATAATGAATATTTGCAAGGTACTCTCTATAGGGCTTGGGTCTGCTCAATGGACCTGCAAAAATCAAATTGACGTCATAAGCCCCAGTGAAACATGGCTAAATTCGAAGCATGCAGTCCAGAGGGATTTGTTCAGATTGAAGTATGCAGTGTTTTCCGCTGAGACAGATCAGAAAAGGATCAATGTGGTGTGAACCTGTTTGTAAACAGCAAAATCCAGAACATGAGAGGACAAAACTTTGAAAATATTAACATACATGCCATTTGGATGAAATTACAGTTCCTAATTCAAGACCGATAATCTTGCTCACGACTGGTCTTTGAAAGCTCAAGCAAGCCTACAGATGGTGTCTCGAGAACATACAGAAGCTATAATCATAGGGCGACATGAATAAAGATGAATAGCGACTTCGAAAAGAACCTGCTGTTTGTTTTCAGCTAAAGAAGATTATTGCTCAACAGACAAGAGTCACTGCGACAGCTGGTATACTTGAAAATTCTATCCAAGTATCAAGAAAATTGTGTGTCGGAGCAACCACAATACCAAAAATAGCATTGAGTGGTCGTTATTTTTCGTGTGCTGTTTAGAAAATGAAGTTTTACCAAAAGATAGAGTACACCCTTGTAAAGTATGAATAAGTGAAGAATTCTAACCTGCAAAAATTTGCAGGCAATTCAAAAGAGGCCCCTTGGCACGTGCTGCATATATCTGCTGACCAAATGATGTGAAAAGTACGAAGTACAGTCTTTTCATGGTTATTGTTGAAAGTCAAGCACCAGAGCGTAGCGAAAGAGGTAGACATCCAAAACAGCATGACCAGATGACCCTTTATATCCTTTACGTTATTATTGAACGTGATCGACTAAAAGCAGCCGGTTTCTGCAATGAAGCTAGAGTGTTACGCAGTAAAGTAGCCGGGCATAGACGATTAATAACACAAAAACACTCAATAAAGAAAATAACCGAAATTACTACGAAACAAGCAGTTGGAATTGGCGCGATAAGTTGTGGGGTATTACAACCTGCAGCTTTTGCGATTGTAAAACCTGCTAGAAAGATGACAAACAAAAGTTTTACATCCAGAAAAATTCCGGCTGTTTGGATAACTACAAAAGTCACTTCACATGTGTGGTCTCCTAAGAAATTTCCATAACTTTAGAATAAGTTATATCCTACCACTACCTAACAAAACAAATAAGAAACATGTGTACAGTCATTAAATTATATCTTAAAATAAATTGAATAGACTCCCCTGCGTAGTTCAGTCAGAATTCAGAACAATCCATTCGTTTGAAACTGCTCCTCTCCCCCTACCAACCTGATCGTTTACATCTATCAACGATGGCCCAATGACAGACGCTATTTGGTGTGACTTTACAAAAGCGTTTGATCTTGTCAATCGTGAATTACTATTGGAAAAGCATAAGGTGTACCATAAAGGCAGTAAAAATCACTTGAAAGGGTCAGCTCATACCTGAACGACCGTAAAAAAATGGATAATTTTCAAAGTATCATTCACATCTCGAGGTTGAGGTTAGGCGCTACGCGAGGCTAAAGTATAAGGTCTTCTCATTCATCGTCTTCATGAATGAAATATCATTAGATATTAGATAAGGTGCATTATGATATATTAGATATTAATGAAGGTGCATTAGAAATGTATGTAGATGATAGCACGGTACCAACTCCTTGCAGGAATATCCAAGAGGCTGACACAAAGTGGAACTCATCTGATAAATAAATCTTACGACAGTGCAGTGAAAATGAGATGGCTGTAAATGTTGAAAAAAAAGTTTATCCTAGTCACCACAGAGCAAGAACGTTGGAATCTGAAAGGAAATCAACATGATAGGATATTTGATGTGAAGTTGAATGACCTCAGATTCGAGAAGAAAAGCTATTGGGAGTTGCAATGGCTACTAGCTCAGATGGGACGATCATTTTTAACTCGTATGAAGTACTGTAACACGCAATCGTGTATCAATCTGTAGGATAAGGTCCTATCTACTAGTTAATAAGAGAAATTGTTCCATATAAACTGTCAATTGCCATCAAATAACATGTTCTCACTGTTGAGACTTAAGAAGAGCGTAACTAGGTTGATCTAGAACATTCCATGCAGACAGCATTCAGGATTCTTCACAAAACTTAAGTGGCTACCTCTTGACCAACTTCAAAATACCCATAGTAGTCTACAAGTCTCAAAAGGTCTACCAGCAAAATATGACAAATTTCCTCGCTCATCAACATCAAATGAAGCAAAGATCGACGAAAAGGTCATCAAACAACAACTTGCAAGTGCACAGAGTAAAACTGAAAAGGCTGGCCAGGCAACATCCATGCGAATCTTCAAGAGAAAATTCTATCTGCACTATCTTGGACTTCATTACATTACATTACATTACATACATTACATTAAAATAGTAAACATAATTAAGCATTGTAGAAACTTAAAGGAAATTTTTTTGACAAACGTATTATATGACTTCTATGACGTCCACTAGTTATAGGACCCAAGGGAAGACAAATTGTTATACAACCCTGGCTTATTTCCAACATATAACGTTGATGTATTTGCTTATATTTTTCCTGTAAATAAACAACAGTATACGTGAATGATTATTATTCAAATATAAATCTATACAACTAAAACACCGAATGTTCGGCATTATCAATTACAATTTAGCTATTAACACAAAATTTCAGAATTATTATGAGGAATCTAAATTTCTACAGCATAGAGATATATTTTATACCTTCTAAGATAAAGGACGATCGGGATACAATTCTTCAAGTCTGGAGTACATAAGTTTCACTGACAAATCTTGCATGCTTGGCAAAACGAATAATTTCTGCGAAAGGACATGTTCAACAATAAAACAATGTAAGAAAAAAAGATCCAAGAAAGTTCTTCTTATAACATTTAGTAATAAGAATCCAACCTATAGAAGCTTCTAATATCACCTAGTCTCAGATCCCTAGCTAATATTACTCCTATATATAATAACAGCTTGCTTTCCTATCCAATTTGCTAATGATATTACGACAATATCGAAACGAACAAGGCTCAACAAAGTTAATACCGCTAGCATTTAGTACTATGTGAGGTCAAAAACAGCAGCATATATATTAATAGAAATATTAATAGAAAGTAAAACAAACACTCAGTGCCTTGTTTGAGTTGTCGAATTATTGAATGTCAAGTTGTTTTCTTGTTTTTGCATGTTTTCTGTATTGGCCATGGGGTAGTCAGCATATATTGCTCCCCAAGGTGTCGTCTTTTGTAGTGTTGGTAAAGTAATATGAGTAATGTATAGTAAACTGAAACTTATTGTAATTGTTATAAGAATAGAAAAGAAAATAGAAAGTAAATATTTTCGAGGATAATAACTTCATAGGGAATATAGGACAACAAAAGTTTCTATCACTTGAACTTCATACAAGGAATAGAGCCGCCTCACTGTCTGCGATCAATGAGTTTACACGCCTATATAAGTACTCTTTGGTGCCTAATAGAATGGGGGTTGGAATAGTCGGGGGGGTTGGAAAAATCCCCAAAACCTAATTAGAAGGGGGGGTTTGAAAATTGCCTTAAATTTAATAGACGGGAGGGTATTGAAAAAGCTTCTAAGCAGTGCAACTTTTTCTGAAACCAATAATAGCAAATAAGAAAAAACGAAGAAAAAGAAAAATGATTATTCACGTCATTCATAAAAGTTTTTAATGAAATTTTTCCCAAAATTTAATAACCTAACCGGGGGGGGTTGAAATAAGAATGTCCTGGCTGGAAAATTCTGAAAAAATTAATTAGCAGGGGGGCGGCGTCTATTAGGCACTAAAGAGTACCAACGGCTTGACAGCTCTATGAGCCTAAATACTGGTAGGTTGGCTAGGTTCGATTGTAACACCGAACGTCTGCAAACTGATTCAATCCCCCCCTCTCTTGACTTTGGAATTACTAGTAAATTACTTAACGGCGCATATATTGTCAACATATTTTAGGAGTCAATTCAGATATTGGTATACTGTCAATTAGCAATTAGTCAATCTCCCTACCAATGAATGCACCACGATCCTTTAGATGAATTAGCTCAAACGTCAAACAAACCGAATCAACAATATTCATCTGAAAAGTCAATCTCAATGAATCCATTGGTTTGTTCATAATCAATCACGGGTGTGCAACATCACAAAATTTCAACTCCTTCCCAGGGGAACAGTGGGGGGTAACTTTTGGGGGACAAAGGCAAAATTGTCCGACAAGTTTCCTTCCTTACACCCTCTCAAATATGATAATAACTGCACAAAACACTGCAGGCAATGAATGAAGCAAAAGTCCAAACTTTCAGACAAATTTTGTACTAGGGGACTATAGCCCCCTGCTCCCTTCCTCATCATCATCAAAATCATCATCGACATCATCATCATCATCATTATCATCATCATTATCATCATCATCATTACCCTCATCATCGTCATCATCATCTTCATCATCATCATCAACATCATCAATTTATTAAAAGCTTACTTTTAAAATAGCAAACACAAAAGCAAATTAAGGCCAACTATACTAAAGATAAAGAAAATATATAACTATATTAATGAACAAATATAATACACTAATCTAAAAGCCTAACTCCTTAACAAAATTCTGCATAATCTGCAGTTGCAGCAAATACCATCCCACTACTTTATTATCCTTCTAAATCCACAACAAGACTGCTCCTTCCAAACCAGGAGCTGGAATTACGGCATAACCATACTATTTTGTTTATAGATAATAAATACAGAAATATCGATAGAGTCTCTTACCTTAAATTCGTCTTTGAGTTTCCTCTCAATCCAATCAGTCAGATAAGTTAAACGTACATGACGGTCACCAAGTTTTGGGTGTGCGGTAAGAAGCACAGCTGGAGTACCACGGAAACCAAACCTTCAGAAAATACCAAAAAGAAAATTGAAAACATCTGTAAAATTGATGTGAAGAATACCCACAAAGAATCACTGATAAATTCATAAGAGTCGATACGAGACAGTTCAATTTTCCACAACACTGGAATAGACTTATCCATCTTGAACACCTTGCTTTTGCTAGAAAAATTGAAGGCAAAAGAAGCAGAGGCAGTGAATGATCAACATGGTCAGAGAATTTCCACAAATAGGTGTGACGGGAAGGAACCAGAATAGGATATGGTCCTTACGGCCACCTGGAAGGTAGGGTGAGGGGCAAAACACGATCGTCAAAGCTTTCCACAGGTTCGAGACATAAAAAAGAATATAACTAAGGACTCATCATATTATACTCTACTGTTCTGTCCGTTTTGTGTTTTATTCTACAAATATGAAAGCCTTAACCATATACTTGTGAAAAAGGTGGAATTGGGAAGTCAAACTGTTGTCATGATTCCATAAAGTCATATAAGCAGTACTTGTATAATTTCAATCTCTCTTATAAATTCTGTTAAAAAAATAAAATTTTCCAAGCTCTTTGCCTGGTAAACAGGAAACATTTCTACTTACCAAACTCGGTTCGTTGGCGGAGGCGCGATGTTGACAGCTAGCGTTCCCTTCAAACTTTGAACTGTGACTTTCAAAATTATTGGCATCTTTCTGAATTTCTCGTAAGCTTTCTCGTACGCCTTTTTTGCAAAATCAGTCTCAGCAACTCTCTTTGCAATCTTTGACCTCGCTAGCCATCCGACGATGCCGGCAACTCTCTTGCCCGTTTTACTCTCCAAAAATGCCTTGGTTCTTGGATCCGAGATCATCGGATCGTCGTCCAATGGGCTGACAATCTCCTCTTCATCCTCCTCCACCTGATTAATCGCTTCTAGGAAAATCTCTGGGAACTGGTCTGTCAGGACATTATCGCCGTCGAAATCAGACGTATTATCCCCATCAGCTGTCAGACCGCTTTCCAATACATCTGTTCCGCTATTTTCTTTGTTGACTTTCATCCTGACGTCAATGTTGGGCGTCTCTTGTGCTTGCATCTGCTGTTTTGCCAGCTTTGTCAGTAATGCGACATAATAATCAACATTGAGCTGTGTCTCCAGAGTCAAAGTGAATTCTCCTTCGTAAGTGACCTGTAAGTCCGTCCATACCCCGTATTCGTCTAACTCAGGTAATGAGCCTTTGTGAATTACTGGCAATGTGTGACCTAAATGCAAGTCCTTAACATAAATTTCTTTGATAATTGGCGGTGTATTTAATTTGTTTAATCGACTTTGAATTTTCAGCCAAACCTTACGCTTCCAATATGGCTCATGCCAAACATCCCAGAATGCCCGTCCCAGCAAAACATTGAGCCATGCAGTATGCGGCTCCAACCGTTTTCCGTTTATCACGCGCGATGGTATTTTCTCTCCCTCTCGAATACATTCAAGCATATAATGGGGATACGAATCAGCCGCACGGCTTGAAAGTTTGCCCTTCTTTATATCTTGCAACGTAACCTGGTGCGTTAACGGTTTGCTGCAAAGTTGCATGCGGTAAAACCAATCTTCTTTTTCACGCGCAGTAATCGGCAAGACATGAAATCGTTCATCAACTTTGTTCATCGTCCAATCATCTTCCGAACTCTCCACATACTTGTCAAAATCTGATGTAAGATCTTCGAAAGGCACTTCGATATCTCTAACGAGCATTGCGCCTGGCGGAACATCGATCCTTATAGGGTACTTACGGTTCCAAATTCGTCGCATTGGCAGATCTAGTGGTTGCAGTGACAATTGACACTGTGATAAGGATACCTTGTGATGCTTTTCAAAAATGAATACAGGTTGCTGATCTTTGAGAGGCTCAGCTCTCCTACTTCGCTTTCCTCGTAATCCACGACGGACTTTTTTTAGCTTTTGCGGGGACATTGGTTTGGTGTCAGCTTGCTGCTTGCAAAAGAAGACATGTAGGGTTTCTCCTTTCAGCAAAGCGAAGATGTCCTTTGTGCTATCCAGGGTAAACACGCGAGGATCATAGTCAACAATATAGTGGACCCATCCCTAGAATAAAAAATAGCTTGATGACGCTTTTCAACAATAGATACTAGTAATAATAATAATTATTATATTAGCTATATATAAAGTAGGCAGCCTGTATCTGCTCAATCTTCACACCAGGGGCTAATATAAATAGCAGGTGGGTACAAATCCGAACACTTCCAGTACAACAAATGATGTGTTTCTAGTTTGGTATATATATATATATATATATATATATATATATATATATATATATATATATATATATATATATATATATATATATATATATATATATATATATATATATATATATATATATATATATATATATATATATATATATATATATATATATACATATACATATATAGAGAGAGAGGCATTTTTACTTGAGTCGGCCTGATCTACACAGACTACAAACTACACGTGACTGATAGCGTATGAGACAGTGTGTAAGTGTTATCAATTATCCTATCTCAATACTTTCAATGGCACGTGTTCATGCTTAACGCTTTCAAATATCTACACATAATTATCAACAAGTAAACTCAAGAAACTCCCGTTTAATCATATCAAGATATTATCAATTTCTGCAAATTATTATAAGCATACAATCACGCTTTATAATAAATTTATAAAACTCAAACGCTTTTATGAAGTAAATTTCGGCTGAAAGCAATTCGGTCGGTAAATTAGCTAGGGCAAAATAGCAGCAGGTGAAAATCAACGTTAACGACGCTCCCATTCATATAGGCTAGCATGTGGCGATAAAGTGAGCTGGTCACAACTATGGATGCTTGCTCTTCATTAGGCTAATGATGACAATGATAAATGCCAGTAAGACGTTGATGGTAAAGAGAAAGATGAAATACTTCTGTATTACTGATAACACCTGCAAAATATGCGTAGACACATTCAAGCGACCATCATTCATGGGATATGATTAGTTATCGAAAATGATATATCATGATGAATATGACGATAATAATGATGGTGATGATTAAGATAATGATGATGATTGTGGTGGTGATAATGACGATGAACATACGTAGACATATATATATATATATATATATATATATATATATATATATATATATATATATATATATATATATATATATATATATATATATATATATATATATATATATATATATATATATATGTGTGTGTGTGTGTGTGTGTGTGTGTGTGTGTGTGTGTGTGTGTGCACATGTGTGTGCACATGTGTGTGCACATGTGTGTGCACATGTGTGTGCACATGTGTGTGCACATGTGTGTGTATGTGTACACAGACACACCACACACCACACACCACACACCACACACCACACACCACACACCACACACCACAAAGATAAATATATATATATATATATATATATACCCTTATTTTACTCTGATGATGGCCCTTGGCCAAAATTAGTAAGCAGAATATACTGTGATACAATAATATGCATGAAAGATCACACCGATACCTGCTCTCTCCTGCCGTTGGTCATGCACTACCTACACAACACACATATTTGGCAATTCACTTTATTCAAATCCTTTTAATGTGGCTGGTATTTTTAAGCAAATTCAATAAAAAGCAAAGAATTCTTTTAAATTATGGATTCTTTAAAAGCCTCTGATGCAAAACAAAGTTTATCTCACTTGTAGTTATGATGAGCTTAAGCAGCATGTGTAAATACAGACAAAGCTGATGCCTTAATTTCAACCCAGTAAATCAAACAACTTGTATTCATGTGCTTAAGACATTTATCATTTTCTTAAGCATGTTGCTTACTTGTTTAGTTCAATAAATAACTTATGCACTCTTTTATTTGACTGCTTTTCTGCTCTTCAGAAGATAGATATAATTTCACATTTCATCAAATCTTTAAGATTAATCATGAAGATATGCACTGAGAGTCTAAAATCATAAAGTAAAACTAAGACTATAATCTTTAGGACAACACAGGAAGGTTGTTGTCCAACGGCTGGTATATATGTGTAGATCACAAAGCTAACTGGCAATCAAGGTAATTGAAGAGCACAACTTACTGTGCTAGGGGCTAGAGGGCACCAGAACAACTACCTAAATGACTATGCCAAATTTGCATACTAAAAACTTTAACAACAGTTATTAAAACACAATGTGGATACACCCATTTAAAGATGAGTAAATCAAATGATAAATGCAGTGGGATGCCATGTAAATCTGGATTTGCATAACCTATCCTCCAAAACAGTAGTTCTAAACCTGAAGGGTCTCATGGGGACCACAAAGGATTTCAGTGGGCTATGACAGGTTGCCTTTACCTGCTGGGCTTGTTGTTTTACTAGCTCATATCAGTAGAGAAGTCATAAAGTATATTCACCCTCCCAGGTGACCCTGCTTTGAGAAAGTAAGGTGTCAGGGACCACCATGCAAAATAATTCAAAACATTTGGGAATCACTGTTCTAAAACATATAGAAAAATATCTTTTACACCATTAAGGAAAAACGAATGAGTTTACAATACAAATTACAAATTACACCATTGTAATTTGTAATTAGCCCAAAACTACTCTACAATACTACTAAGACAGTTCCATGGGGAGCAAAAGACTGTGACTACCCCTATGGTCGTATAATGTAAAAAAGAAATACTGAAATTACACATGTTTAACATAAATAGTACATTATAAAAAAATGACAAATATTTAACAGAAATCCATCAAACATTAGATGTCATGTTAGGGCTGTTTAGAAAAATAAAATTGTAATTCAAAAGTTAGAGTAAAAGGGTCCATTTATGTTAGGCACAAGAGGCTCAATTAAAAGATCTCCTATAACCTCCCAACAGCCAACCCCTATATATATTTTTTGAAACTTTGTATGACTTTTCCAATCATTATATACACTATACTTCAAATGTAATCCTCTCTATGTCCAGGAAGCTTACAAGTATTCCTAAAGTTCTTATATAGAAAGGCATATAAGTGTAAATTTGTTGCATCAAATGTTTTAGCATCATGGCCAAATTATGACACGTCTTAACTTTACATTTGCGCTCTTAGCAAAATTAGCTTTGGAACCAATAGAAGTTCAAGAACATATAGAATTCTGTTATGGACATTTCAGAGCAGAACCAGTCTATATATTATATATCATCCTAGAAGCAATGGTAGGAAGACACAAGGATAGATAATCTTACCTTTAAATCCTTTGGCTTCCTCAAACTCTCTGGGTCAACTGATCTAATTGATTTCTTAGCCAATGACAGATTTTCCTCCTCCTTCAGATATTTCTTTAATTCTTCCCTATATTGCTCAAATGATTTCCCAGATGGGCAAAACAGCCATATCACAAGACAGCCAATGAGGTACATGGAGACTGCTCCTAGAATGATGCCACTGATGAATGGATGCAATGGAATGATATATAGGGCATAAAAGAACACAGCTAGACACCATAGCCGGTAAAATGTTGTGCTTCCGTACATCTTGTTGGCAGAGCTAGAGTTATCTTTCTTAATGATGTCAATGCTACAATCCTCCTCCTCATCTTCTGAAATTGGTTCTTGAAGTCTGTCAAGAACAGGAGATGATGATAGACTTCCATTTGTCTGGGAGTCATTTCCATTTGCAACAGAACCATGCTCTTGTGATTGCAGCAGTTCTGAAAAGGATAATTTCCCAGAAAACTTAAATTTACTCTTTGATTGTGTTTGTGTTGCCACATGACCTCCAGTCTTTACCTTTTCATCCCTGCTTGAAGGGGAAAGAGGAATGTGTGTTAGATCTGTTGTAAGGGGCTTTGGGGTTAAAAACCCCTTAAGTTTTGACTTTGCTGATGGCTTTTTAATTTCAATTGAGTTTGTAACTTGAGGTGAGGTAGGTCTATCATCTGAATTTTGAGATATTGGATCTTCTTTTGTGAAATTTACCATTGTTTGTTTTGCAATACTCTTGTTGATACTCTCATGTATATCAAGAAATTTGTCTCTTTCAATATTTGGTGCATCCTTTGGCCCACTATCACTATTGCCAAAATTTACTGATACAGTTCCTTTGGTTTTTAACTCAACTGCTCCATCCCCTTCCAATTTCTGAGTCAAACTATAATGCTCACTTATGCTTTGAGCCAATGAACTTTTCATATCTGCAGCATCTAATGTGTTGCTTTGTTGTTTGGGTGAAATACCAATAGGACTGTCAGAACCAGAATTTACTTCAGAAAGTATTGTTCCACCTGACGCATAATTTTTTCCTTTTGTTATCAGATTAGAGACCTGATCTCGAATCCAGCCAGTTTTTGCTCTACCTTGTCTCTTCTCTTTAGTTCCACCCTTTATCTCAACTGATGGCTCTTCAAGTAAGTCCTTCTTTTCATTCAAAGATGAAGTGCTTTGTTCATGAAGAGGAGTGTTCTCAACCGAAGTGCTTCCCTCATTCATAACTTCAGACATGTTTAAATTATCAAAACACTGTTGAGAACTTTCACTTTGCTTGAAATTATCTGCCATTTCCGTCTCCTCCTGTTTTCCTTTACGGGGCCATAAATTTGAGACTTTGTCTTTCACCCAGCTTGTTTTAGAGGAAATGTCCGCTACTTTACTGCTGGCTTTTGCAGTATTTTTCAAGCAATCCATGCCATAAATGTCATCTACGTCTGAGCAAATATCGTCCTTCCCCTTGTTGCTTCCAGTGCGAGTGGCTTTTGGAAGTTCTGCATTCGGTCTTTGCTCAAACACGTCGGCATCAACTTCATAATCGTCATAGTCACTCTCATCGTGCTTTGCTTTTGTGAATGAAGCGGCCAGCGTTTTTGATTTGAATTCCATGGACAGGCCCGGTCTTTTCCAAGGTGGTTTTTTCGTTTCACCTGCTCCTATTTTTTTGTTTTCCCTCTCCATATGGACATCTTCTATATTGTTCAGCAGATAATGCGATTGTATTCTCAATAATACTGACTTCTGGTGATGCAGATGAGGTTTCTGTTTTCGGTTGCCCGCATCACCTATATAATCGTCCAACAGTATGCGGGTACTGGTAGTAAACACCCATTAAAAAGTGTCCAAACATACAATTCACATCAAGCAATAAGTACAACTTACAACAAAATATTGAACCTCTCAGTTGACCTCATCCACAAAGCTAGGTCTATGAACCTGATTGTTTTCCCAAGCCTGGAAAATATTCTATCTAGAGATCTCCTTCCACAGTCTCAAATGAGAAACAAACTTATTCCTGAAAGTGCGAAAGCTCCTTCACATCATACCCCTCGCAGTGCCGGACACAGATATTTCCTCCTAACAATGTGATACCCAGCAAAGTCCCAAGGGGGCATTCAAAAAGTACGTTAACTCAGAACAGGGAAGTGGACACCCCAAAAGCTCTCCGAGACTATATTTTGACGGATCAAATTTATCCAATAAGTAGTTAAATATAGAGATTTACTGGCAAATTTCTAAATCATCCAGACCTACCGAACAGGCTTCAAAGTTAGGGGGGTGTCGTGAGCTATACCCATCAAATGCAGAGGTATATAATATAGGTTATCATAATTCCTTAAATTGCTATATCCAGTGCTCACCCTCTTCAAAAAGAATTTCCAAAAATTTACAATAAGGAAACGATAGGTGAATAGCTATGAACCCATAGGGACACCTGCAGAATCGTAACTTTTTTTGAGTTAAAAAGACAATTTGGAAAGTCTCAAAATACAATTTCCTAGAATTACTGAGGGCACTGCCCCCTTGCCGCCCTGTCTGCGAGCCTGTATACTAAACAGCTCTACATCGCACATTGTTACACTGTCGTGAACCATACTGTCAGGCAGGCTGTCAGGACTTCGCAATTCTCTTGCATTCTTCATTCAAAATGGCCAGTAAGCAAGATTTCGCTTGAGTTGCATAGCCTTTTTTAACATATTTTTACTGGGGGGTCAAATGCTCAAAAAGGGATGTGATACTAGGACAAAAAGCCTAATTTGACATAAGTTTGATACATGTGATATATTGAAACAATGTTCATGACTGTCAAGTTTTGATGTAAAAAAGTTTGGAGATGACATCTCTAGTTTTGTCATTGTTGCAATAACGTACTGTTCGTGTATTATACAGTTTTATAATGTTGTGCAAAAATGTTATTGTGTTTCATTCTTTTGCCGTTGAAACTAGAGGGGCCCCATTCATTGCAACATGATGACAGCAGTAGTTGTTTGACAAAATAGCTCAGAACCTATACAAAAAGGGATATTTTTCTGGGGTCAAAAACCTCTTCACTCGGGGGACAAAGTTGAGAACTGGGGGGGCATTTGCCCCCCCCCAGTTTGTATGTTAAAAAAGGCCCTGTTGACTTGTATGGCGAACCTAGTTTAGCTGTTAAACTTAAAACACTCCCTGCAAAGCTCACTTCTATTTACTACTATCGAAATGCAAAAAGTTAAATAACGTTCGAATTCACACTTGCATTTGCATTAAAAACTTAGAACCAACAGGAATCGAATCACAGCGTGTCACGTGATGTAGTTTTCATTTAAATACGGCGGCAATTATGGGCGTAATGTCTTCAAATATTTTAATATGCAATCTAAAAAATCATAACCTGCCATAACATATTGACAGTAACGAAACCATAGGGAACATGGTAAGCATGGCTACCCTTAAGGGACATATAAGCATTAACACTGATATAAAAGTACAGATACTAAAGGCCCAAAGTTCTGTTGGTCCTTCCTATATGGAGAACCAGGTTGTGTCACAGAGTGGTAAATAGTACTACTGATTGAATCGAAGATTTCCTATTGCCAGATTATGGTAGAGTCTTCAGTAACATAGATACATCTGCAATACATTAATCTATTGATAAATAAAGAGTAATAGAGAAGGATGAGAGATAACATTGGTTTTGCTTATATTTATATTGGGGAAGTGTTACAAGAGACACTCAGGTGAATGAATGAATTTCAGAGTTGAATCCAACAATTTTCAGGTTTGATTTTTAATACATTTTTTATGTGCACTCTTGGGCACCCGATAGTAGGGGGTCCCCGATTGCAAATTTTCAAAAAATTAAGAAATTGAGGAACTTTTAGTAATACAATTTGATCATTGGAGGTCCAAAAATAAGGAACTTTTGGAACTAGGCCTTGAGCTAGGTTACTTATAAAAAAAGCGTATACTAGAATTATTAAATGGAATTGAATTTAAGCATGTTTGTCCTTCCATGGCTTCCCTACAGAATATAAAACTGATCATCAACAGAGATCAGAGCCTTCACCTCAGAGATCCATAAAATATTCCAGACTTCAGCTCCTCCTGAAGTTGCTGCGAAGTTATTCAATTACTTGCAAGAACGGCGAACCTTCAAGCTTTCCCAACGGAGACTCTCGAGTTTCGGTATCCTAGGAAAGCTTAACAGCCACAAGCAGTGAAGTTTGGAACATCAACTGTCAGAAGCAAAAGGCAAAATACACTCTCTACCAAACATACACTCTCTACCAAACTGATGCCATTAGTTAATACATGAAAAGCCTGTTGGAACTACAGGACTTCACTACAGCACGAAAAAGCGGCAACAATTTTTAGGCATACTGTGATAATAGTTAATATATATAGAATAAACGTAAAATAGAAAGAAAGGACACAATGATAACCTTAAATACATAGCTTACAATACATTGATTACTTAAAATAACTAACATGAAGAACATGTTCAACAGGGTCGATTTACTTAAGAAGCTTCTTTGTTCAACAAAATCCCTTGAATACCAAATCCGAACCTTCTTTATAAATCTCTATGCTACATAGTCATACAGCACTTATTTTATATCATATCAGTGGGGGATTTTAAGGGGGGAGCAAAGGGGCAAATTCCCCTCCCCGAAGCAAAGCAATGGAATCAGAGATTTTACGCATGCAGCACCGACAGTATGGAATGCTCTACCAGAAAATTTAAAGAATATTGAATCCTTCAAGAAGCTCCTTAAGTCAAACTTTTTCGAGATAGCATATGGAAAATGACATTTTGGATTGTTTTATTTATTCTTTTACATTTATTAAATACTATTCTGATGACAAGTTATACGAGCTTGTAACATTTAATTTAGATGTTAGATTTCAGGCTTTGGAGTTTAGTTTTCAATGCATGATTTAAACTGACAGTGCTATACTATTTCAACACACTAAACATAGTTACATCAAAACACGTTTGGACCGTTCGGTCCTCGTCAGTTAATGCCAACTTGAATTTGCACCGACGAGGACCGAACGGTCGAAACATGTTTTGATGTACCTACATTAAAGGCAGAAAATTTCGGACAAAATATTTCTGGACGTTTTTCAAAGTTATTTCGGACGTTTCCAGAGAAATTTCGGACGAATACAAAAAAGCCTGTATTTAGTTATTTTTAATGCTTTAAAAAGATATCTTAAAGTTGACTCTTTCAAGTTCGTTAATTAAACGGTTCATTACTGCTTATAAGTGTTTAAATGAGTCCTCGTCAGGAACATCCATTGGTGGCAATGGGAATGATGCCTGCCATTTCAAAGGCCTTTATAATCATTTGTCGTCGGATAAGTTAATTCCAGAAGTGGTAGGACATATTCCTCGTGAAATTTCCCGTTTTCTCTGGTATTTTCTGAATTATGGTGGAAAAGTCGATGCAAAAGTTCACTCAGAACGTCATAGGCGGTCCCCAATACCATCAGGTGGACTAGAAATAATATTAGTGGCAAAGTTCGCAATGTCTGATGAAAAGCGAAGGTATCTTGCCCATCTATCCACACTAATCCAATGGAATTACAAAGTCAACGAAGAGGTTATGGACCAAAAAAATGGACAAGAAAACGAAGATGATATAGGCCTATTTGACGAGGAAGATATTATTATTTTAGAGACTGACGAGTCTGATTTAGTTAAATGTAGCTACAAAAATACAATTTCGTATCACTCAGTGACTCTCTCAACATTTTCTTTCCCTTTGTGCGGTATTTTACACGTTTTTTTTTTATAAGAAACCTAGATCAGGCCCTTCTAGTAGAAGTTTCTTAAATTTTATATTGTTTTCTATTGTTAGTGAAAACAAAAGAACAGAAGAATCTATTGTAATTTACTCCAACTTCTACTAGGTTTGTTATAAAGCAGTTTCCTATATACAAAAACGTGTAAACAAGAAAATACACATTTAGACACAAAAAATACACAGTTTAAACAAAGAAAATGTCTTGCTATATTTTCCCGTGTTGCAAAAAATTTCGGACAGTAAAAATTTCGGATGACAAAAAAGTACGGACGCTAAAATTTTCGGACTCCTCAAATGTCCGAAAATATTAACGTCCGAAATTTTTTGCCTTTAATGTATGTTTAGCGTGTTGAAGGAGTATAGCACTTTCAGTATAAATCATGCATTATTCAGACTCTTTCCTTGCCTCCGCAACAACTCTGTCTTCACGAAGTTTAGTTTTCAAACATTATTAGGAACCGTAAATTGTAAAGCGCAACTAAGTAATTATGGGAGCGCTATACAAATTTGTATTTAATTACGCTATGGAAAATCAAATCCACATGTCTGAAGCTCTTGACCTTCTCTAAGACTTAATGAAGAGAATAGAAAGTCTTTCTGGCCATCCAAAGAATAAACTCTTGATATATCATAATTTGTTCTATCTAAACTGTCCTGGCACCTTACCAATGCTGATCTTAGTAAGACACGGGTAGTCCAAAATCTGGACAGTATTGTTACAAGGTATGTCAGGCAATGGCTTGATCTTCCAATAAGTTCAACTTTAAGTACTCTTATCCTACAGAGATCAAAGTATGGAATCACTCTTGTTTTACCTTCCACAAAATTTACTCAGTGCCAAACAGTCATTAGAAATGCTCTTAAGACCTCTCCCAATCCTGACATTCTCTGTGGGCAGCGACCAGCAAGGACTGAGATATTCAATATGATCAATACATGATTAAAAAGCCGGTTCTCTCTGCCATTCAAAGCGACCATGAGGATTGGATTGACCATGAATTAGCATCTCAAGGTTTCATTATGTCTTCTATCCTTAAACTCTCCAATCATAAAACCCGTGGCCTATGGTCAAAGGTACAACAGAATATGATGAAAAATATCTTCAATTTCATGATTAATTATCTTAACAACACTTTGGCAACTCACAAGAACCTTTTTAAATGGTCGCTTTCCGATTCCCAATCTTGCTCGCTCTATCTCCATCCGGAAACACTTCAGCAAGTTGTCTCTAGTTGCAGGTCTTATCTAGAGGATGATAGGTACACCTGGCGTCACATTTCTGTTTTACTCTTCATTCCCAACTCAGTTTCTTCTATACAACATTGTCTAGTATGTGCTGGTCTCCCTTTTTCCCCATCTCCTTCGCTTATCACTGGTCATTCTCTCCGGCCCGATCTTGTCTTGATTTCTCCAGACAATTGCCTTTATGTCTTAGGATTAACGGTTGGATTTGAAACAAATACAGAAGTTAATAACAATCGCAAAGCTACTAAGTATAGGCCCCTTTTCCTCGACCTAAAACCACAATATCGTAAAATCAACTTCGTAATTATTTCCACGGGTACTCTTGGCATACTTGAGCCTACATCTGATTCGCTGTTATACATGATGAAAGAATTAGGTATCGATAATAGTGCCCAAAAAGCAATCAAAAACATTATGAACATTGCAGAGAGGTGTACGTACTATGTATATAGCAGAAGAAACAAGGCGTGGACAAACCCCGAACTATTAAACTTTCAATTGAATTTCTCTTGTTTCTCTCTCTTTTTCTTCAACCTTATTTGTTTTGTCTTTTTCTCTTCAGTATATATTCGTCTTTTCATTGTATGTTACTTAATACTATTGCACTACTTTTTAGTGCAGACATGCCAATTATACATTGCCTGTTAATTAGTGAGATGTATAATTGTAGTTTTTAAATTGCTGACGAATGAAATCAAGTTTTAAAAGTAAAAATACCACCTACGACCAATTATATCTTCTGTTGTAAAGCATGGACAAACTCTGACCTATTTAATTTCTAAGATTGTTCGTCTGTCTGCTTTTTTCTTGCTTTGAGCTATAATTAATATGCTTGTTATTTATCTTTTTCATTATAGAGCAATCCAGGCTAGTGAATTGCAAATCAAGATGGCTCTCTTGCGTGTATCCTTGTAATAGTGAGATTTGTAATTGTAGTGTAGTTGAATAAAATCAACAGTTTCCATTATAAGTAGATGAGTCGACATTCTGGCATATAATGGAAAGATTCTAGGGAGTATAATATGAGAAGTCGGAAAATCTAGTTCGAAAAAGTTGACGAAAATGTACCACCGGCATCCCCCCTTATTGATATAAAAATCCAATATAATTATAAACACTCGACAGCTACATACTCAAAGAAATCTTAGAGGGGAAAGAAAACTGGCCAATTAATCGAGCTCTACAGAACTCATTCAATACCAAATGCTTGTTCTCGTCTGTTCGTATGAAGCAATTCTTAAGCATGCATCCATTCATTCTTGTACTAACGCTAAATAAAGAATCTTCTTAATACCAACAACAAGCAGTTTTATTCATACTGCGGTTAACAATAACTCAATTTTCCAAACCAGTGCTAATTTGCTTGCAAGTGCAATATGCAAGAAGTAATTTTTGGGGACAAAGACGTAGCATTCGGGACAAATAAAGACACCGACCAAACCACGAATGTTACTTTGAGCGTAACCATGAAATGTTGTTTCTTTTTGCATTCTATTCAATGCAACAACAACTTGCAATAATAAATTACTTAAAACACAACTTGCGAACTACTAAATTACACTACAAGGGCGGGGCCCAGGGAGAGCACACAACCATGACAACTCTCTGGAATAAGTCTTATTTTCATGGCGTTTTCCATTTTATCCAGAGTGGAGCAATGTTAACACTTTATCGTTTTCATAGCGTATTCAAATTTACCCGGAGCAATGTGAAGAGGTAGAACAGACCTAAATGAAAATGGATAAAAATGAATCCGGAGCAGTGTGAACATAGCTTAACTGTGAAGGACTAGGAACCCTGGTTGAGAGAAAATGAACTGTATCATACGTCCCCGTCACGGGTCATCCACAAGATCCCCTTTGAAAAATTTTTTAATTTGATTGAGTTTCATTTTGAAATTTGAAACTTTGTGTAACTGCTACATGATTCACTGGAGAAAGGACAGGTCATGAGAAAATCGTACATAAGAAAAGATTGGAGCAACTCACATGAAATGCAACCATGACGGTACTTTCGAAAGAGTTTCCAAACCAACTATCATCATTAAGCATAATACATCTTTCTACACGATATTTCTTCAGTAAATAAATGAACACAAATTACAAGAGAACATGAAATTGAAATCGTTCGAATGAAGCAAAATTAAAATACTGTTCTTCCAGAGAGTCGTGCCTAGTCTGTCATGTTTTAATCATCGCTCAAAAGATGATTCTTTTTACTTCCATCAAATAGATCGAGCGAAGCTATTTTTCTCATATCCAGGTCTTGAGACCAGAGTGGTGGAAACCTTCCAAGTGGATACAAGGGTTAATCGTAGAATATAGGTGTCTGAAATATTTCGTGTAGGATAGACTGAAACCTCAGACCTCTGGTGGTGCTTAATTCACAAACTTCTCCGCGTTGCCAATCGTCCTAGCTTTCATAAATAATCTAACATCTAAGGACAGAGGACTGCTTCATCGGAAAGTAGCTCAACAAAGAAGCCCTGGCAATTTGGCTTACAATACATTGTGTGATATGGTTTTGTATATTTTTCGATAAGTCAACTTTTCAATGTCGAGCAATCTGCCCTGGAGTTTGCAAGAAATCATCACTCCCATCAACATCACCTCTAAAAGGAGGACCCTGTCTAAGGCTATGTTTTATATGGAGAATACAACCTCGGCTACCTGAAGCTGTTTCTTGGAGACGCTATTTTCAGGTTCTGTTAATATGAGAGAAAAATAGTCTCGGCTTGCTGGGCCTATTTTAACAAGGTACCAAAGTTGGCAATTTCTGTGAGCGGGATTTCAAAATACAAATGTCTGCTTACAATGAGAAGAGACAGTTGTCGATTCTATTAATTCGTTATTTCGCGTCATTCATGGTGTTAAACCAAATAGATAGGTTAGCAGCACCGAAAAGGCCTTTCAGAAATGAAGTGTCTTCGATGTTTATGGAGTCTAATTCTACTTGTTCTTCTGCCATTTTTGCTTGAGCGACGCAGGAAGATGATGGTATGCGTCTGCGCAGTATATGCAACCTTGCATAAGTAAAGTGAGGCTATCCATGCCTGTGTTTATATGAGAAAATAAGAATTGCATTAGTTTGCATAGGATGCAGACATCTCAGCTCGGAAAATAACCTCGAATAGCTGCGGCTATCTTCTCCATATAAGTAGAGCCTAAGAGAATTCCAATCAACTTTTATTTTCGGGATCATCTCCTTCTTTTTTGAATTTCCATAGCCCTCTCTTTCTCGTGCTATAAGATTGAAGTGCTCTTATAAGTCTGCAACAACATGAACATGTGCCTGTTAAGAGAACTGTTGTCCTACCTTGTCCATTTTTCTTTACCAACCGTTTTTATTTCAAGCCATTACCGCATCCCGTGCATGTACCCATAATTAATCTGATTTCTCTTTGTTTCGGTCATGAGAGCTAAGAGAACAAGAAAAGAATATGCCGCACACTTTTCAATTCTGTGTTCGAAATATAGACACTAAGCACAAAATCTACTTTGTCTTCCTGTAGGACGTGCCTCTTTTAGGAGACATGTTGGCAAAAAAGATTACTATGGATCAATCTAAAGATGCAATTTTCCTTGGAGATGCGTTCTAATATTGGACCTATTTCTAGGATCTAGGGATACAATAGCCTTTGCAAGGTCATTCAAATTTAAGGGTACAATTTTACATGACAATGATTCTAACAAATACGAAACTTCTGACAGAGATCCTTGAACACTAGCGTCTAACAAAAAACAAACATAAGTGACTAACAAAAATTAAGAGCTTGTTGAAGGGAAAAGCGTCAGTCAAGTACTGCAAAATTTGATAACATTTCAGTATGTGATTTCCTGGCGCTCAAGTACAAATTCAAGAACAACATTTTTGATTGACTGAATTTGTTCTTCGTCGATATCTTCGAAAAAGAATGAGAATAACTGTAATACCTCTTCGGTGTTTTATTTTAAGCTGGACTCCTCACATTTTCCGCCACCGCACTTACCATAAAGCTCATAAGCAGCTTCTTCTGGTATTGGTGGTCTGGCAATTGACTCTTCAGAGTCCTTAGTTGCATCCAACTAAAATGTTGCTTAACTAACCCTGGTTGAAGAAGCTATTATCGGAACAGCATCATTAGCAAAACATTCCACCCTGTTTTGTGATAAAAGCTGCAACTGCGAAGGGGGTAGCAACTTTCATTTTTGGTAGAATAATACCAAATAAGATTTAATCCTGGTAGCAGGAGCAGTAGACCAAAGACCATTTGTTTGCAAAAAAGAGGATAATGAAAAGTGAGAAGAGCATTAAGAAGGCCCAACGGAAACAAGGGGGTGTTCAGCAGCCGCCCATTCATTGCTCCCATCAATACGAGATATGATTTCTTCCAAACAGGAGGTCTGCGACTGGCTATAAAAGCTTAGATTTATTATCTAGAAATTAGCCTTGCCTGCTCACAATACGTTAAATTAATACAAGACCTGTCTAAAAGAAAGAAAATAGATAAAGAAGAATGCCAGGCTTCAGCTGATTGAATAAACTTCTTTCATCAACATTTATAAAAGGACTTCCTAACAGAAACAGATAAAGTGAACGAAATAGATCACCAAGCTTCATTTACAGTTGTTCTGATTCTATCCAAACTGTCACAAAAATTTGGAAAGACAACATAAAGGTCACAGAACTTTTTGAGTTGACCCAGTAAAGCGTACTCATATTGTCAACAAATTTCAAGTTACTGTTGGATATTCAAACTGAAATGGGAATTCTCAGTCCTTGGAGGACATCAAGCCCCCTACTATGACCCCCTATCAACTATGTGTGCCAGTCTGCCACTAACACTCTATTGTTTATAAATGTATTAAACTTTAACAAACACATTCAACCTTTCGAAGTTATTTCCAAGATTTCAACCATGCTTTGCCTCTGGTAATCAAACAAAGGTAGCCTCTTGTCCATGTCCACAAGCCTCCACTGGAGCTGATGGTCACCTTTCGTGAAAGCGACGGAAAATAAGCTTAACAATTAAATCAGTAATTTCGCACGAGCAAAAACATTAAATAATCACGTGAAAAGGCAAACAACAAAAGCGCCAGTATGTATATAATCTTTATTACCGAATAAATGGGGGGCGCTTAATATTTTTCCGAAAATGTTCCCAGCCCCCAAGCCTAGTAAGATTCCACCGCGTATTAAGCTTCCTGTACTTCAATGCAATCATGACTTTTCTCGCCAAGAAGATCCTAGTCAGAGCCTAAATGTCCGTTTCTACAAGATGCCCTAATTATATTCTATCGATATAGGATATAAATCTATAATTTTGAAAGTAGTTTACTTGCTCAATCTCTACGGATAAAGTAACCTGGGACATCTGGACATTTATCTGCTCTATAGAGCAAAATTGCACATTCTCTGTTTATTACGATTCTTCCGCTTGTTACTTTGTTAAAAAAGGTTCACCCTCCAGTTTATTGAGGCCCGACGTTTATTCGGTCTCAGATAGTTTGTCTATACAAATTACGTAAAATTCACATGAAAAGAATTTTATACTAACAAAAATAAAAACAATAATTATAACAATAGTAATAAAGCTTACAAATCCAGAGAGGGCAAAAATACGGATCAACTGGTTTAATACAATTACATTTAATGAAATAACATCATAATGGACTTTCGTACCTAACTGAGTCAGAAAACAACTGTACGTTTCTTCATTTCTTATTGTTGTTCCCAAATAACACTTGATATTCCTTGATTTCCTACAAAAGATTTACGTGTTTACACAGGCATACACAACCAGCGCTGAAAAAGGCTGGGAAGCAAAGGACAGGAAGGCCCCCAAGGCCTAAAACTAGTGATTGTGTCCTTTGCTATTAGCACTTGACAGTATGATCTTGTCATCTTGGGCGTCTTGCATCTAAGGGTGGCACCAGGGGAGCGCTAGGAGGGTAAAGCCCCCGTTGTAGCAAGCTAACCTCACCCGAAGGTGAAGAACTCTTTTCTCGGAGTTATTTTAGCATCTCTAGTACCCTGGCAACCGTATCTTAGTACCCCGCTGGAGAAATCAGCCCCGTCGGAAAATTCTTGGGGCAACCCCTGATTGCATCGGGTTCTAGCAAGCTACGTTTTCATTTTAAATGTTTGAATGCGCAGAGAGGGGAACATCTTGTAGTCGGGCGAGTAATACTCACCGTGTCCTCCTAGATTCATGTCAGTGATAAAACACTTAAAAACCGAGTTACAACCAACTGTTTAAGGGTAAAGAAACTGTATGACAATTCTTCTCTATATCCTGGTTGCTATTCCAAATTTGCAAGTGAAAACCTATACTGGAGTGGAAATGGTGCTTAAGTATTGGAACACCTAGCTATTTGGAGTTATGAACGTATCGTAATATAAATAACGACTATTGGCTGCATGGCAAACTTGCTCACTTTCTTTCTCATCTAAAAGTAAAATCTTACCTGAGGACATGAGCAAGAACATTCACCAACGATGGGATTAAAGAAAGATCATAGACCAAATCTAGAATTAAACCAAAATCTACATATACTGTAACCATTAATTAGTTAGTTATCTTAAAATTAATAGGACCTATCTCCATTTCACGCTGACATAAATTCTACTTTCTTTTATTTCACAAATCTGGGACTATCGTTGTGGTAACTCCTAAATCTCAATCATCTGCAATTATCCGTTATCAATACCAAGGTCTTGTTTTCTTTTTCAAAATTATAAGAAAATTCCAATGATGATAATAGTTGCTGTTCTCTTCTGTATTTCAGGGGCAATTCCCTTACAACGCAAGGAATATCAAACAGAACGTATTCAACAGCGATCTTCGCACTGTTGGCCAAAATATCATTCATTTCTAGCAGATATAAGCTAGATCCGGTCAATACAGGTAGAACTTAGTCAACTGGCCTTATCTACCTAAACAGAATATTGAAAATTTACCGATCAGCATACAGAGACAAAATAATCAAAAACCTACCTGATCCAATAATTACATCTATCTTTTCTTTTTCTAAAAAGTGAAGGCATTCTCTATTTTGCCAATCAAGTTTCCAGCAACGAGCGTAACATTTGGAGATGTCAGACTGTCTACAGCATTCACAGTTAAGTATAGTGTAGTCATCCCTACTGCACTCTGAAATTTGCAACTTATTCTGAAAGAAGCTGCATATCTCAAACGAAGAACTCTCATTGTCTATTGAAGACTTTTCTTTTCCTTTCGGTTCTTCAACAGCTAATTTAACATTGTTTATTTTTATATTGTCGCACAAAAGTTCCATTACTTTTCTGTGGTGATCTGAGAAGATATAAGTGTGTGGACTGCATGTCTTACACATTAGCACACCAAGAAGACCAGTCCCTGAACCAAGCTCCAAGACCACCCTGGACAAAACAAATTGAAACAACAGTTTATCTCAACACTAATTGACAAGATATTACATCCAATGAAAGAAATAAAGACAACAAATATGATACAGCAAACAAACTTTGACATCATGGATGATAATCTGAATTAACAATACAACACATTGTTCATCCAAGCAAAAAGGAGAAGAAACATTGCCAGTTATCTAATAAATGTGATCATAACTCTAAATCACATAATTATAGGTGTAAAACATTCATTGGACATATATAATCTTAAAACTGTAAGCCTCTACATTTAAAATACCGAGGAATTAAGCTGTTTAATAAGTTTGAAATGATTCTCTCACTTGTTATTAAACAACTGATCATTTGAAACAATCCATTCACAAAGTGTATAACATGCCTTGAAAATAAATAGAAACTAATGAATACAACTTAAATGCAAAAGGCTAATAGATTTAAACACAAGACTATAATATAATCATTATTATTATTACAACATTATTATTATTATTATGACATTATTTAATGTAGGCTGCAAATATGTAGCTAACTAACAGCTAATTAATGCCTAATATATATATATATATATATATATATATATATATATATATATATATATATATATATATATATATATATATATTTATTTAGGTATATATATATATATATTTATATATATATATATATATATATATATATATATATATATATATATATACCTAAATAAATATATATATATACCTAAATAAATATATATATATATATATACCTAAATAAATATATATATATACCTAAATAAATATATATATATATACCTAAATAAATATATATATATACCTAAATAAATATATATATATACCTAAATAAATATATATATATACCTAAATAAATATATATATATACCTAAATAAATATATATATATACCTAAATAAATATATATATATACCTAAATAAATATATATAATGAGAAAAGAGATGGAGTCGTTTCATTGAGTTCCCGAAAAGCCAATTGTGCCGCGTAATTTCACATAACCTGTAGTAACAATCTTCACCTTTCCTACTTTTGATATTTTTCTTAAAGAGTGAAAGGCTTTTTAATCCTTCGATCTCATTTGATAACTTCTGTCAAAGTCTGCTTCATAAGTAGGAAATACTCTCTAATACAGAGAGAGTAGACCTAACCTTGAGAAGCAGCAATGAATATTTATTCCTATGCTGATAAGTAATATTCTTCTTGATAAAAATTTCTTCCATAAAGGTTGGGTTGAGATCTGATAATGTTCTATATACCTCAGTCATAAGTAACTGTAGGTATTTCGTGTGGACCGATATTATCATGTTATTATGCAAAAAGGTTTCGAAGTCAGACGTCGTATCTTTAGATGCGATTCTCAGGGCTTTCTCATGGATATGATTGATGTTATTATTTATTTTCCAATCACAGAACATCCAGACTAAAGGGTAGCAACTGAATTGGGATGGTATATGGGGATAAACATATATGATGTCGTCCGGTAGTGGGGAGGAGGGTATTGTGAATACTTGATGTTCTACGACGTATGCTTAGACGGGGAGGGCGGTTTCCTCTTGTCGAGGTCGTCACAAGGATTCTTGAATTTTGTGCAAAGTTATGAAAGTTATGATAAGATGGCATTTATCTCCATTAAGTTTCATAAAATTGCTTCAGAACCAGTTAACCATAGTAGTGGTTTTCTAGCCTTCTAATTATGCCTTGGCGATTGCGTTCGCTAACTTAGACTGTAGTATCGTCTGCATAGTTACAAATCATGCTATCCGCCACAAACATAAATAGGTCACTGATGTAGATATTGAAGAAGAGAGGCCCCCGAACACACACTTGTGATACCCCAAGATCGGTCAGTCTCCATGAACTATACGATCCATTCACCTCTACCCGCTGCTTTCTCTCAAGTAAATAACCGCAAATTGATTTAAGAGATGCCTTAGAGAAACCATATTCTTCGAGTATAGTAACTAAAAGGCCGTAATTAAGGCAATCAAATGGCAATCAAATGCCTTAAAGAGGTGTACAAGTACAACTCCAGTACTGTCTCCTTTGTTCAATGTTCGTTTACAAGCTTCGATGAAGCACAATAGAGTACGCTGTGTACTGTTTCTTCAAAGAGTCACAAAGTAATGGACTGAGAAAGTGGCAGATGGGTGGCTTAATTGGATCTTCCATTAGTCTATTGTATATATTTTCGATGTCGATGGCAGTATCGTGATTGGTCTATAGTTTTTTACAGAAAGCGTCATCATTTCTGAAGATTGATGTGACGTCCCCTTTTACATCTATTTAGTAATATGGACAGATACACTATTGCCTTTCGCAATTCCTTTGTCAGGAAAGGCCCATCATTAGTGCGCACATACTTTTTCTTTCTAGGGGCACAGTTACTGAGTGTGTTTGCTATCGTACTGTCAAGACCATCATAGTCCATAAAAGTCAACAGCACTATAATTGCTGCAGTCTGGGCATTGTACTGTTCTCGGCCCTCTCTTCCTAAATCCACCCGATAGAACAGTAACTATCATGGCGAAAAAGTCAGATATCCCAGTTTCAGCTGTGATGGTATTCTTAAAACTATATTTCCTATTTACTAATATACGATCTATGCATTGTGGGATATCTGACTTCAAACAAGTTGGGCTTTTGTTAAACAACACAGCAGACACCCTGCGCACTTTAGTTGAAATGAAGAGCAAAATAATATATTTTATCATAAAAGGAGAAGAAAAACAAACAGTCTAACAACAATTTCTATCAAAAATTGACACAAAAAATAACTAGTGCTGTACCTCCCAAGAAACTAGACCAGTCGTTCCTGAAGAAATAATTTGAGTCGATTCTTTCATAACAATATTCAGTTGTAAGGGATTCTGCAAAAGCAATACTTTACATATTAGAATTGCAAAACGCATAAAACCAATGTATCTTAAAGGTTTAAATGGAGCAGTAAAATGGGTGACTGGCATATTTCAGTGTTGATAAACTGCATATCAGCTTAAATCTTAGAAATAAAAGTGGCAGGCAAAGACAAGCAAATAGATAACTTTGATGAAAGATCAAATAATGTGAACAATAAGTAATTATCTGGAATATCATTGTGAGATATTGGATGGCCACCTTGACAGCCCTTTCTGAAATTCTTTGAAGGTTAGTCAAAATTCCCTGACATTTCCCTGCAAAAATTAAAAACTTTTGGCCTTAAACTGATTATATTTCCCTGACTTTCCTGATATAGCAGACACCCTGTGCACTATACAAAATAATGTTTTAACTCAACTTTCAAAGTAACGAAGAATGCTACTTGGGATTCAAAACAAACTTTAATGCGTCATGTGACTTTATCTTAAACTCTTTAAGAAACACTGTAATTAGTTTCTCTAGTATTTTAGATCTATTTTTTGAAATAACTTTACAAAATGAGGAATTCAAAAAATTAATATAGCACTATACCAAAGTACATCCTTAAAAGTCTTGATAACTTCAGGGCTATAGCTAAGGACAAACTTGGACTCTGTACAATCTTACCAAGAAATATGACCTAAAAGCAAATTCTTCCTCTTCATCTGGTGATGAGATAAGATCTACATACAGATTATAGAGTTCTTCAATCACTTCAGACCCATGTGACTCAATTTCACTTATCACTCTTTTCAAGAATGCTCTTTTGTTCTTAGCTGCCACTTTGAATATGTTTGCATGGTTGCTTTCAAACAGCTGGAGGAATGAACATGACAATGACAACATGATATTGAAAATGAAATGATAATTACATCTTGATATTGAAAATCAGTGGCACCCACCCATGACTAGGGCAGTGGGTAAGGTTTCCATTGAGGGCACATTGTGGACATTTTCTACTAAAATACATTAGTCCTGGGGATATGTAAAAAATTGTTTATATATATGTAAGTGCTCCTATTGGGGTAGATTCTAGCCTTCAGATTTTTCTAATGGGGGAAATCTTGACTAAACATACAAATAGTCCTATTAAAACAAGGGTACTGCTTGCCCCTCCTGGATGAGGGCAGGGAATAACTGCCCCCAGGGTATGCATCCCTGTTGCAAATGAAATGAAGGTGGCATTTTGACAATGGAAATGCTCCATAAATAAAAGTCACACAATGGGAACATGGGGCAGATATTGAATGGATATTGGATGGATATAGAGGGAACATGAAGTAGAAACAGAATGAATGTTGGGAGACATACTTGCTGAAGTCAATGGAATATTAATGAAACAGTGAACTACTGAAGCATACCATTTGAAATAAGATTTTCTGAATCTTCAGGCTTGCATCTGTCATCAGAATTTGGAAATCCTAGAAGAAAGGAATACTGAGGTGACCATGCATAACAAACCAATCTAGAAGTCAAGTATGAACTTTAGAAAATTTTGGCATCATGGCAGTATAGAATCATCTTCTCAACAACTTCTTTCAAAGGTTCAAATAATCCTTAAATATATAATTACTTCATAAAATTAATTCTTTACAAAGTCATTAATCAATTCGTTACAATTGATTAATTTTCTACAAACTCATTTTGAATACTTAGTCAAAAACAGCAAAGAAAAAGGGCATTCTCAATGCATCATTTACTTTGCATTCTATCTCATCAATAGCAATGTCTTGCTATTTGTTGTCTTTACTTAAGATCAACTCATTTTCAATAGGATGAATACTCAAAGCTTCATTCTGATAACCACCTCTATAGATATGACTCTGGTTCCCATTATGCTGGATCCAAGTTCATTTCTGAAAGAGGCCACTTATGCACATGAAAGACATAATCCTGTTAATCAATACAAGGAATGTATGACTTTTCACAATTTCCTCTATTTGACTTTGCACATTTAAGAATATCAGATACAAAGAGCATGGTAGTAAAAATAATTAACCAGAAAAAGCCAGCACTGACTCATAAACCAAAGAAGTAATTTCTACTCCCAACTAGCTAATTTTTGCATTGTTGCTTGTTGGCTACAAGAGAGATGTGCTTGATCACACCTCTAGTGGCATAGTCAAGCAAATGGTGTTGTATTGTGGTATGGTCAAGAACTGTTTCCTATCATATTGCTTATACAGTGTCTTATATACAGTAGCATAGATTCTGTTTTAAAACATTAAAAATAGTACCTTTACTTTGTTCCTGCTTATGTATTTCTTAATTATTCATTGACATAAGAAAATAATAGAAGCTCAGTCTTCTGTCACTTCTTCTATATACTCAAAACAATTTTCCTTCACAAAATGTTGCACACTAGGTTTGTGAGTTTGTTTGCTACATTTACAAAAAAAGGATTCTCACTGCTTTCTTTGCAATTGCATTAAAATTCCATACATTGCCCTCAAATATTTGTCTCAATTTAATATTCTCCACTGATTTTGTGGAATCTTCATAATTTTATCTTCAAAAGTTTGTCTTTTTCTTCTACTCTCTCAATAATTTGAAACAGGCCTAACTTAAATGGCACGGTTGATGTCATACAACCTTGTTTAACACAACTAGTAAGACCTTTATCTGTTCATCCAACATTAACATACTTAACTACCTCCTCAACAATAAATGGATGATTGTACCAAATTTTCCTCCATATTTACAGATACCTTAACTGTAAACAGGTAGCCATGAACAATCTTTGAAATGCATTTTTCACTTCTAAAGTAAACTAGATAAAATATGAAATGATGTTTAATGTTTCCTTCATATTCATATCAATTTTTCACCACTACTGATATGACTATAAAAGCACTTATCAAGTATTCTCTTACACATAAGTAGCTAACCACCCCAATTGCTGTTTCTGCCATATTATATTCATTTCAACAGGCTTTAAAATTCTGTGTAAATCAAAGAAATAAAAGTTAAAATAGGAACCATTAATTTTATACTTATCTAGTATAAAAACTGTACTATGCTCTATTGGCTTATATGCATAGATAATGGGAGTTCTTCAGGAGGACTCTCCCACCAGTCTAAGAACTAACAAGAGGGCAGCTTGTCGCCTAGCAGAAAATTTTGTTCAACAGCAGTGCATTGAATTTGTCTAGCAGAATATTTTTAAAATTATAAGAAGTCCGAATGGTTTCTGGGGTTCTTTACAAAAGAAAATCTTGAAGGTGGACTTTTAAACTCTTCTGGAAGATCATTCTGCATTTTGCTTTCAACAAATCCCGTGTGTTGTACCACTAGTAGTAAACCTTTTCTTTGCAAACCTGTGCTACTTTTTTAGTCTTGGATACAGCTTATGGAGGTACATTTCTGCAATAATGCAGTAATGTACATTAGCATGTGCATAGATAACGTTTTCATTTTCCAAGAACAAAATTCAAATTCAGATTCAAGAAAAATATTCACACTCAAAGATGATTATCTTGTAGCAGTTCAAAAAGCTGTCTGACATAGAATATTCAAACATCACACCCAGTTTACAATAAAGTAGGGATGTAACACTACATATTGAATAAGTGTTGACAATCTTCAATCCAGAGGGTAATTCAGGCTACGCTTTGTGACTTCAAGCTGCTTGTTTTCCTTCTTCGCCAGTTCCATCCACGTTGTGCCCGAGTTTTTTCTTGGTAATTGATCATGGAGGTATTTCTTCTCTTTGTTTTCTTGCTTAGCTGCTGTGTGTTTCTTGAGAATCGTGTACCAGGTTAGAAAGCGGGTATTCAACCACACGTGTCGCAGGTCTGGAAGACATCGAAACTATTACATTTGCTACTATATTGTCCAAAATTTCATCACAATCCACACCTGTTTCAAGGGAGCACTTTGAGGCCGCTTTAATCACTATCTGTGCTACCCGATCGGCTAGTCTCATTGCAATGGAACTGTTCCTCTCCTGACATGATGTTTCTGTCGCTATACTGTCTTCTTCTGTTTGTAATAGGCCTACGGTGTTGTCAGGTAATTCAACTACTAATTGTTCCTTCATGTTATGGGTAGTTTCTGTCTGAGATATACCTGATAATGAATGCAAAGGGCTACGTGGTGTAAAAATCTGCCATGAATGCCTGTCAATATTGGATATATATTCGCCATTGCCCTGCCCCGTTTCTTCAGATGCCTTTGCCTCTTCCACCGCGTGCCCCACTCTCTCTTCATCTGGTCGGGCTGCGTCCATTCTTCCTTGCATGTTTTCATCAATGGTGTCTCCCACGGTCCCCGCAGCATCTTGGTGAATATGATCAGGTCCAACGTCGGTATCAAAATTTAATCTTCTGCAGTTATTCCTGATGATATATAAACACTTCTTTCGAACCCTGGTGGACTTTGAATATCCAAAGTAGTCCTGTGCGATGCGAGTAAGCACCTTTTTGTTATAGTTACCGGTGTAATCCCCAACATTTAATACAACGCGTTTTAGCTCATCAAGATCAATCTTTCTATTAGATTTGCGCCTAATGGCATTTTTCCTGGGTATCCGCATACCTATTTGTAATGAGAGATTGAAAGTTGATGGTAAATTCACGCTCCTTGAGACTCGTCCTCTTTGTTTGCCCCTCTGCGGCGAGCGGCGCGCATGACTTAAATCCTTTTGTCTTCTCCTTCGTATTCCATTCTTTGTTTCTATTCTTGATCGTTCTTTTGTTGTTGTTGTTGTTGTTGTTGTTTTCCAAATAATCTTTGCATTAGTACGTATTTCATCAAGATCAATTCCCAGTTCCTCTGCTACTTTTTTGCTTCTGTTGCCATCCTGCGTATTCAGCCTCCCCTTCTGCTTCAATTATCTCCCTACCTAATCTCTCATCATCCAAAGTTTTTGATACATATTAATGATATACCATTTTGTCTTCAAAATAGTCATGTTACCATGTATGCGGATGATACCACCATGTCATATTCTTCCAATAACATCGATGAATTCAACGATTACCTGAATAGAGACCTAAACTGCCTTGAGCATTGGCTTCAAGCAAATAAATTGTCTTTAAATGTTAGTAAAACTCAAGCTATGGTAGTAGGATCTCGACCTAACCTTGAAAAGATCTCTGAAGGAAAAGTTCAGTCCCCCTCCTTTGCTATAGGTGATTCACAGATTGAGATTGTTGAGAAAACTAAGTACTTGGGAATTCAGCTAGATAAACATCTTGTCTGGGATGAGTGCGCTAGATTCTTGCGTGCTAAGGTCTCTCGTGCCATAAGGTTTTTAAAGTATGCTAAGAAAATACTACCCCAAGAAACTCTTAGCCAAATGTATAGTGGTATCGTTGAAGCGCATTTCCGATACTGTTGCTCAGTGTGGGGGAGCTGTGGGGAATCCAGAAGACTTATCCTGCAGAAGTTACAAAACCGCGCAGCCAGAATTGTAACAAACAGTAGCTATTATGCACCTGCAGATGTCCTTATACAAAGGTTAAACTGGCCAAATATCGCTGAAATCATAAAATGAGAGACTATGACGATCGTTTACAAATCCTTAAATGGTCTCGTACCGACATATCTCTCTGATATCTTTTAAAAGAACTCATCACAAGGCACTGTCAAGTTGAGAAACTCCGAATATGACCTACGCATCCCTCTTTTCAAGACCAAGAATGGGCAAAAATCTTTCTCATATCGTGGTGTAAATGTGTGGAACAGCCTTGAACCTGAGGTCAAGCAGGCACCCTCTTTATTTGCTTTTAAACATCGGCTTTAAAGCTTGTATGATAAAATTATCATAATTTTATGTTTTGATTTTAACTTAGCGTTGTTATCAAATTATTTATTTTCGTTTGTAGATTATATTACCTGTAAATTGTAGACTTAAACTTTTTTATTTTTTCACGGCCCCCTGAAAAATGGCCTTTGCCGACGGGGCTACCGTGAATAAAGAATGAAAAATGAAATGAAAGTAAGTTGCTTTTGGTAGAGCATCAATCTCTGGCACGCTATTTGCATCTCTAACGTCCAAATTCCAATCTCCTTTAAAATCCCAAAAAGTTGATGTTGACTCAGGAACTTTCAATAATCACTTAATCATTCTCCCTTGTATTTTCTCAAGTCTCTCCATATCTTTCTTCCCAATTCTTGTCCAACAATCAGGATTGTTAGATATCGACGGTAACGCTGTCCACTCACATATCAGCAGTCGTGCTTCTGTACCGATATTTCCCAGTTCCTCTTTTTTAGTCATCCTCTTTATCTCTATTATTATTTCTTCAGCCATTCCCTCAATTCCCCAATCTATCTTTCCATATTCCCCTTTTCGTTCAGCCAACTTCCCAGAAATTTGTAGTCTCAAACTTCTCGTACTACACCTTTCTTTAACTCTATTTTCAATCCACTGTCTTCCTCCATTGCTTTTCCAACTTTCATTGCATTTGTTTTATCAACATTAAACGTAATCCCTTTTTCTTTTTCCATTTGTCCTTAGGCATTTCCTATTTCATTAATTGTTACTCTTGAACCTGCTGCTCCTATATCATCTACGTAAAGCAATGCCCCGATATCACTGTCGTTTGATCTGTTCTGTCTCTCCAAAATGGGGATGGGAATATCACAAATGGTCGAACATGCAGCGACTTACTCAAGGACCTTTGCCATCCTTGGATCTGTACACTCTTGAGGTTAATAAGATCAGGCCGTCTCACAAGTGAACAAAAGCGCCTATCCTTGCTACATTTACTTCGACATCGGCTTTCGTGTTGAAAATCCTGAAAATTACCTTTTCCTTCAGATTCTATCAGTGTATCACAAACATAATCTCATTCCTATACTGTTCTCCTGATGATGACCAACGTGAATTCATTAGAATGATTTACAGTATGAGCCACTCTCAAACAAGCAAAAGAGTTTTTGTAGTCTGTGTTGTCTTTGACACAATCAATCCCAATCTATTCTGTTGACAAAGAGCACGCTATGATTAACTTGTAAACTTAATTTTTACCCTCCCAGTCTGGATCATTCAGTCGCTCATTTTTGTCTTCCTTTGTCTCCCCTTACCCCCTCTATCTGGATATGCAAAAATACATGGCATAAACACTATCAAACAGCTATGCAAGTAGAGCTAATTTTTATTTGATGAACTTCCTCTGTTTCCGTTTCCTAGCAATAGTGTTTCAGAACAAATATGCTAGAGCAATTCATAGTCTAACACTGAAATTTTGATCAAACTTCCGCCATCCCTTAAATCTAACAATCACAGCACAACTTAAATAGGCATCTCACAAACTGTTACATTAGCTATACCCCAAAACTTAGAATTGGTAGAGAGTCTGATAGAGACCTAGCACAAAAGTATTGTACTCTGAGCTTTCCTGAACAAGGTAATAACGAAACGGGTGGTAGAGGATTTGACATTGCAGATGTCTGTCCTCCTGATGTTTCTCTTGAAATTCCTCAATCCTATGGGCTATTGGCCATACTACAAGTTACTTCATTCTTGATGTAGCTCTCATTTTACAGCCCGATTTAACTAAACTTTACTGTGCATGTCACCTTGTAGCTACTTTTCAGCCATTCATTGTACAGTATCCAACAGAAATTAGGTATACTTAAAAATCAGTTTGTAAATACCAATATCAATATAGTACTGTGGGGTGGACCATAAAGTACAGAGGTAAGATGCCTACTAAGTGCTTTACAAATCCTAGTATTAATACTCAGACCAATTAAGGGCTGATGGAATTTCAGTGACAATTCCAGTGCTATTAATAATTATTCTTGTTCTTGGATATCTGCATTTGTTATCACTAATGAATTCATCAAGTTATTTGTGTTTTTCTAAACTTATCAACTGATAAGTGTATATCTACAAGAAGTGTCATCACCACATCAAGAATTGATTGTGTCAAAGACAACACAGACTATGAAAGCTCTTCTGCTTTTGTGAGAGGGATTCATACTGTGCACAAAATCTAATGAAATCACATTGTTCATCCTCAGGAGGACAGTATAGGAATGAGATTCTGTTTGTGATGCACAGATGGAATCTGAAGGAAAAGGTAATTTTCAGGGTTTTCAACACAAAAGTGGATGTCAAAGTAAATGTAGCTAGGATTTACAAAGTAAAGTAAGAGCTTTTTGTTCACTTGCAAGATGGCCTGATCTTATCAACCTCAAGAGTGTACAGACCCAAGGATGGCACACGTCCTAGAGTAAGTCAATCAGTGGGCTGTCAGTGGACTGACAATCAGTGGTAACCCCCTGAACCGCAAATCTTAACATATATTCCAACTGTAGCTTAGCATATCTACTTACCACAGTTGCCTACTATGAAGCAAAGCATTATTGCAAAGTAGTAATTTTGGTTCTGTATTATTTTTTTTGAGAGACTATTGACCATTGGCATGTATTGCTTCAAGTTCAAGCTTACTGGACTGAGATAATGACATAGTAGATTGTAATGGTAGCTTTTCCAACCCTCTGGACTGAAAATTTCAAAAAACCATTCAAAATAAAACCTTCATAAAGCGTCAGGGGAATAGGTGTGGAGGGAAATGAGGTGGGGTTTGAAATCTCTTGATGCTAGTTGATCCTGGGGTATGAAATATATAGCAACTACCTAGGTAGGGTATAACATAAGATTTCAAGAAACACTATAAATGGTAAAGTCCCAGGTACTTAGAGAACATCCAGCTATTATTCAGGCCTGATAATTTCAAAATATGCACTCAGTCCTTTTGGAATAGAGTGGGTATCAAAATGCTCTGAGTCTTCAAATTGTACCTTTCCTGGGTGTGCAAGTTTACCTTATTTTACACATTCTGCCATTTCCCAGATATTGGCATCTATGCTCCTAACCTGGCTTTTTCATGCCACTCCTGAATATCCATGCTATTCTATTAACTTTGTTGTCACCTTAAAACCTTAACTTAATTTTTCTTTTCTTTTTTTGTAGCTACTAACATACTAACAAACACTGCACATAATGGCAATAACTTGGTTCTGTACAATATTGATAGATACCGTAAATCCTCAGATAAGTCCCCAAGGGCTTATTTGCAAAAATGAATTTATGAGTGGGGGCTTATTTGAGGGAGGCTTATTTGAGGGGGCTTATTTCAAAGTCTGGGATTTTCCTCTAAGGATGAGATACAAAACAACATAATTTTCTCAATCAACTAAATTTTGAGCTTCTAATTAGAGAAGCTGATATTGTTAAAAGAGTTACAAAGTGTTGTGTGAAGATTTAACAAACAATAAAATGTTTCTATTATCATGCAAGTCATGTTTCTTTTCATTTGTTTGTCTTCATTCAAAGGAAGTAATACTGTACAGCTATTGTCTTGTGGGGACTTCTTGAAATATGATATTATTCTATAATTATGCTTCACTCAAATAAGCCCTCATGGGGGCTTATTCGAGGGGGCTTATCTGCAAACATGATTTTTAGTTGGGGGTTTATTCGAGGGGGGCTTATTCGGAGGTGGGGCTTATTCAAGGATTTACGGTAGATAGACTGGGACTCCAAATAATCTTGCATGCTTGAGTGGGGGATAAACTTTTTAGAGCTAATTTCCATATGCTTCCACACCCTCTGATTAGACTGCTCCTTTACAATTCCATGCCTACTTGGATGTAAAGTGGATCTGAAGTTTCAGGACGATTAACATTGACTCTGGATCATTAATGTTTTCTTGAATCTGACTGTTGCTGTTAGGAAATGTAGGTATAAATAACAAATCTGTAACTTACTTTTGGTTCTAAAACTCGCAATGGACTCATCAAGAAGAAGTGGCGCTTCAGTTGTTGGATTGCTTCAGTACATTGACGACTTGTCAACATTTCTTCATTCATCTTCTTGATCCACTTTAATTACGGGACTATGGATGCAATGTATCCATATACACAACTGCAACTTTGCATGTTATCATGTCAGCAGCTTGTAATTGGCTAAAACCAACAAAAGATTACCTACTCGAAGGTTGGGTAGATTACGGGCGGAGGGTTTGAAACTTCCACGGAAGAAATAAGCAGATGGACGCTTATTCAGCACCCTAGAGTATGTTCACCTATATTCTTGGGAAACATAAACTGCAAACTCAGCCTGTTACTTCTTCTTACTTTGACATTACACAATTTATCGGGAATGAAATATTTGCCTGTTATTTTGAAAGCCAGGAGGCCATACTGGCAGTAAGCAACAACAACACACAGTTGTAGCTCACAACTGCAACCACTATCTAATACACACCTTCGCATCTTCTTACCTTGCTATGTAAGGTGATAGGCCTATGGTTGAGCGAAGTGTTTTGAACAATGTAAGTACAGCATCCAGCAGAATCTCTTCAATCCATCAAATAACTCCTACTAACTGTTGCTATCCACTGCCTTCCTTGTGAACTGTAAGACTTCTGATGTCATATTTACGTTGTTTGTTGGATAGTTTGTATTTCGAAAGAGAAAAGGCTTAACCGATCCTTTATTTTATTAGCGACCACACCACAGTTTTAGCTAACATGTTATGTCGCAGAGTTGCTTGTTTCAGTTACAATATTACTTCTTCCCCATACGGAGACAACACTTTATAAGAGTATCTTCATGGAAACTTAGATTAGGTGCTGCAGCAAACTGGGGCTGAAAATAGACGCTCTCATATGATCAGTTCCTTGAAAGGGGAATGGTACCTTTTTCTTGTTCAGAAAACATCATTTTGTCTAAACCAGGCTTGAAATTATGAAATTCTGTTTTGAATATCTATCGTAAAAAGCTAAAAGTGGTAGAAAGTTACGCAAGAACTGCTGTTGCGCGGACGGAATTTTACTTGGTAATGTTTGCATAGAGAGCGCGTTCCACACGGTATGGTATAGGTAAGCTCCTGGATTGTAGCTATGCATTTCTGAAATACATTAGTATAGCACCCACAGGCACAGCGCTACCAAAGCCATCCTTTATCCATAGCCCATATAATATATGGTATCCAAAGCACTTCTACACGATGATTAGTTAACTTGTGTTTGCCGGTAATTGACTACATTTATCTATGAGAAAATAAGGATATTGTACGAACATATACATAGAACAGGTATTATGTCCGTGTATAGTAAGTAGAACATAAATAAACAAGTACATATTTGAGCTCTGCATATATGTTTAAACTAGATCTATGCTCATCCACACTAGGGCACGGGATAAAGACAGGGATTCAAGAGATGTGAGAGGAAGAGAAAGAGTACAGAAAAAGAAACAAAGGAGATTATCAACTCAGGATCTTCCAAGCCCAAAGCGAAAAGGAAAAACAACAAAGGAGAAAACTAGGGATAGAAAGAAACGGAGAGCAAGCTCATCTTCTGAGAGGTTAGATTAGTCAACAATGTAGTAAGACAGTATAGGACTGTAGAATGAGTATTCATAACAGCTAGGAGCATATGAGATGGAAAAATCTCTTTTTAGATATTTATAAGAGAAGTTCAGAACATCAAAGCACCATATAAAAAAACTATATAATTAACCAAATGAGAGATATAATTAGTAATGAGTTTTTGAAGAATATGTGCTTGAAGATTATCAGCATCATCTTCCATTTTCTGTTAAACAGCTGTTGTTGGTGTTATGCTTACAAAAGAGTGTACATGATGATAAACAAAATAGCAGAGGATTTATGTACTGTAGAAGGGGACAGGAAAGGAAATATAAAATAAAAAGGAAATATCTCTATAATAGGTGGCCATTGTCAATTATGTGAGGCTAGGCAAGGTATGAACCAGTAAGGATTCTGGCGTTATAGTGCCAGCAAAATGTTTGGGACGAGTCTCTCTGTCTTTTTGGTTAGCAATAGATTTTATGTATACCGTACTGTCACCTTGTGGGGTAGTTTTAGAGGCAATTTGGAAAAATACAGCCATCATGAAATGAGACTTTGTTTTTCTTTCTTTTGTACTTGAGAAATAGAATGAACAGTACAGTACATTAATAAATATGTTAATATAAATGTATTAAATAGACCAGCCAACAATGCAATTTACATTTTAAGAACTCTTGTATAATAATCTCATACTTTCAACTTCTTTTTGATCTATTTTCCACACATTTCCCTTCTCCCTCTACAGTATATTAGGCTCTAAAATTGAAGTTTTCAGTTATCAAAGTATCCCTTGCATATATGGTCACCTTGGCTAAATTTAATTGCTTTGTTTCAGTTCTAGTGAGAGCTCAGATTCATCCAGTTACTCATCATCTGCAAGCTCATCAAGTAATACAACAACTGATTCCAGCTCAGAAAGCAGTGATTCTGGTACCAGCAGTGATAGCAGTGCCAGTTCATCCGATGATGATCGTGGTTAGTATCTTCCATTCCAGCAATATCTCTTTCTTTCATCTTTCAGCAGTAACCCTTCAAATTATTGCTACCCTTCAATACCAAAGTATTAGTAATCAAATATCATGCTGCATGAAAAATGAATGCTAGGTTGATGTATCCCATTGTTGATTCATAACAGAAATCATCCTTTTGTTCAGGAAATGCTGTTTTCAATTAGCCGGAATCATGACAAATTTGAAGGGAGGTGATAACTACATTGCCCTAAGAATAGAATTTCGAATCAATGTTGAACTTTTCAATAAGACAGCTGCTGTGATTTGAGTGGGCATGTGAGACACTTCTTGTTGAAGTCAGAGTTACACACTTTTTTAAGATTTTGATTTGTTGTGGTAACATCTTTCCTAGCCCTCTTCATTCTCCCCTCACATATCAGTGAAGAAAACTCCCACACTAGTTGAATTTATTGGCCATGAAAAAGTTGACTTCAATTATTGTGAAAGATGATTTCTCCAATATTCCATCATACTCCTGTAAGGACATCCCAGCTTTGAATAGTATTATAACATCATTTGGTTGCAAAAAACAAGTCATTCCTACAATGAAATATTTGCAACACATATAAGCCATGCTTTTTTACATTTTATCTGCACTCTACATTTTTAAGAACATATGGCTAGGGAATAATCACACTTGTATAAATCCTGACATCACTCCTGATTCCATTTAGCAGTGCCCCCCCCCCCACATGTAATTTTCAATATTGATTATATGCATGTGTAAATGACTCTAGTTGAAGATTATATAGTTTCTCATCACTTTGTGGTAGGAAGGAAAAGCAAAAAGCAGATAGCAAGAAAGAAAAAGCTGAAAAATGGAGCAAAACAACGATCAAGGGATAGGTCAGAAAGTGAGGAAGAACCAAAAAAAGTTACGGCTAAGGAAGTTCAAGAGAGAGCAACATACCAAAAGCAGAAGTCATCCGCAATGGCGTCACCGCCGCCACCTCCAGAGAAAGATAAAAGTGAAGCTGAAAGGAAGGAAGTGAAGGTTGAAAAAGAGCCAGATACTCGGAAAGAAAAGGAAGAGGCCATGGAAGAGGATGTGCGGAAGGAGCTGCCCAAGAGTTATCAACGGGAGGCAAGAAAGCCGTCACCTTCAAGTAGCAGTGATGAATCAATGCCTGCCCGATCAGCAGACAGAGACATAGCACCGTCCGTGTCAGACAGGTCCAGTTCTGAGTCACCGCAGAGGTTCAAGGGAAGAGCGCGAAAGTCGAGTTCTCTGTCACCTCGGCGTCGTAAACGAAGTCCAAGTCCGGTCGCAACGAAAGTGCACGTAGGAAACTTAACGCGGAATGTAAATAAGGATCATGTTGTTGAGATATTTTCAGTTTACGGCAAGGTGCGTCATGTAGATATGCCGGTGAATAGGAACAATTTAGTACTGCGGAATTATGCTTACGTTGAATACGATCACCCTTCGGAGGCGGAAAAAGCTGTCAAGTACATGGATGGTGGATGGATTGATGGACAGGAAGTACAAACCAAACTGGTTTTACCTATCAAAGATCGTCGAAGACCAAGCCCCGGTCGACGAAATCGACGGAGGTCACCACCACGATATCGTCCCCAGCAGCGGGGATTTGGCAGACGGTCTCGTACGCCACCAAGAAGGCGGTCACCATCTCCCGTAAGGCGAAGATCACGAACACCACCCAGAAGACGATCTCGTTCACCACCCCGCGGTAACTATCGCCGTCGACGTGGATCTTTATCAAGTGGAAGTTCACAGTCACCTGCCAGAAGACGACCACGATCGAAATCTCCGTCAGTTTCGCGACGAAGGCGCTTTAGCCGATCAAGCTCCAGTTCATAAGTATGAATTTAGTTGGTGAGACAACGTTTTAGCTAAGGTTGATATAGTTTCTAGCATTTGCTTTGGAATATCTGTACGATTGAGATATATATGTAACATTTCATATTTCCTTTAACGGCATAATGTCTAAAAGAACTACTATTGTCCCATTTCTGTTGCTGAACTCCTTGCACACTAGTCCGTTCTTGTTTGATTACGTAATCATACATTTCACTTGAACAGCGTAAGTATACAACATACACTGATTTCCAAACTGCCACGTAATCAAAGCTAAATATTTTTATTCGTAAACACTTACAGCATGTATAAGGGCCAACTTGACATGTATGTAAAGGTGTAGCGAATGGGTTTAAATACAGCTTTGAATGGGTCTGAGGAAGGCACTCTTACGCAGCAGTAAGCAATGTTAAGTACCGTAACGACTCGATTAACCCCCTCTCTGGATTAAGCCCCCCTCGAATAAGCTTCTCTACTAAGATGTTTTCTGAAAAATAAGCCCCCCACCTTCGAATAAGGCCCCATGGGGCTATCTGGGCTTACTATAATACAGGTGAAATGCAAAGAAAATAGAAAATTCAGCTATTGATCTTTACTAGCGATAACATTTGACGCGAACAACTGTCTTAATACCTTTCTTTTGATGGGATTGGATGGGTATATATAAAAGTGAAAATTAGTGTGACGTAATATATGAATGGCCCCTCAGATCCATTACGTGGGGCAAGACCAAACAATGGTTGGGAATCGCTGGTCTATCCAAATAATTGTGAAACATCATATTCTCATAAAATGTATAGCGATTCAAGCATTTTTTCTAACATCTCAGGCTGTCCTATTCTACCCAATCGGTTTATTGCCCCGCAAGATCGATCTAAATCATATTTTCTTTAGTAAGAGGGCTTTAGACTCTTCCGACTTAAAAACAATAAGAGTATGGATATGAGAGTGGGGGTCATAAAGTACGTGCGCTCAAAATCATCACATTTTTAACCAACCCACCCACCCTGTACACGCGAGTACGCTTTCGACCTACACTACCCACCCACCTCTGAGCCAACGAACAAGGGTAAACATGCATTAAGTTCTCACTTTTTGAATTAATGCATTATACTTACGCTTTGACCTTTACCAATCTACATACCCTGTACGCGTGAGTCCGTTATTGGCTTTACCTATCCACCGACCCTCAAAGCGTACGTACTATCTGGACTGCCCTGTGGTAACAAACGTATAAGGTTGGTTTTGTTGTGGCTATTCTGCCACTGTCTCAGCAATGCTCAAATATGAATACAAATGGCTTCGTGATCCGAAATCTTACGTTAATTTATACTCGGTCACCATAATTTATACCAATTTAAAACATTGTGCTCAACCTAAAACTGACTGCTTTTCATTTTTAAATTGCCGTCTGGGAGGCCTGTGGCTATAATCGTATAACTAAATGAAGAATTTTGTCATCCCCGTTCGCTTATAAACATATATATACTCATGATTCACATACACTCAATAATAATCTGCTCTTAAAAAGGAGAGAAAAAGAAAGACAAAAAGAGAAGACAGCCAATTTCTCCAACGCCATTTTACCAAGGTGTCGTGTATGAGTCCTTTCTGTTCAGAAGATACTTTCCAAAATCAGCCTCCAGTAAACTTAGTTATCCAAAGTAATTATGTAAAATATCACAACAGAGGGTCGTGTAAACTTCAGGGGGATTACGTGTGCCATGACCAAACAATGGTGGGGAATCGCCGGTCTATCCAAAAAATTATGCATGATGATCCGACAAGAATTAGGCAAGAACCGATGACGATGATTATCTTGCAAGAAATAAGTGTCACACTCCTCCCAATTCACATTCGAACGGTAGCAAATCTCAGGTTCTGAAGTTCAGATATGGACCGGGAAAGGAGTTAGCACCCGACCCATGAATAAGGAGGGTATGGCCTTTAGATACACGTTTTCAATACGCAAGTGTTTTCCATCAAAAATTGAAACTTTCTTAACTTTTTTCATGATTTCAGTACATAAACTTTGTTAACTAGAATATTCGAGTTTCTGTACCACTGCAGTGTTACAAATGCTGAATGACAGACAGGCACTACCCAAGCATAACACTGAAATGCAGATTTTCATAGGAAATCTGCGCAAATTAAGCAAAATAGATAATGGCCTCGCGTGAAGATTGGAATTTTAATTTTGTATCAACTTTCCTAAGTCCCAGAAATCCAGTATTGAACTTTTTGAGTAGCTGAGTACTGTTTTCTGATAAACGACTTCCTATGACAAAGGTATAATGCTACGACGTTCTCCAAATAGTTGACTGCAAGTCAGCTGGAATTGTGACAGATGGGATGAACAACGAAGAAAGGCCATTCTCAAGAAGACACTGCCAAATCAAAAATAATTTTTGATTTCAGAGTATGAAAATAAAAAAGTCAACAAACATAACAAGTATAGCATAAAATTGGCCAATAAAAGACAGAAATTTAACGGATATGTAATATACAAGATAGTCCAGTTGAAGTCTAAAAGAAGCATGCTCTTTCCAAATTTACAGCTCTTCGATACAAAGTTATGAAGCTACCGAGTTCAACTGAGCATGAGAAAATGTGGCGCATTGTCATCTCATCATAGCATGGAAATTGATGATGTTGTTTATCCTGGAATGCTGTATCAGTTCAGCTTCTTAGTCCATGTCAATGTCTTCATTGCCCTGGAAATCGAAGACTCACGGGTTACGAAAGTCTACTTGATACTATGCGTAAGGTAGATAAGGATACACACATTACCAAAACAATCAGTATGGATGACAACTGCTCGTGCTAATGTTGCAGGTTCAGCTACTGAAGCGTAGAAAAATATCATTTATTTTGTAAACGTTTACATGCTGAAAGGGGTTTCTATCCCACAAGGGAGCTATACACTAGGCACGTACGGTAATTGCATACCACAGCTTACAACATGCCTATTCCATGCCCTGATACTGTAATGATGTTTGCAGTAAGGTATCATATTAAAAAATGAATTCCATCTACTACATTGGCTGTCAGGATGGTTTCTTCTAACAAAGACATGCATTGTACTTGGCTAAAATCATATTGCTAATTTCCTAAGGTGACTCCTTCCTGAGTTTTACTCATAAATGATGGGACAAATCTAAATGATATACCTGATCTTTGTATGCATCTAAATCAGCATCCAAGTCATCTTTTGAAATTGGCTTCCCACCTCGTCCTCTTCGGCCCCCTCGACCACCACGTGCACCTCTTCCTCTCCCCCCACGAGCACCAGATCTGTTGCCACCAAAGCGCTGTCGTCCTTGGCCTCTTTGACTTCTCTGCTGGTATCCATCTCTGAAACTTTGACAAATGCAAACACAACTTGGACGATGCCGTGCTATTTGGCACATCAGATTTGACCAAAAATGGAAACCACCTCATACTCCCAAATCTAACTTTAACCGAATCTCATCAAAACATGCTTGATTATAAGACACTGCTGGATATAAAGTGCAGAACTGGCCTGTCCCCGCAAAAAGTTCAGGCAAAGCCTTATAAAGATACACCCGTAATAACATAATCGGATGCTAAGAACTTTCAGCTACACTGTGCTCTTTATGATCCATCAAGATAAATCCTCTCACTTATAAAGTATATACTTTGTGGGTTGTCTTTTGTCCCATTTGCATGTCTGTCAATTATGGAATTTTTGACACAATGACTACGATTTATTTTCCAGAAATATATGGTATAAGTACGCAAAGAGATCGGTATTGTACCATCTCAAAATTTTGCATGAGTTCTTCATCGTGGTAGTGACAAGACGATAGCAAAGATGGTCAAAAGCAGAGATGGCACAGAGTATTTCAACTCTTCCCATTGCTAAATGGAAATTATCTGAGTCTCAATTCCGACTATTTCAATCCCAAAAGGCAGCTCAAATGTAAACATCTTCAATAACTTATTAATTCTCATCAACATCTGTTTTTCCCCTGGTTAAAATGTCCTTTAGATCTAACATATTCAATCAATTGGTTCATTGAAGTACACTATAACCAGATTGTGTTGTGAAACCAGAAAGCCAGATACTTAAAATATAGATTACTAGCATAAAATTTTTGTCACCAAAACCATATAGGTGGCAATATGGTTTACAAATTGCCATGTCCACCTAAGTATTTAATATAACCAAGTGGGGAACCAATGGTTTAACCAAAGCAATGCATATTGCAGTAAAATGGAGAAAAATTCATCACAAAAGTCTAGATATAAAGATTATGCTCAAGTTCACTCATTATGCTCTGAAAACTTAAAAGGAATGCAACCTTTCAGTAAATGTCTGGCTAGACTAATTCACTTCACTTTAATACTTCAATGGGATAATAAATAAGAGCAAAATGCAATGATTTCCAAATAAAACAAAAAAAAATCAAAAGTACAGATTGAACTTTACCTGGAAGTGGTGCAACAAAACAGTGTAGATACAAGAAAGGAAAGTGTGTTGAAAAGAACCTGTATTGATGATAAACTTCAAGCCAAAGCAATACCACACAGTGAGCAAAGCTGCATATTTGTGTAATATCCACAGGGCCAGAATATGCATTAGGATTGCAGTTTCCATACTTAAGCATATTTCTTCCAGATCCACTCTGTTTGGAGTCCACCAAATGCAGAAATTTTCAACAACCTTGTTGCTAGGAAGCCAGGTAAAGGGCCAACAGAGTCTACCATCATTTTGAAGAAAATGACAGCTTTGTGGGACCAAATGAAAATTGGCATGTTAAGAAGTAAAATATGATGTTCCCTGCTTCATCACAGCAAGGGTGTATCTATTTACCTTCCTCTGTTCATTGAAGTTGCTTTTACAACCTCAGCTGATGTTATGAGTTCAATCTTCATTGGCCGCCCTACAAAAAAGTTCCAAGTACAGATTTAGAATTATCTATCTGTTGCTAAAGAAGACTTAGAAGTTAACTCACAAATGTATCAGCTAACAGTCTGTTTACACACAGCGCTAAATAAAGCAGATATGTGGTTGCATAAACTAATTTGCCAAGGCTATACATAGATAACAGGCATTCATGGGAAAGGCATGCAATCAAACATGCACACACTGGCATATGCTTGCAACTTAACAGGTGTGCAACACATTGCACACCTTCATTGCTTTGATGTGGCAAGTTCTCCTTGCTATTTCCTTGGGTTGTTATAATGAATTCAGTGTTGATTCTATACTTTTCTGTCACTTAAATGGAGGTGGCACCTTGTCATCATTGCTGTTTTCATTTTGATTTGTATTTATTCCCATGAAAGGAGCTGTTTTTCTTCTCTGTTCACATTCTGTTTTCAAACAACAGTGAATATCATTCAACTTGCGTTCATACTTGTCCTCAAAAACCCGTCTGAATGAAAAGTTCTTTTATATTGGAGTAATATGAACACTACGTCAAAAACAGAAAAAGCATATCCATTCTTGCCCAAAAACAGTGTAAATGGGGCCACAAAGACCCATATCTGTTGAGCTCCATTTTCATTTAGGTCCATTATTATCAGAGGTTTCATCTCATACTTATTATTAATGACAGATTATATCCACTAAATTAGAAATGACTGGGGTCTAATTCTGACTGGATGATCAAAATCTGTATATACATATGAACATTACTTTTGGGCCATATACATGCGGTACATAGGAACACTACATACTTGTACACATCTGGATGGCTTAGGGGTGTGATATCTAGAACTCCTCTCATAATCTTCCCATGAAAGCCTAGATAATATTATTGCCTGTATTAATACGTTTCAACTGTCCAAATATGTTCTAAGTCACAGGCTGTAGTTCAAGTAATTCACTTTGCACTTCACTTACACTTGCAGGCTTAGGTAAGAAACCATGAAAATTTAATAAGCAGGGGTACCAATATGAGTGGGGGAGGGGAGTCCAAAATCTCTTCCAAAAATAAGTAGGGGGACAATTATTCAGGACCTAAGAGTAGGTTTGTAAAACTACCATAGTAGTATAGTACCAGACTGGAGACTTTGCTCAATGTCTGCAAGACCTTGGTTGCACACTAGCCTACACACCTTTGCTTGATGGACATTCAAAACCTCTCCAGCCAGTATGGAAAGAAGGTGATATATACCACACATGACTGGAGCACAGAGAGGCCAATTGGTGAACTGTTGCACAATTCAATTAATAAAAAAAGCATAAGCATAGATGTCAATAAAGCCATAACTGAAAAAGGCTTTGTTATTATCACTTTTTCTAATATTATAAGTGGATTCACAAAAAATATTTCCAAAGTCTGCTCACAAATGTGTACCATGAGCTCCTAAAAGTGAAATTGGCTACACTATACACAAAGTTTCCAGTCTGGGTACAACACTGGTCACACATGTAAACTATGCAAACATATATGACATACCATCCAGTGGAACTCCATTGTAAGTTTTCAATGCTTTCTGAGCATCATCTCGTCTTACATAAACAATATCTGCTGTACCATGTGACCTCCCAGATGAATCATAATTCAGTGTTGCAGATTTGATGCTTCCAAATTCTTGAAATAGTTCCTAAAGAAAACAACATATGCATAACCAATGAAGTATATATAATATACTCAAATATCATAAGCCAGAAGGGCAAAGAGCAAATTGTAAAGAATAACAATTGCTCCAGATACCAGAAGAGACTGAAAAGGCATGACCAGCACTACTGCAGAATTATTGCACTACTGCACTAAAAGAATGTTCCTGCTTTTTCGTGCTATAGTGAAGTTATGTAGTACCAACAGACTTTTTACTGCAGAATTGTACCTCTCCTAGAAATAGATGGTCTACCCCAACAAACTATATACCATTTGCTAGCTCTCAGTGAGTAGATTATGATGATACCATCATCTACCCCATAGCTCAAATTTTTGAGGAGTTATCAAGGGACAGGGGTCAAGGTTAGAGTTCAAATAGTACCAATCATCAACACTTCATCAATTTCTACTACAATCAACATGCTATCAACGAAATAGATAAAATTCCAACACTTTTAGATGATTTAAATGCTAACCCTAACCCCTATCCCACTTAGCAAACAAAAATTGCAGCCATGTTTGTTAGCAATAACTTGATACTGTAACTCCTCAAAAATTTGAGCTATGTGGTAAATGATGGTACTATCGTAATCTACTCACCAAGTGCTATTGAATGGTGTGGGGTAGGCCACCTATTTCTAGGAGAGGTATGATTCTGCAGTAGTGCTGTCGCATATAACATTACATTTTAAGAAATAGCACACCTGAAATAACACACTACAAATTAACAATGTCAGAAAAAACTCAAAAACTTCTTTTGTAAGGGACCTATCATTTTTAACTCTGGGTACAAGGGTGGAAGAATTTTTGGAGTGGCATGAAATTTTTTAGCTTTGTTTTATTGGGTTATCGAATATATATATATATATATATATATATATATATATATATATATATATATATATATATATATATATATTAGTTGATGGAAAACGCAGCTTTAAAATAAACTTCAGTACAAAGACCGCAACCAAACAAAGAGATATTTCTTCGTCTTGATTTTATAACGACAAATCCAGTGGTACTATTGCGACTTTAAAATTAATCTACGACATATCCAAGAAATAAACGTTTCGACTCACACAAGAGTCATCATCAGTATTAAAAGGATGAATGAGGAAAATATATCTATATATGAAATGGGTACAAAGGGAGGATAAATTGGACGGAAGTGTGTACCAATAAACGTGAATCAAGTCACGTACGATTAAGTATATAATATATATATATATATATTATTTGCTAAGCCATATGCTTTGTTTCTTTAATTCCTTTACTTTTCCAGCTTCATTTCTTTCACATCCATGTTGCATTTTTGGCAATTTTCAGCTCCTGATCCAAATTCAAAATCAATCAATGCTTCAATAATGCCCACACCTCCAACAGCAAAAACACCATTTTCTTTCAAATTTGTTAATCATCTAATGTGGAAGGACTATTGCAATATTTTTTGCAAAATGTTCTTCTAATAAATGTTCTTTCCTTGCCACAATTTTAAAATTTCCTTTTCCCAACTTTTTGAGACCTCTCACTATTGCAACAAATCATATGGATCACTTAACATAATATATTAAGTACAAAGAATGTGGATATATGAAATGCAATATCATGGGGTATGAAATCTTTTAAGTAATTAAAAATGGGGTTTCAAATGTTATTAGACATAGTGAATGGGGTAAGAAAACTTTTCCATCTGTCTCCAAAATTCTTCCACCCGTGTACCCACCATTAAAAAAATGACAGGTCCTTAAGACTAAGTGCCAATGAACACAACAACTGCATGTAACGTGCAAAGCCTTACGAGACGATAATTTACCTGAATGTCGGATTCAGTTACACCAAAATCTAAATTTGAAATGTGTAGTTTACTCCCAGTTGATAATCCACCAACTCCAGCCCCACGTCTTTGTTGTCCTCCATTTTCATACATATCATGCTCCCATTTGTCTGGAAGAGTTCTTGGCTGAAGGAAAGAGCATAATCTTACTTCTTGTCCATTACATTACTCACCTAACACGGCTTATTATGCTAGCCACGTTTCTTTCGGAAAGTATCATGGCCTAGCAATACACTATATCCTTGTTAAAAAGGACTCGCAAAGCTTTCAGGTAATCTCGTTAACAACAAATTAGTCTTTCACTTATAATTCAATGAAGTACGAGTGCAACAATACCCTCGAATATGGTGTTCCGCCGCGCCTTCCTCGTGCTGATCTTCCACGTCTCATAGGCCCAGCGCCACCACCACGAAAGCCACCGCGTCTTTGTCCCCGTCCTCGTCCACCACCACGACCCCTAGAACTCTTGTTTTTTTTAATAATATCATCTAGTGACATATCTATTTTATCTCCCATGTTTATTAATGTCTAGGTAATGACCTATTCCTACAGATTCGAAGATTCTTCCGAAGAATGGCAGTTACGAAGTAGAAGGGAAAGATGATCGATAAGAATCATGGGTATCAAAAGTCTACAGGCTGGTAACTAGTGACGTCACTTAAATGAGCGCTTGTGTGACAAACTGTAGCATGTTGCAGGTGCCAAATCCCCATACTTTTGCCAACACCTGCAATACCTGGCGCTTAGTAAATTAGATTAGCATGTGGTTGGGTATTCCATATTCAATTTTGAATGCTTAGTAATAATTTGCACATGTTCCCCTATCAGGTGACTTCCTGTTTCGTGCAAAGGGATTCTTAATCTCAATGATCATCGCAAGTCCCCAAACATTACATTAATGTAGCTTGATTTCAAAAGAATTGTGCAGCGCCAAGCATCATATAAAGTTAGGTTGATTTCAAACAATTGCTATCGAGCATTGTGTATCAAAACAATAATATATAGAACAAAGCTAAAAATGTGACATTAATCTAGACCGTGCAGTTATTTCTTCATTGCCTTTCAGCAGTGGTTCTCAAACCTTTCTTTCTCATAGGCCCCTTTTTTCTCTGTGGCGAATCTCTTCACAGGTATTTAAAGAAGTCAAGGCTGTTCTTTTTCACGCACGAAAAGTAAAGGGACTGTGCAGTACTTACTGCGTGTGACGTGATAGTAGAAGCAAAGTAAAACATCCGTTTTTAAGTGGAATGACTTCATCATAGACAACTAATGTATCACTGTGGACCTGCTATTTGTTGTGTTCTGCCTGTGGACCCCAATAACATTACAAGGGCTCACAACGTCACTGCTTTACAGAGAATCACTGCTTTACAGCTAACACATAGTCCAGATCATACCCATGTACTCTTGAGTACCGAATAAACGGGGGTGGGGCTAGAAGGAAGATTGGAAAATGTTCCGAAAAATAATATTTGGGGGTTGGAGCAAATGGGAGGTTGGAACACGTAACACATGGGTATTCCAAAGAACAACTTGGGAATACTGACTAATCAAAGATTGACAATAAACAGCAAGGCAAATTAGCTTATAGTTGAAGTCTAAGCATAGTAAATGAAATATTCCCTGCGAAAGCACAATTCTTTTGAGAAAATCTTCAAAATTAGTAAATAGGGGGAGAGGGGCTGGGTTAAGTGTGGGGGGCAGGAAAAATTTCAAAATTTAACAGTTTGGGGGACGATTATTTGGTGCTGAAGAGCAGAAGATAAAACTATCACTGTTTAGTTCGCTGAAAATATATGGGGTATTGTGCGAAGCCTATAACCAGCTTCTGGCCACACTGTTTATCTTACTTTGTAATGTGAGCAACACCACTTGTCCACAATGCTCGATGAATGTACGCTGATTTATGGTTGGTATCAACAGGGGTGTTGCGATGGGGGTACCAAGGGTAGCTAACTCCCACAGTTTGAGCATGTTGGCGAAGTCATAAAGCATTGCCTGCTGTCCGCAAATCTAGAACTGTTCTCTTTCAGAAAATATGCCTATTTTTGTGGCAAAGTACTAAAGCATTTTTCTTCAACATCTAACACTTCCCAAGGGCCACTCCCTCTTTAAGTAAATACTTGATCACAGGCCTTTTATGCAAAACTTGACCTCGCAACCTCGTGGTTCAAGTTTATCAGCGACATTTATAGCAATTCATATCCAGGTCTGTTCTTAGACATTTTCTTTGAAAGGAGTGTAGGACCTGGAATTTTCCGGCAAAAAATGGCCGTGACTCCCATGATTTAAAATTATCTGTTTAAATTTTTAATCATTATGTGTCCAATGTCTAGGTAAATTTTGCGAATATAACATTGTAACAAATTAATTAGATGTCTGCTACGCTGCAGAATGTAATTATTCTTCTTTTTGCTCCTAGAATACTACAATTAAAATAAATTTCCGACAGATATCGGAAATATGGTGTTTTGCTGAAAGAACGTTTCTAGAGGTACGACACCCCCCGCATCCCACTGTAGGTACATGCCTATTGATGCTGCGCTTGATATACCACCAGTCAAAGCAACTGTTGTTACAAAGATCATGTGAATACACATTTGACGTGTCAAGCGGTTCTGTCACTGCAGAAGTTTACTGTTTAGCGTTGCACAGAGCTATTTCATAATTGAACAAATTGATTATCTCTGAGCACTAAAATTAGTTCTGAACCCAATTATGACAATGACAATTAAGTTGAGTTTGCCGTGGGAGAAGCTGAGTTCGCCGTGAAACAATTTGAGTTTGCCATGAGAGAAGATGAATTTGCCTTGACACCTATAGGCCACCGTAAGATATAAGCAATTTTTGAATAATCTGTGAGGATTATTACGCATACACTATACAATTCCGTGGGAAGATTCCCTACAAGATAGTAAAGTGTTATATCAGGCACGGTGCCACCAAATACAAAGTGGGGGTACAAAATCAAAAGTGTTTGACAAGTGTATCCCCCCTGGGCTCAGTTCACGCGCTCAATTTGTCGCTCGCGTCAGCTTTATGAAAACTATGCATCCAAGCACTAAGGAAACCTCTAAAAATTGAATGTTTAGCACACGCAAACGATTTCATGCGCGCGATTGGCAGCGCGCGTCCAATTTACTCATTGATAGGCCTGCATATATATACACTGAAAACCTACTCAATGTTTGTTTGTATAGATACATGACGTCATCAAAACATAAAATCGGAACTCAACTGAATTTTGATTCAGTTGTATAACAGTTTGCAGAGCAATAGTTTCTAATACAGGCATACCGCCATAACATTCTTCTAATTAAAGTTATTCCGGGAGAAAAGAACTACTGGTGTGCTTGTACTGTGCACAAAGCCCAATGAAACACAGGAATAAAGCAGTTACAAAGAGAACTGTGCACGTATAGCTACAGAATGCTGTTACTGATCCTATGCATGCTATCAATTCCATTTTTTCAGTCTAACAATGCAACTGTACTTATGAGACAAAAGGTTGGATATATCTACACAATACAATAAATTGAACAGCTCATCTGATAATTGTATCTCGTTGCCATAAAAGTATCATGTCACTTAGTTTTCCTAACCAAAAGTTCATACTCAATGTTCATGTAATGTTCTGTGTTACTAAACAGCAGTACTGTGAACTATTGTCATTTGTTTTGACTTCAACTTGGCAGTGATGAAGTTCAATGAGCTTAACTGTTTACAGATCTCAAAAGAGGTAGTCATTCTAGGAAAACAAAATTCCTTGATTACTTTGTTAGGGCTCTACAGTACTTCAGAATTGAAAATCGATTAAAGTTGACAAGACAGGGAATGACATCCTTCGCAGTATAATTCAACAGGCTTTCTATCCTGCTAACCTCGAATTTGAATGAAAACAGTGCCCTCTTAATGAAGTACATATATATTCTGGTTGGCAAAAAGCGTCATGGAGAAGAAGCAGAAATATCTGCTCTCCTTGGGCCTCACCAAGAAAATATATCGTCGTGGTAAATGGATAGCAATAGAGCCAAAGGACCCTGCCACACTGAAGACAAATTTCTGCGTTGACTGTGACAATGTATTTCAGACAAAGGCAGCCTTGAAGATGAACAGGCATTGGGCACATGATGAAGATCTTAGGGGATATTGATATCCTTGAAAGCCCCTTCAACAACAACAAACAACAGCACACATGAGCAGTTAAATGAATGTAAAGAAGATGATTCGCAACCGAAAGATGCCAAGTTAGTACTGGTGAAACCACTCAGTAGTGTCGAACTTAATATTGTTAAAGAAAACGACAAAGGTTGGCTTTATACCAATGCAAATAAAATAAACACTGCATTGAATCCTGCATCAACAGCAAGAATTCCCATGAGTGCAATAACCGAATAAATATACGGAGATACACAATAAAGTTGAAAGGGTGCAACGTAAAACGTCTGGTAAGAAAAAAGATTTCAAACAAGCTATCATGACATTTCATAGTGTGTTGAGGGGAAGGTTTCATAAAGTCTAATATGAATGATCCAGGCTATGACAAGAAATGGGGTAGGTTTACCCCTGAAAAACGACTGAATGTGGACCAAGCGCTCCTGTGCCAGTTGCAAATGAATGAAAGAGAATATATGAAGTTGAAGTTCCAAAGGAGCAAAGGCGAGATCATAGTGTGTGTAAGCCAACCTGGAAGTGGTCTCGACAAGCGTCAATGCACACTCCAAGTAGCGTTTGGTTCTGTTACCAAGGATGTCAAAATTGCTATTATTTTTCGTGGGACTGGAAAGAAAAATTCAAAGGATGAAACTGAAGCATACCATGAGTCAGTTGATATTTATTGGCAGAAGAATGCATGGGCGGACACTAATTTCAGTGTGGAATGGGTCAAAGGTACTCACAGTCCAGCTGTTTAGGATCTGAACCAATTCATCCTATTTTGTGACAGCCTTGAAGCTCAAGTCAATGTTCAGATCAAGAACAAGTCAGAAGCCTTGGAGACATTGTATGGTATGGACCTAAAGGAGCAACTGATATTTGGCAACCGGTGGACTGTGGCTATGGGAAGCGGATAAAGTCACTTGTTCAGAACATCCAGGATGAAAGGCTAGAAAGTGATCAAAATATTGACTTGTGGTGGGGAAATTCGGAAATAGAAAGATTGACAGCAAAAAGTAGAAGAATCCTTATTGCACACTGGGTTGGGGAGACCTTCGAAAAGCTTAAATCGGATGCAAAATTTGATGCTGTCAGGTGCAGATGTTTTGAGAAGACGGGCTATTCGATTACCGCCGATGGATCGGAGGATGAGAAGATTAAACCTGGGGGTTACCTGACTACATAGTTCCCCCACCCCTTCCTGTAAAAGGGCCACAGCAAGCCATAGTCTGTGAAGTGCCAGGACCAGCTCCTTCGTCTGAGCAAAAAGGAACAGCGACAGTACAAGATGATGAACTTGAGTATGAAAATATTGCCAATGAAGAGGATGGAGACGAAAATCGCTAATAATAAATAATGAAGATATAATAAATAATCGCTAATAATAAAATTGATAATGAAGATGACCGTGATTATACACATGCAATAGTCGGGAGGAAAATTCAAGCACTTTACACAAATGGAGTATTTGTAGGCGAAATCATATGGTACAACACGAAAAATGGAAGAATTCAGGATTTCATTCACTGATGGCTCAGATGATTACATGGGACTAAAAGACATTGACGGGGTCGAAGTTCTTTTTCTTTAAAAGATTTGAAGACTTTCAAAAAAGAGACAGAATCTGTTGTTTTGTTGAATATAGTAATTTTTGTTAAACCTGGTTCTGCAGCTCGAAATGCTAGTTTCTCTGAGAATGTTAGTTCCTCTCTGAAAAGTGCCTCTATTATCTTAAAAATTGCCCCCGTTTATCATAAAGTCTGTCCCTTTTTATTATAAAAGCTTTCCTCCTTACCGTGAAGGTGCACCTTTTGTTGTGAAAGTTCTCCTTTTCATCGAGATAGTGTCCCCTTTTGTCATGAAAATGCCCCTTTTTATCGTGAACTAGCTACTTCACCTTGGAAGCAAGTTTAAAAACTTCATTACCTAAAATATTTAAGAAACATGTAAGGAACTTTTGGCAGCAAAATGGCCAGAAAATTTAACAAACTACCTACCAGCACTGGACCTTAGTTTCTTATAAAAAATACGTGTACCATGAGCACACAGCTGTAAATGTTAGAAGGATATGAGAAAAAGGCTTGAGTTCGCTTGCATAATTCATGCTACATATCAACCAAAATTAATGTAAAAATTGCTGTTGTCTTTAATTGTGGAACAATTGCTTGAGAGAAAAAGTAAATCTCATGCAAACTATCTGTTATTTCTTGCCTGGTTGATGTTCTAATAAAAGCCACTTTTCAAGACATGGCAGCTACGAGAAGGGGATATTCAATCAAAGGGTGGCATTCATTATAAATATTTGGATACAAGTGCAACATCTTCTAGAGGGTGGAATTTGTCACTTTGGGGTTCTATCAGAGGGCAGTATTCACTATAGCAAATATGGTGTGACACAAAGGCTCAACAGGTACTTTGATCTATGGGGGTCTTAGAAATATAAGAAATCACCTCTCAACACAAACAATATACAAGAGAAATTGGAAAAGCTAAAAACTCAAGTCATAATATTATTTACCAGGCAAGAAACAAATATGGCTGCTATAATTAGCAAAATTTATTACCCCAGTACCATGGCATTCTTTATAATTCATCTTTACTTTCAACTTCTCTGTCCTCTTCTTCCTCCCTCTGTGTCTCCTCCTCTTCCTTTTTTCTATAAAAATCATTTGTGTGTTCTTGTGTCGCTTGTTTGATTTGTGCCATAACCCTATTCATGGAATCAGGGTCATTCAAATCTACTTGAAGAAAATCAACTGGGTCCTTCTTTTTATCCTCAACCTTTCTACTTTTCTCTTTCTTTGTTCTGCTAGATTTCTTGTCCTTCTTGGATAGTGTTTTGGGTTCTTTTTTAATATTTTCATCTTTTGATTTTTTAGCTCTACCAGTTTTAGGGTCCATCTCATACACTACTTCACTCTTCTTAGCATCTCCATTAATAGATACATCTACCTCCTCAAGTTCCTTAGCCTTCTTTGATCTGTCAACATTGACACAAGCTTTACTCATATCATAACAAATGTGGTTTTCAACATCCTTTGGGGTTTTTGCTAAAGCCCCCTCAATTTCCTCCTCATGCCTCTCTATAGGAAGTAAAAAAATTAAAGAAAAATTACTAAGTCATTAAACAATACATCAAAATATCAGTTAGACAAAACCTACATCACTGGTTCACTAAAACAGTCAACAGAGAACCTATATGATGGTTTGAGATACACAGAACGAAACCAAGAGCATCTCACCATTTGAACAGCTTATAAAAGTATCAAGAATCATTTACCTAAGAGAAGTTCACAGGCCTTGACAGTTTTAGGTGGTGAAAAATGGTATTCAACAAAGTTATAAGGCTTGCAGATGTTCTCCATTGCTTCAGTAATGACCAGGTCCTTTGGGTCAGAAGTCTTTTTCTTAAGCATCTTCATCAATTCTGCAAATATAAGATGACACTGACAATGCATTCTGCAATGAGTAACAAAATGGTTTTAACCAGCAGAAATTGCTCAATATAACTTTCACTACTTGCAGAAAACATCCAGTTAGCTCATTAGCTAATTTAAGGAATTACCCCAGCACTATTGTTTGGCTGTTTGTACATGAAACAAGTCAAAACATATGAAAACCTGTAAATTGACATACTGATACCAATATCTTCTTAAAACAGAAATATAACAAGCTACAAAAGAAGTGCTTTCAGGACTTGATACTACACCACTAACTCTCTTGCTGCTAAATTACTATCTGAAAGTCCAAGACCACTGCTAGTGGTGAAGACTACTCTAAAGTGGGTGCTAATCTAGTTTTAATATATGCTATAATATATCATACTTGTGTTACTATTTACATAATGAAAAAGAAAAATACCATATATATATAAATATACATAAAAAAATACATACATATATATAAATATATATATATATATGTATATATATATATATATATATATATATATATATATATATATATATATATATATATATATATATATATATATATATATGCTAATACTAAATACTAACATAAGTACATAACATCCACTGTTAAATGATGATTATGAGATTAATGTACAATATATCAAAAATATTATTAGATCTAGAATTTAGATAAACGACCTGTAATTACCTTTGACAGTAGCTATGCAACCCTCACAATATAAGTCTGGAACAAAAAATTTCAAACATACAAAAGAGGAATGCACCAGGAAGTTGGGGATATAAAGTTGAATTTTAAATTGGACATGATATGCAACAGTAAAATCATATGAATCAATTGTCTAAGTGCAGTTAAAATATTTACCAGTATCATATCTAGCATTTGAAATAGTACTAATGTGTAATAAGTCAAGTGTCAAAATGTTTGGCCTACTTTCTGAAACCCCTGGTGTTACATCCTTACAATTCGATGAATCTGTGGAAATAAAAACTAGAGCCAGAGACAGGAGAATAGGAGTTGCAAAATTTGCTTTTATTTCCCTCATTTTGATTACGAACACGTTTCTTCTCGCATAAATAACGTGTTGATGCTGCTACGGGTACCAGAGAACGTATGCACCATCCACATATTCTCCGTGGTGACCACTGCACAGGAGCGGAAGTAAATTTTCATAGCTACAGGCTACATAAATCAGATGAGATAGATGTGAGTTAATAGGAGCTAAAGATATATGCTCATATTTCATTTTTGGATTCAGTATGAGTTATTCTTTATCTGAAAGTGGTTTCTAAGAAAACAGTGCCTGACTGCTCGAACAGTTAGGAAAGTTCAATACTGGATATCTGACCTAATCATATCGTATAACATTATTTAAAGTCGGTTATAAACTAATTGAATACAAATTGAAAAATAGCGACTAAGCAAAGGGATTCCAACATTAAAAATCGAAATGAAGATTAGCATTTGGAAATTTGCAACACGGAGCTAAAATTGATCCAAAAACTATATACCTTGGCGTAGTAATAGATAGCTGGAAGGAACATGCTAAGACTGTTTTGGCCAAGATCTCTAAAGTTATTGGCTTTCTAGGCATGCTATAAAACGTTCATACCACAGGAAACAGGTAAGGACCTTAAGGACCTTATAAACAGGTAATGTGGAGCCACACTTTCGATATTGTTTCTTCATTTAGGGGTAGTGCTGGTTCAATTGAAGTTAATTAGTTACAAAAACTTCAACACAGAGCTGCTAGAATTTTCACCAACAGCAGCTTCGGTACCCCAAGCGGATTACTTATTGATATGTTGAGATGGAAAACAATTGAACAGCTTATTGATGATGAATCTTAAATAATGGTCTAAAATTGCCTAAGAAGAACACAAGGAATGGGCAAAGATGTTTCTCCTATCGTGGAGCAATAAAACTGGAATTACCTTTCAGAAAAACTAAGTAGGTATCTTCCTGTTATAGCTTCAACAAATATATAGTTTACTTTCTGTTTTCTTTTAGTGTCTTTGTAATTCTTTTATGGTTATACTTATGCACAAGGTTTTGAAAATTAATGGATTTTCTACTTTTGCAATTAGGTTTTCGTAAATATTAGTGTATTGAGTGGAGGGTCCCATGTAAATCAGCTCCGGATGAATGGCCACCCTCTGTTATTGAAATAGATGATTTGCCATCCCACATTGCCGTCCCCTTTTTGAATTTTGTCAAGTTAACAGCTCTCTTTATTTCTTCCTTTAGAGTATTCCATATGAGGCTACCTCTAAATGAGAGAGAGTTTAGTCCATATCGATTTGTCTGTATTTGTGGGAGCCTGCATAGTACTGAGGAGCGGAGATTGTAAGGTAAATCCTTTCTGCAAAAAACTCCCAAATATGTGAAGGGTTTATTTGGTTAGTTGTCTTGCAAATTTCTGTCATGAGATTTTGTAACTTCTTTTGAAGGATGGTAATGCTGCCGTCCTTTACAAAGAGCTGTTCAAATGACAATACCCTCAAGGCACGCCTATTTGTGTTGTTTTTCTTTGTTAACAGTTTTGCTACAGAACATCCATATCAGGGGACAGCATGAAAATTTGACATGCCAATAGATGTCAGGAGTATTGTAGCCTTTCCTTTATTGAGGAATGGTCTTTTTCTCGAAAACGCCGTAGATTTTGATTTCTTTTCTGACAATGCTCGACATGCAAAACCCAACGTACTTTTAAAATTTCAATTTAACATGCGAACCAGGCATCTCTTTAATACAATTCCTAAATATTTCCTGTTTCAATCTATGCACTGCGGTTCTATGGTTATGTCTGCCTTCGCAACACTGCAGCGTTCGCTCATTCATTTTGCTAAGCAAGTCGTAGAAAACCTGCAGTACTGAAATAATGAAACAACTACGAAAATTTCAATATTGGGTCAAAACAGTCTCTAATACAAAATTTTATTTTTCATGATGCACAGCCAATGCACATCTGAGTTACTATAATTTCTTTCTCCATCATTAGTTCTTCCATTAAACGTGTCGCGAGAATGCGCATTCCAAACATTATCCGTATTCTCATAGCATAATCATCGTTTTGCTTTTTAGAAGCGGTACTAACTGGGGGGAGGGGGGCTGGATTTGCCCCGAGTACCTCAAAAATATAGATTGGATGTCCTGGACAGTCCGCTCAGATCTAATTCGTGTGTGCAAAAAACAGTGAGTGCTACATAAACGCACTTCATCATACACAGTGCAGTAAAAATGGAAAATAAAGTCCATTTGAGAAAAGGTATAATTTACTATGCTAACCTCCTAGAAACATAACCAAATAGAATGCATTCTGCCATAGCTTGAGTCAACACATTACATGATGTAGCTTAATTTTAACTGTTTCACAACATCTCAAAAGAAACAGTGGTCTGAAACCGTTAATTCCTTTGCAATCTAGTATTCTGACCTCCAAATCACCTAAAAACTACTCGCAAATTTGAATCTCCATATCTTATACAAAAATAAATAACAGACAAAATAAGAACTGTCCCCACCAGTAAGAAACCAGTTTCAAAGAATTGGGCAAAAGAAATAATCTCGCATGTTAAGTTAAAAAAAGAAAATTTCGTTTCATTTGCAATTATCACAAACACTGATGCAATCCACTACATTTTCTTTACAATATCTACTAATATTAACTGGTTGGCAGTTAACTGCTTAACATAAAAACATAAAGAAATTCTTTTAAATAGTAAGGAGTTACGACTTTTTGAACACAATTCTTGCTTTAACTGCTTAGCATTATTGACATGTCGATTTAACTGAAAGGCGAGCTGCAATTCTATAAGAAGCATACAGCATTCTTATATATATAAGAAGCATTAAGACCTTTCTACCGTTGTCTAGGAGGGCCATAACGAACATGCGCTGGAGATCAACCGTGAGGGGTTTGTTTCATGGACAAGGCTCCGTTGGACAAGTAGTGTTTCTTACAGTCAGTTTTTACCGTGGGGGTGTAGCAGAAGCAAAGTGCTGTCGGTCAATAGGTGTGTACTAGACAAAAGCAGTCGAAAAAGCACGAGTTGTGCAAAATAGCATAGCATACATCATAAGTGTTTGAAAAGCCTGGGACACATTCCCAGTCTTCTGTCAAAACAAAATATCTGCTCATTTCATGGAAATCTGTGGCTCTGTGCTATCTTGATCATCTGCCAAAACATATATTATGATAAGAACGTCCCTGGAAGTAAGGACGTGATCCATTGAAGCTCAAGGTAATAAGCTGATAGTTGAGAGTCAAAGGTGACACAAGTGCTTCTTATTCGCAATTGCATTGCCTCAATAGGAGAACTGTCTCTTCGAGAAAGCGAACATACTTTGGTTACAAATCTAAGTATTAAAAAACCAAAAGTGCCTTTGAAACACTGTAGAGGGATATTGAATTACCCTTAAAAAGACAAATCTAGGTGGCGCAAACTTGAAATAAATTTAAACCGAGCCGATTACAATAAGTTAATATGGTACACAAAACCTAAAGTATAGTCTCGAAAGTTTGATACAATTGTCCAGATGCTAGACAGAATTCTTGAAGGCTCCTGAAGAAGGAAAAAGCCATTAAAAGCTAACAACAAAACAACGAATGAAGAATAATGTCCTGAAAAAGTAGAAGTCTTCAAACAGTTCAGTTTGATTAGTCACACTATTCAATTTTATAATTATATACAACACAAAGCTCGAATCTAAACGTAAGATTCAAAGAAAACTGATCTTTGTTGTAATTATATAGAATAGGATAAAAAAATCCATGAGCAGATCCCAATGGGCAGTATGGACTTGAAAAAGATTCAAAGGCATAACCATAAATCAAGAACAACTATCCCTGAAAGAAAATATCAGATCAGAGGTCATTGTTTAGAGTACTTCATGGGTCATCATTTAAACATTGGGCAGAGGGTAGAGGGCACAGGACACAGGAAATAAGAATATCACCATAAATGCAACAAACAAAAATTAAAGCATTAGGGCACTATTACGTCACTGAGACAGCCAACATGCTGCAACAATAGGACAACTCTGAGAAAGAAATGTAAGTCTTTCGGGGCTATATCACTTAGGAAGTGCAACTAATCAATGATGAATTAGGCGATAAGAACAGGGGCGACAAAAAAGATCTCAACGCATTTACTACCATCTTTGTGGAGGAGCAGTGATACTAAGAGTTTTATTTATTTGTAATCAAATAGCAACAAATTTCCAGTATATTCCATAACAGGTTGCCCAACGCGTTGCCGTGAGCCATGTTTGCGGTCCACTATGTCACTTGATGTGGCCAGTCCCGAGGCCAAAGTTGAAAGAGCACTATATCGTATTTCATGTTACGTAAAAAGTGGCCTTTTATCTATGACTTAACTGTAAGAGTGGCCCTCTATGAAAAAGGTCGGACAACCTGCTTTTCAATACATGATAATCGACTAAAAAGGTCATACCTTATGGCCTGATGCTAGATAAAGGCCTTTGAAACTTCTGATGCTCATCACCTTGTTCCCATAGCTTTTTACGACGGGCAACAGAACCGGATTTTGCAATTTCGTCCTTCTGGTGAACAAAAATACATTTCAGTTGCGATTTGCGCTTTCATGACAACGGTCATTATAATAAAGCACATGCTAGGAATCATTGTTGGAGCATAGCAATATACTTAAGACCTTCGTTACTATATCCCTCAATCACCAAATCACTCAATCACCTTATCACTCAATCACCTTATGACTCAATCAGTATACTATCGCAACAAACACCAATCAGTTACTCTAAGGACCAATCGCATCATCTCCTCGATCGATGGAACAAGATGTCGTCCATCAAAAACAATTAATGATCAGTAAATTAACTCATGTAGCCTCTATCACATATCAATCTTCAAAAGCCATTGTCAACAGCTAACTTACAAGCGTTAAGTCAAAAGGAGGCCGTGCACTATCAGTTTTACAAAAGAGATTTCAAATTTTAAAACGGGTAACCATACGCCTGACCATTCAATATCCTCAAAGGATACAGTTGATACTCGATAACTCAAGAAATCGAAATTTGCTAGTGTTATCCTGCAATTTGCCTATAGGAAACCTAACCGAAATTGACAGTTTGTTCCATGTAGTAAGTTATTGGGCAGTCGAGTTTTCGTATGTCAACTGTAATTATATTTGAAAATTATAGATATCTACCCTAAGCTGAGAAAAAAGCTTTGTATCTTGTTTCAACTGCAAATCAGACCATCTCTTCCAAGATTCCCGGCCACCTGTACTTCTCTTCGCTTCGATGCCATCATTTGTAAAGACCATATCTGTCAAGTGAAGATCCGACCATCGCTTATTTTGTTCCCGGGTGACAGCTTTCTTTCCAGTTCGATCACTGGCTTCCGAGCGTCTACGCAAAACCTTGTCAGACTGTACATCTAAAAATAAATTCAACGTTGAAAATCATCATACAAGCAAGCAAGCAAACACGCAAGCAAACATACAAGCAAGCACACACGCAAGCAAGCACGCAAGCAAACACGCAAACAAGCACACACGCAAGCAAGCAAACACGCAAGCAGAAGGCGTCGCAAACTGAAGTGCAATTATAAATATAAAATAAGCTACGGAGTCATTCATTCAGTACGTATGCACGGAGGGGGAGGGGGCCAAGCAAAAGCGTGCGATTGCGTACAGAGGGGGAGGGGGCTGACATATTAAAATACGTACGCAAAATAAAAATAATCGCCTTTTCTGATTGTATCGTGCAAGATTTTCATGTGCAAAAAGACTTCATCTCAACCTACACCAAAGTTGCAGAAGAAATGTTTCATCGATTTTTTCATAAAATACTATTTGTGATGATCGTTTTACTGCCTTGCAAACGCTTGATAAATCTTTCTCCATAGTTTGGGCTGGCTAGAAGCTTTCCGTTAGAAATGGAGGGGGTCAAATAACCGAGAGCACGTGCGCAAGAGGGGAGGGTACGTAAAAAGCGTACGAGGGGGGAGGGGGTTGAATTCTAGCAAATTTGGCGCATACGTACTAAATGAATGACTCATACGCAGGAAATCCGTCACCTCCTATTTAATAGGTGTCATGGTGCCAGAAGTATGCCTGATGATCTATCCACAAAAATGCCTTATCACTAGCCAGTATAAGCATTAAAGATCCTTAAAGCTCAGTGGTGCCTCCAAGATATTAGATCCTACAGCTGTTCTCATTCTCTTATCTAAGCCAAGATATCTATGTGCACTAACCCCACAAACAGATCATGAATGTCGATTGAAAAAGGTATTGAGAAAAGTACTAAAAAATGCATTGAAAAAGGTATTGAAAAGGGCATTAAAAAGGTATTCTACAGTTATTTTATACCTATCTTATGACTTTTAAGGTGTTTAAGGTTAAAAAAGTTTGTATCTGCGAAGAAGACAGTTGTTGGGAATTCAGTGCTTCTAAAATCTTCTGACATTCCAGAAAAACGCTAACCCTCCAACAATAGGTTATTGGTTTTCTTACGAATAGGTGGTGTTGTGATGACATCGAATACAAATGTAGATTTTGAGTTCCAATAATATACTACTTCTACTTCCTCACCTACAAGCGATTCCTGTGAGTGCCGTTCCGTTAGTTCGTTCATTTCCTTTCTTAAGCCATGGACTTCTTGCTGAAGTTCGTCTACACGTGAATTCTCACTTTCTTCGTCTCGCTCAGCTTTCCTCTTGTAATACGCTATCCTCTTTTCAAAGCCCTTTATCTGATTTTCAAGCTCTTCAACTCGCTTGCTTTGCTTCTTGTCAACATTCCCAACGCCATCTTGGGTCTCAGTTGGGGCAGTGGCAACTTCTTCATCAGCCCCGCTTTTAGCCCCTCCGCGTAACTCTGTAACTAACGATTGGAAATTTTCTACAACATTTTTATAGTCCTCTATTTCGGTTTCGTATTCCTTCTGCTGTTCTTCAAGAGCCATTTCTAGCTCCATAACTTTTGTCGACAGTTCCTTATTCTTTTGAGATTCAGTCTTCCTAGTGCTCACGCTGTGTCTTCTAGCACTTTCTTTTATACACGACTTCAGTTTCTCTTCATATTCGCTTCTTATTTCACTAATTTGATTATCAAAGTCCCTCTGCTTTTCTTCCGTTTCCTTAGAGTGCTGTGATTTTAATTCATCTATTTTACCCTGCAGATCCTGTTCTAGCTCGTCATATCGTGTCCGCAAACCATTATACTTTTTTTGAAGATCACTATCATTTTCAGTCCTATTTACATCTGCAGCTCGTTCCTCATTCAACTTCCTATAATACTCAACCTTGCTCTCCAAATCATCCCTTATACCTTGTACCTCATCGACATGTTCCTCTTGTTGCACTGCCAACCTTTCATCGCATTCTTCCTTAGTTTGAAGTACAACATCTTCCATTTCGTCGATTCTACACTGCAACTTATCAAGTGCTTCTAGCTTCTCTTCCCGGCTTCTTCGCTCGAATTCCCTCAAGTCCATTTCATGTTTGTCTTTCATTTCATCAATAATTGCTTCTAAATTCAAGACAGTGTCAGTCATCTCACTTATCGATATCCTCTTTTCTTCTTGTACCTTCATAGCAATTAATTCCATTTCTTCAATCGACTTATCCTTCGATTCTTGAAGGTCTACTTCTAATTTCCTTACTTTCTTCTCCAGCATCTCGTTAACTTTAACTACTTCTTGAATAGCGTCAGAGTTTTCCTTATTTTGGTAAACTTCCAGCTCCAATTTGTGTTTTCTTTCCATCTCTTCCAGCTCAGACTGCATTTGGAAAATCTTCGACCCCATCTCCTCGTTTCTTCTTAACCCAAAGAAATTATTTGACTCTAATCTCTCGATTTTCATTTTCATCTGTTCCCTTTCAATTTCAAAATCAGCAATTGTCTCATCTAACTCTTTTCTTAGCATCTGATTTTTGTTTGTCAAGTCAAGTATTGCAGCTGAAGCTCCACCTTGCTGTATAGCATCAATGATTTTCAGCATATCCTGCTTCATATTCTCTACATTCTTTTGGCATTCCTCCTCCTTGAGAGTGAGCTTCTTTTCGTAATCTTTTTTCAATTCTTCCATACCCTCTATTGAAACCACTGAGCTTCTTCGGCTTCCCTTTTGACTAGCATAGCTTTCTCCCTCCTGAAACAGTAATGAAATTGTACTAAAACTAAATTAATATATACTTGTATCTGCCAATATTTCTAGACCACGATCAAGCATATGCTTGGTGCTCGCATCTGAATGAGTGAGTGAGTGAATGAATGAATGAATAAATGAATAACAGAATGACTGAATGAATAACGGAATGAATGAATGAATAACGGAATGAATGAATGAATGAATGTATAACAAAACGAATGAATAAATAACAAAATGAATGAATGAATAACAGAATGAATGAATGAATGAATGAATGAATGAATGAATGAATGAATGAATGAATGAACAACAATGGAATGAATGAATGAATGAATGAATGAATGAATGAATGAATGAATGAATGAATGAATGAATGAGTGAATGAATGGACCGAAGTAACCTAAATACTCCTGCGCAAAATATAAAAGTATATCAAACTCACTAGGAACGAACTAAGAATAAACAGAGAAGCGCCAGCGATGCCAAATGCAAAACGATGCAAACACAAAAGTAAACTTTCAGGCTACAATGAGAACTAAGAGGGATGCCAAATACAACGTCAATGCAAACACGAGTAAGCATAAGGCAAGCATAATGCAAACACGACAAAGACACAAAGCAAATACGATATAAACACCTTGGCAGCACTATATAAAAAGGGCAAATACCTCAGAATCATCCTTTTCGTTATATTTTCCAGACTTGAACACTTCAGTAACTGTTAACATATCTCTGATAGTTTCTTCCATTTCAATCTGATGAGCTTCCTGTAAAAAGAACAATAACAGTTTTACCTTACTTGTCCGTCAATTCCCATGCACGTTTTTTCACAAGACAACCCACTTTTTGATCCGAGCCTCAATTTTCTTGACTTTTCCGAAAATTGAGGCTGAGATTTTCTTAACTGTCATTAGAGTAAACTAGCTAAAAGAGGTTACCATTATTTGTTATAAAAGGTTTGATCTCTGTTAACCAAGATTATCAAAGAAAAGTTTCGAACTTTTGTAAAGGAGCTTGCATCTAATGAGCTAATATTGATTTCTGGCACATAAAAAAGGTGAATTTTGGAATTTGAGCCTCACAACTTTCTTAACATTTCCTTAAGATTTTGGCTTTTGAGCCTCATTTTCTTATAAACTTTTTCTTATAAAAAAACGTGTATTTCGTTTATTTCTCTCACCGCAACTCACAACACAATTTCTCTTACTGTGGCTCTTGTTCAGATAGTTATCAAAAAAATCAATCGGTGTTATTAAATTCGGGGATCAAAATTTGGTCAATAAACTTAACGAGACAAAATCATTAGAGAAGGTGAAAATGCAGTAAGAGCTGCAAAACAAAGGGCCACTAATACAAAAAACGTACTAAAAATTAAAAGTAGATAAACAAAATCTAACGAACCAAAAGTATAAGAATGAAAACCGTACGGGTGTATCAATTCCGTATCAACAAAAGGGGGAATGATGATCACTCTAGACAAAATCATAATCTGCTAGTAGAACAGCTTCTAAAAACCCAAACCTAAATACTAACATTGATATATGTCAGACAGAGCTACAGATCAAGACAAACCAAAGGAAAGAAGTAAAATGTGAACTAATAAGTCAAAGTACTTCTTTGATGATGAAGAATGAAATTCTCTCCCTGGTCTGCAGCATGACAATACAATTTTCCATTGACCACTACAAGTTTCTCCGACTTCCCCCGACTTTCCCCGACTTTCCCCGACTTTCCCCGACTTTTCCCAGACCTAACTGAGAAAGACCATTTTCCACTGAGTTTCCTGACCGTAAAAACCACGTCAAAAAACGGGTTTCCGAAGAATCCCCAAATCAAAACCACTGGTCTCTTTCTCCTAGCGAGGTCAGATTCGTGCAGATCAAGAGCTTAGTCATTACTCACTCCAAAGCTATTCAATCAATATTGACAACAGCGATTTAACTAGCAGGGGAACTTATAATACAGCCATTCATTATCTCTAATGCAAAACCAATTCAACGAACATTAAAATAATTTGATTCCGTGCAACGTAAAAAAACTACCTTTTCTGCTTCCAGTTCATCTTGATATCTTGCCCTCATTTCTTCAATTTCTTTCTCTAAATCTCTAATCTTATCTTCTAACTCATAATTGTTCTGATTGCTCAAGGCCTTGACAGTGTCCTATTACCAAAAGAGGATAATTCTAAAACTCTGAGCAGCCAGGAATTTCAACATCAATAATACGATAAAGGAATGATCATATTTCTGGGTACTCATTTTCGTAAATATAGACCTTCAGGGGTCTAAATATTTATAGTTATAGTTATTTATCTAAGTCTTCAAGTATAGTATATACTATATTCTAGGGACTGTACAATAGTATGAAAATTTATAAATTACAAACTACAAGCTAATCTAAAAAAGTGTGTTTTCGTCAATGATTTGGAACAGTTTATGTCCTTTCCACTCCTTATTTCCAATGGTAAGTTGTAAGAGTCTGGCCAAATCGAAATATTTACTACGAGCTCATTACAATAGTAGGCTACTGCATATAAAAAATAAATTTCTTTGAATCTGATAAAGATAAAATGTGTCTCCAATGGCAGCCTCAAATTCTCGTCGAATCCAAGTTTACTCGCAATGAATCATTCTACTGAAAATGACACTCGTGCACAAACTAATTTCCTTTCTACTTGATAGGCGTACAACATCATTCACTCTATCATTCAATTCTTTTCCTAAATCAAGACATAATTACTTCATAGCAAACGAGTTCGGTTTTTATTCACAGCCTGTTTTCATCCGCATTAAACAGCATAGCTGCTTCCGTTGAATGCTGCCGCGGGACTGTAATGTTTTGTCAGGGAGAGACAATCGGGTTTTACTTAATACGTTATAAAATGGCATTTTCTATGCACCCACACATCGAATATGGTGTCGGTCTCTTAAACTCAACTTATTCTCAAACGGTCGACGAAACTTCAACATGCATTTTTTCACAACCAAGTGCTTTATAAGCAACGAAGAGCTAAGACATTTCTAACACTTGATCGGAAACTGTTAAGGAATGTGAATGCTTCAAGTAAAAAAGATTAAATTTTCTAAGTTGAACCTTCAAATGCATAAACAGATTCAACAATACTTATATTCAATGGCTTTCCATAATTAATTTCTACTCGTCTTATCACACCTATATGACACTAAGTTTCCCTGTCTGTAAGTGTATCTTGGAGAAACGAAAAGTTAAAGTTTAAGAATTGTTAAGGAATTGTGGGTACTGCAATTTGGCAGCAAGATAAGAAACTCCTAGTACTGACCTTAAAACCAACTTGCTCACAACAAAATGCGTGCAAATCTGATTCTGAACAGGACCGCTTTTCTGATGACAGTGATAAGATGCATACAGAAAACAATTGATAGACATAAGGATATTAACGGCTCATGAACGTGATATTTTCTGGACACTGACAGGCAACGTTGCTAATTTTGAAAACACAGCTAGAAATAAGAATTACACTCACCGCAATGGTCCTTTCCAATTCCTCCCTCAGTTCTTCAATTACTTTTGAATGCGAATCTTCTTTCAGCTTCATTTCTTCATTGTGGGCATTCTTCGTTTCTTTCAATTCCTTTTCTAACTTCAGTATTCGATCTTGCAATTGTTTCACGTCGAATTTATTGTAGTCGATTAATCTCTTGGGACCCTCATCCCTAAAACTACAAGAGTTAAAAAGGTGAGCTTTTCAGATATACAAATACAGGCATTAGTCAAAAAGTCGTATATTACAAACACTTTAAAAATTCTGTTGCCCCCGTGAGCCCCCTTTTGAAGCAAAAGATCCGAAATAAGCTCCTATCTAATACGCTCTCATTTGTTGAAGAAAGTATGTAGATTTCCTTCACTCTCTACACCTCCAACTAAGACAGGAATCCCATTTCACATAATTTCACTCACTGTTTACAATGCTAATATCAAAATTTTCGTATAATGTTCTACTCGCAATACTTAAAATTTCTACTACAACGTAACATACGACATACAAGTTTCTCTATAAGACAGTGGTCTATATTAAACAAGTATTCGGCTACTCAAAAAAGCTATGAAAGTTACGTACAGAATTTTTTAGGCCTAAAAGGGTTCAGTACAGGTGAGACCCAAAAAAGTTCAGTACAGAATTTTTGAGACCTAAGAAAGTTTACACAAATTTACAGTTCAAATTTTCACGCAACCAAATGCCTCTTTTGCATAATATGTATAGATTAGGCACTACACAAACATAGCACTGAATGAGAACATAATCGCCAAATGGTTTAGAGCCCTGTCAGGTCTATTTTCTCCCCAACTAATTGACCAATCATCATGGAAAAAGGGCCTAGTCTTAGCATGTTTGGTCAGAATCCTGCATGATGATTGGTCAATTAGTTTGAGAGAAAATAGACCTGACAGCACTCTAAACAATTGGGAGCTATGCTATGAAGGACTGATCATAATCATAATCATAATCTCTGATCAGTCCTTCAGTCTTATGTTCGTGCAGTGTCCGCCTGTCTGTGTAGAACTCTAGTGTTACACAAACTCAAACATTCTTGCTAAGTAAATCTCAAGAATGTTTCAGTACTGAAATCATGAAAAGAAAAAACACCTTACACTGTATATGGCCTATGCGGAGATAAAACATATGCGCCATAAAGGAAAACTGATTTGAATCCTTTCAAAGAAGTACCAAAAGAAGAAAAGCTCTTAAACAAATGATACAAATTTGACTCTCATGATTCTGACGAAGATTGTGTGTATATATATGTATAAGTATGTATAAATATAAATATAAATATAAATATAAATATAAATATAAATATAAATATATATATATATATATATATATATATATATATATATATATATATATATATATATATATATATATATATATATATATATATATATATATATATATATATATATATATATATATATATATATATATATATATATATATATATATATATATTTATTTATTTGACTGCTTATTTCCCCGTCTCTAACAAAACCCCCTCTTATTTATACGATCTATGGACCATATAAACAGGCTCTCAGTAGTCTTAATAGACAATCAGACACCCATATTACATTGTTAAGTATTTACAATAGTCCAGTTGCGATGACGAAAACCTTCACAGTTATTTGGATTGACGCTGACTGTGTCAATCCAAATGACTGTGAATGTTTCCCACCAGATCTTATGAGTACCCTGCACCTAAACAAATTAGCTGCGCACAATCTATTACCTTGAAATCTAAGCCGATTGTTAGTAAGAACTATGTCAGGCCTAAAATCCCTTTAGGGTTAAAAACCATATAGAAATCGATTTTCATCAACATGTGATATCAAAAACTGCAGAACCGTATTCGAACTACATGTTTGTTTTTTAACATAAAGTGGTTAATAATGAAATAGTAGACCTACTCAGCTGCTCAAAAAGTTAAGAAAGTTCAGTACTGGATTTCTGAGACTTAAGAAAGTTGATAAATCATATACCATTACAGTCACAATATTTACGCAAGAAAATCATCGCTTATACATATTTCCTATAAACTTTATGCGGTACACGGTTTTTTTTAAAGTTTTCAGTATTGAGCGAACAAATTTTCTTATGAAAAACATATATTCGAGAAAAGGCGGAAGGTCACCCAGAAAATCCGAATAAACATGCACAATGAAAAGACTCTCCATGTGGACTATGTGCTCTGTTATCGCACCTTCTCATTTTGCAAGATCTACGCGGCAAAACTTTCCCCATACAGACTGAAGCCTTTCTTTTTTCATTTTGCTTGTGATAAAAAGTATCACTCAACAGCTTGCGCTAATGACGCACATCCGCATTCCTCGCTAGCGGTGCTTCCTATCTGGCCAGCTATTAGGACTTAATTTACTATTTTTTAAGAAAAACGTATTATCTCGCTCATTTCCAAGCTTATAGCAGTCATTTTGCTTTCCTCTTTTCGCTGAGCGAAGGGCACTTTCGTATTCTTTCATTCAATTCATTCCTTCTTTTACAAACAGATCATAACAATGCAATCTAAAGGCCAACTACATATGTCAAAGGATTGGAGACGATACTAACTTAAAAACATATCAATAACTAAAAAGGACCTATTTTCCTAGAGTTTTCAGACAGAACGCCATTGCACTTCAGTCCCCTGCTTCGTGCCAGTCAGTGATTTTGGTAACCTATATCAAGCAACTTTATTGACTTTGCGTAACCCCAACTTCTATCTGGTGGCGCCGTGCCTGTAATCGGGCACACGGCAAAGCCCCAGTTATTCTAGTCTCCAGAGCTACGATGGAATAAAATATGAAGGAGAATTACAACCTGGATTGTTTGAAAAACTTCTAGACAACGAACTATAGGCCACTTAGTACGAGTAATTCTGGACACTTTTTCTATACGAATATAGTCCACAAGACTATTAAGGCTCAAAATCACTGTAACTTAAGAATATTTTAAGAATAAGTTAAGAATAATTCAAGGCTTAAGTTTCATTAAGTGGTAGCTTTTTTCGGTTATCTAACTTTTCTTTGAATAACAAAACAAGTGCGTACTTCGCTTATCCGATCTGGGGGACTCATCATGCTATGATATGACACAGAAACTCTTCGGGGAGTATCTACTACACATCCTTTAGTTTATGAATATTATCTGTATAAGTACTAATGCTCGAAATTGCTAAAATATAAGAATAATGTAAGAATAATCTTAGGCTCAAAATAAAAATAAAATGCTTTAAGAATAGTGAAGCTTACCAGAAAAGGAGGTATGCTTATAAAAAAGTGCAGTATTCCTGCTTAGCTCTAGTTTCAGAAAATACCCATGGAACAATTAAAACACACTCGCCAGGCTATGCTGCCAGCTGGAGAATAGAAACTGAAAATACAACACAAACTAAAGAACTAAAACTTAACCCTGCTGGGTCGAAGAGTCGACGATGGGTGAATATTCCCTATCCATTCTACGAACGAAAAACAGAAAAGCCCAGAGGTGTTCAGTGACTAAGGAGTATTTAGAATGACTTCCTTGCCTATCTGTCTTTCACAATCGGAATGGGACACAAAAGGGCGGAAGAGGTGGGACGGGGAAAGGGAAGGGGAGTCACTTTGCGACCTATTCAGTATCAAAAGTCCCACCCATTCATGGGAGACGATATTGCTTCAACATGTTACAAAACTAAACAACTCACGCTCCCGAGAAATGAAAAATTCGAAATGTCACTTCACCAAAGGAGGAAGTTTTCCAAACAGATACAGCTGTTTTCTGAACTAAACGGGTTGATCAAGCGGATGACAAATAACTTCACTTTACCTATTCGTATGCGTATCTCTTTTCCAACAGCCAAATTTCCGCGTAGTCAGATTGAAGTTGGTCGATGTTTGTGAGCTAAAAGCAATCGGCTTGCTTTGGCGAATCATAGCTAGGCATACGCTTTTCACTGCCAACAAAACTGCAGATCCACATATATAAATAATCCAACACTGCAACAGTCTTGAATGTTGAAAATTACTACTTCATATACGGCACAAAAATCAACGAATATCCGTACCAAATCAGGAGGGTCAAACGGAAGACAACTCGAAACAAATTAGTCTGGATGTAACCAAATTTCACGCCGTCATACACAGCAACTTTAGAAACAAATTCGACACAAAATCGGAAACACTACAAGATATCGCACACGATAGCTGTACTGTAGGCGAAGTTGACATCAAAAATCCGAACGGTGGTGATTCAATACAAAACTTGAGCGACTCTTCGGACCAACTTAAGAGTAATCAGCTGGATTCCCAAAATGGGAAACCGCTGTTTCTGCTAAGAATAACCGCCCCCAAGATGTTATTGATAAATCTGACAACCTGCTCCAATCTCCGGCTACACGTATACAATAATAATGCAGATACTGGGTTTGTTGCTATAAATTACCTCTGCCCAGACGCAGGACGCAAGTAATGGCAATAGGAAATGCGCTGTTTATTGATGCTCTCAACAACAGAGACCGAATGCGTCATCACCTGGTGATAAATGGGTCTCAGTCTTCCGATGTTACCAGCACAGAGCGACAGCCTTCGCAGAGCACACTGATTTTCTTTCACAGCCATACGCATTTTTATAAGTGGTTTATAACAAAAATAGTGCTCGAGAGCTTAAAAATTTAAGAAAGTTGGGTGCTGGGTTTCTGAGACCTTGCAAAGTATGTAATTATAGTCTTCGCACATTTGCAGCCCAATAGCAAATAAATGTACCCTTTCCTTATCAATTTGTTGAAAAAGTCCACCCAGCACCTCATTACGCAAGACCCCCCGTTTGACACTTTTTACAGGTTGTATTTGATCGAGTATTAAGTAACGTGAGAAATCGTGTTTTTCTGTTTGTTTACAGTTGAAATGAGTTGTGAAATTCATCCATAGCTATCATAATTTCCACCTATCACGATAACTGCAACTCCTTTCTATCGAGTTTTTAGGAAATTTCCAACCTCTAAGGGACGGGTCATTAATTACTTGTGGGGAAGGGGTGGAAGACATTCTCATGTATTTGATGGAATTTTTGCCCCCCTCTCAGATTTATGTAAAAATTTTGATCCCCCACTCCAGGGCTTCAGAAGAAACTCCATACTCCATCTTTTAAAATGCTCTTTATTTTTCATCCATCCTCCCTCTGGGTGTGCAGAATTCTGGTTCCCCCTCCTATATGTCTTCCACCCCCTCCCCTGGAAGAATTAATGACGAATCCCTAACAGACGCGAAACTACGGGGTGGATCATGGGGGTCTAGGCCCTTGCCCTTTTCCTCAAAAAGACAAAGTGTCCTTTTTCTTGCAGAAGTTTGAAACTGTCTATTATATTCTGTTAAGTAGAGCTGCTTATAACCTTTGTCACACACGAAAGTAACAAAAACCTGAACCTTCCCGTACGATTTCTCTTGTTTCTAACTCTGAAAATACGATTTCAAGATACATTCTCTTTAGTACGTATTTAGTGCGCCCTTTCTTGTTGATTAGATCCATGCTCTCAAAAATTCCTAGCTGCACGCCTGTCTTACTATTCAAACCCCTCTTCCCGTATATGTGGAACTTAATTAAGAGTAACCAGGTTTTCCTAGAACGTGCCTAGTCACTGGAGTGGAGATACAACATGGACGTTTGCGATATGAAAACGTTTTGATGATCGACTTTTAAGACTCACAACAAACAACAAAATGACACAAAATTCACGCCAATCAAAAAAAGAAAAACCGAGACTGTGTAGACAAGATTAAATGTTACCATTTAATAAGTGTAATGAAATCAACAATATCTGACATAAAACAGCCATTACTCCCCTTGGACATACAAGATCTATCCAGCAGAACACACACTAACCTTGCACCTTTCACTTTATAGCAGGAATACCCCCCTCTGAAGCTCCCACATCCACCTACCAACTATGAATGTTAGTCGCTAAAGGATTATCAAAGGAAACACTACAAACTATAAGCCAATCTATAATGCTACCATGGCCCTTACCTTTGCAGAGATGAATGTGTCTCTTCCAACAATGTAATACTTCCTTCGCTTCCGTCTTCCTTATCCAAAACCAGCCTACCCTGTTCGTCCTCTTGGATTTGTCTCCGATCTAAGTCTACCAACTCTTGCCTCTCTTCCTCAAAATTATTTTTCACACTAGTGAGTTCCGATTCAAGATTTGAAATCTGAGCTTTCAATCGTTCGTTTTCAGTACTTAATCTGTCTCGCTCTCTTCCGAAATCTTTATCAATTACCCCACTTTCGAAATCTGATTGATCCGATAAACTGTCTTCCCTCTCCTTTCCTGATATCCCATCTGGGGGCATTCGTTTCCCGTTGTTGCTTCTCGCCTCTTCAACAACACTTTCCAGTTCATCAATTTTATCTTTGCTTTCAGATAGTGAGTTTTCCAATTCTTTTATATAGGCACTAGTTACGTCAACTAAATGCGAGATATTACTTCGCTCTTTTTCAAGTTCGACAGATTTCGACTGTAGCGATTCCTGAGCTTCGCCCAACTGCTTCCTCATCGAATCAATCTTCGACTGGACAGATAATATTTCTTCTTTTAGTTCTTTCTCCATCCCTACGCAAAAAAAATCACCAAACATAACACATGCAATGAGTGCTTTGCTTTTAATAGCATAAACCACACCTAGCTATTCCCATAATTTTCACCCACTGTTTATTGACCTCAAGCTTGTTATTTTTCAATCTAAGCTCGCGAGCTCTCTTCCTCAATAACAGTCTAGCATCATTTCCAACTTTCACTAGAAGGGGGAGCTTGAAGAGAATACACGTATACAAGTTTTCGTTTATAAGAAACAGTCTTATAACAAACCTAGTACTAGACATCCTAAATTTTAAAGAACCTTTTACAACTACAAGGAGAGTTAAGAAACTCTAGAACTTTCTGTACCAGCTTTCACAGTTTCGTAAAATCCACTTCTCCTCCTTAGATTTAATAACTTCCCACTATAGTATGTTTTATGTGCCAAGTCTTATAGGCACGACGAAAGACATGTTTTCCAATTTGCTTTCGCTATCACTGCAATTTTTTCCTTTGCTTAGAAACTTTTAAGAAACTTTTAGAACTAAAATGTGGCTAAAACTTAAGAAACTTTTACTATTAGGCCCTGAGCCAAGATTCTTATAGAAAAAAAAGTGTAGAGTTTTTATTATCAGTTTACATCGGACCCAGCCATACTTCGGACTAATACGAACTACTTCAAACACATCAAATCGTTTAAATTTAAGAATGATATAAGAATAATAAAAAGGTTGAAGAGAGACTTTTGCGGTTTATTTGAGTTTCTTTCGAAAACAAAATAAGAGTGAGTTTCATTTATCTGGTGTGAGAGTTTTTATGCTATGATGTGACTCAGCAACTCTTCAGTGAGTTTCAGTTGGAAAACTGTTAGTAAAGGATTAATGCTCAGAATTGCTAACTTCTAAGGATAATTCAAGAATAATCCTAGGCTCAATATCAAATTTCTAAGAATATTGAGGCTCAGCAAAACTATACGTATTCTAAAAAAGTGTAATTCAGAACTTAAACTTTAGTATTATGAATCTTATACCTATGTTTCACTATCGCAAAACTTCCAAGAAACTAGTCCATTATTTCTGCCAACTACTTGAATGATTATGGGCGTAAAAAGATTTCTGACCAACTCCATGTGATATCACTGCCGTTTATTATTTAGTAAAATTCGGCCTCCCCATAGTACATGTCAAAACTGGAGGTTGAATAGTGTACAACACTCTATGTACAATCTAAAGAGGCCAGTTACAAGAAACCCAATTGGCGTTTAGCACAGTGTGTTTAAGACCCCACAAGACTATTGGCGCAGGGGCAGTTGATCTTCTAACATATAAACTAGTGGGGATCGCAAAAATGCACAGTTGTGATTGTATTGTGTTGTGTTGCTAGCGTTGCGCCAAACGGTATACAATATGAAATACTACATCTAGAGACTCTGATCAAAGGTTCATCTACTTTTGTCAAACAGTAACAAGATTTAAAGATATAAAGACAAAGGGATAACCAAGGACTATTTCCAGGTGTCTGCCAAATCAACCCGATGGATTTCCCTATGTCTTCCTTGACTATGGTGCAGTATTTGACTTCCAGTTTTGGAATCTGGATGTATGTGTTGTATGCTTCTATTGTGGGGACCAATAAATTGTGAGCAGAAATAAACATGAAGCAGATCATGCGTATAACACGCCAGAATGGATGGCAACTTCAAAGGCATCTTTAAAACCCTTTGCAGCAATATACTGTAAAATTCAAAGCACAATCCTTTGAACAACAAAGCTAGGCAAAATCTCCTATCTTTGATGGAGCAAATTGGACTCTGTGGCCCATGGCACAAATACAAAATAATCACCAAAGCCTGAGAAAAATATAATATATGGACAGGAATAATAGCAAAACAGCTTGCATGTCAACCGTGCTTACACTACACTTCCTGCACTGCCTACGCTTTTTACGCCACTATCTGGGTGTATCTTTGCCTCATCAGGATCTTTCCCTGATAAAATTCCACCATGTGTACACAAGTTTTCGGTGTAACATCATGGTACCTTCGGCGAACGCCCTTCTCTTATTTAGAAGATAAATTCTACAACCCACTTAATGTATTGAAAGCACTTAAAGCAACAAATACCCAATTAAAAATTTACCATAACAACACCATTTGAACAGCTCAAAAATAGATCTCTCATGGTAAACCATCTCTTGCATACACGTTTTTTGTAACAAGAAACAGGTATTTATGAAACACGAGGCTGAAATTAGGCAAAAATTAATAAACCCCTAAGAAACACAAGCAGGCCGAGCTTGAACAGTAAACTATAAAACGCTGTTTTTGCAAGAATAGTTTTTCTAGTACACTGGACGCAAAATACAAACAAATTACAAAAATACTTCACAGGGCCTGAATAGTCTATTTCTCATTTCACAGTGCCCTCTCTGGCTTGTTTTTGTTATTGGAAATTTCAAGAATTTTAAGAAACATTTAAGGCTGGATTTAACAAAATATAAAGAAGCATTCAAGCTGAATGAAGAAAGTTTGGTCTTACGTCTTATGATAAAAAACGTGTATCATCGGATTTCTTTGAATACTGTCAAATTTTATTATATCAAGAAACTCTGAAAGAATTGCACACAAGCAATATACTGGCATGATAGAACTTTGATTTCCGAAAGTTGTAAAACCTACCCACGAATACAAGAAAAACTGACTTGGATATTCCTGTCGTTTTAGCTATCAACTGTTACGCATTCCCAAAGTTATTTTTATATCAGCTGGGTTATTCAGCATACAAAACCCCAGTGAAATCATTAGGAATGTATCAAAAAACGCAATTGTAACTTACGTAATCTTGACTCTAGCTCTTGCGAGATATCAATTACTTTCTGTTCACTTTCCAAATATTTTCTACTCGATTCATCCAACTGATTTTTAAACTCAGCCTTTGCGGTCTGCGAGTTCAACAACAACTCTCTTGCCTTTGACAGCTCAGCCCTTAGTTCTACATCAGTCCCTTGCGGTAATGATTCATCATTCTTAGCACCAGCACTTAGTGCACCTTCCATTTCAGATGCATACTTCCTATCCGATTCAGCGAATAGCCTCTTCTCAACTGAACTTAACTCGTCACGTAATTTTGCGTTCTCACTCTCCAGTTTCTGTAACAAAGCGTTCTTCTCTTCATGAAGCGTCTGCAACTGCTGGAAACTGTCTGATCTAGCTCTCATAGCATCTTCAATATCTTTGCTTTTGTCAGACACATCCTGCAAAAGCATACTCTTCTCTTGTATTTCTGAGCTGAGTTTTTCTTTTGATGTCATCAATACTTTTATCTCTTCGTCCTTCATTTGAATAGCATTGTCGTTTTCTCTTAGTTTCAAATGATCTTCTTCAATCTGCTTTTTCAGATCCTCAACTATTGCTTCCAACTCTTTTACTCTCTCTTCCCAAGCGACAGTATCGAATTCTCCTCCCACCAAAGATTTCTCAGTTTCCTTTAATCTTTCGCTCTCCTTCAATTCCATCTCACTCTTCAAAAGTTGAAAATCCTCTTTCAGTTTTGTGTATTGCTGCAAAGTATGCCTATTACTTCCCACAGCATCATCTAATTCACTTCTATGTTTCTCCTTCAATTCAGATATTTCAGTATAAAATCGATCTTCCTCTTTTATCAACTTATCTTCCAACGAGTTCACTTTTTCCCGAAGTTCTTCAACGTCTCTACTAGAATTCTGTTGATCAGCTCCTACCAACGACTGTTTCTCTTCAGCCTCGATTTTATTCCTACTTGCCAAACTTGTAAGCTCCTCCTCAAGTTCAGTAATTCTTTCACTAAGTTTCTCCTTCTCACTGGCAAGTAGCCTGACTTGCCCTTCCAAATCAACTGTTCTTTCAACTCTTTCCTTGGCTTCAATGCTTCTTTCCAGCCTCGAATCATCGTCCTCCTCCTCCTCATCATCCTCATCAGAGCTGTCTTCCTCTAAAGCACTCAATCTCTCTTTCATTACAACCTCTCTTATCTTGAACCCCTCTAAGTCATGCTCTTGGACTGTCAATTTGTTTTTAAGCTCATGAAGCTGCTCCTCCAAATCGTTAACTTTATCTGTTGATAACTGCAGCTCTTTAGACTTGCGGTCGTAACTTCGTTCATATCCGCGTAGCTTTTCTACTTCTCTAGTGAGTTCGTGAATTTTAAGCTGTCGGTCACTCAATTTATGAGTCGCGTCTGAAAGTTTTATTTGAATATCATCTAACGAGCGGCATTGCTTCAAGACGTTTCTGTATTTCGTTTCTAGTTCCTTATATTTTATTTCCGCTTCGCTTAATTTCTTGTCTTTTTCCAACAAAGAAGCTTCCGACTCCCGAAATCGCGACCGATAATATTCAACATATCGATTGCTCACTTCAATTTCGCCAACTTGCGGCGGTTCGTTCTGGGTATCCATACTCCCTTGGTCTTGATTGCTAATCATTGATGAGACACTACTGTTGCGGCTGAGTACACCATGTTCCCTTTCAGATTCAAGCCTACGTCGTTTCTCCCTCTCGAGTTCCAACTCCATCGTCGTATCACTGAGTCTCTCACTGGCTTCCAACATCTTCCTCTGTGTATCGTTAAGCTTCGCCTCCAGCTCTTGCAACAGAGTGCGCGTGTACTTTGCGACCTTCGACCGGCTTTCGTTCGCCTTCTCAAGCTCTTTTGATTTCAAAAACAATTCCTTCTCGATACGCTTCATTTTTTCTCTTAAATTACAAAACTTTGCCTCAAAATCACTTGCTTCGCCTCGTTCAGATATGTCACTAACTGGGCTTAAAGTGCCGGGTGATCGTTCCTCAGTGATGGCGAGTATTGATTTAATGTCCGGTTTTGAGTGTGAACCATCCGTCCTGTCGGCAGCTTCTTTTCGTTGTGCCAATTGCATTTGCAAGTCATTTATGTTAGCCTTGTGCATATTAATTATATTGTTTGCTTCTTCTAAATTAGCACGCGACTCATTTAATTCTCTGTTTTGCTTACTAACCATCAAAGTGGATGAAGTTATCTGTTTCTCTGTTTCATTAAGTTTATCTTGCAAGCTCATAATCTGTATTCTGGCTTCATTTAGTTCCTTCTCTGTGTCCGACTTTCCACCAGACCTCTTCGAAGCATTAGAATTCGTGACGTATTCTTTCCAATAATTCACTTCAAGTTCCAACTTCCGTTTATCTTCCTCGAGCTTCGGGATCTTGTTTACTTCCAATTGAAGCCGGTCGATCTTCGAGTTCAAGCCATCAACCTACAGTAAAAAGGCCAAACTTTCTTTTAATTCTTAATTCTATTAAGGTAATTTTCAGAATTCTCTATCACTAAAATTTTCTTTAAAATGGGTATCAATGTTCTTAACAGTGTTGTCCGAACCATATCGAGTGAGCAGCCTCTCAATTCAATAGAATTTGCAACCTGTTCTGGGAAGAACCGAAAATCTAGCAGTAAGTCATAATTTACAAAGCAGTTTCCGATTTGATAAACATTACAATAAGATTTCATCCTCACTCAGGAACGAATTCTTCTAACTCTAAAGGAATTTTGAGAACAAACACAATCAAGGCACAATTCAATCTTCCATAATTGCGATTTCTGATAATAGTTATGTGTAAACGATCTAATTACATCACCTGTGCAGAATCGGGGACTTCTTGTTGCACAGCCAATGGTGACTTTGTCACCGGTGCCTTTGAGCTGTTGCTTTGTGGACTTGAGTACGTCTTACTTAACCATGGCTTTGCGTTTCCGACTGGCGGCCTATTTGCCGCGCTTGCACCTAAAAACAACAAATTAATACTTTAATTACAAAATACAACACAAGAGACTCCTAAAAAGCACACTATTGAAAGGATAGCAAATAGTTTTATGACAACATTCGCTTTCGTGAAAATCGCCTCAATGCAATTCATCACTGCACATGATGCAATATCACAGGGTGCTGGGAGATGGCTAAGTGATAAATGAATTAAGGAACCCAAATACTGCCTTCCCAGCTCCTATCACTAAGTTAGTTGGGAGAATTAATCTTTCATATGAATGATGGAAAAATAAAAGAAGCTTTTAGAGAGACTGATCAAAGGAGGAATCCTAAAATTGTTATAATCGTGCACTTTTTCGCACGCATCTTTCATCCGATCTCTTTGACGAGAAGGCGCTTTCCTATTGTCTGATATCTAAGCAAAAATGAACAACAGCACTTGCATAAACTACTTATATATTAATTTTACAATGACAGTTTCTAACAAAGTACTATAATTTTATCCACTGTATATACTATAGCAACATGAGTTTCTTCGATTTATATTTTCATGTTATAAACACTCGCTATTTATACGAAACATTTATTCGCCTGCTGAATATTGCAGGTGCTAAATAGCTAATTGCAATCAAATAATTTATTATTATTGTCATTCATAATTCGAATGATATGAAGAAATAATTTAATCCATTTCATTTCTATTTATCTAACCAGGGTAATGCATTCGGTATAGCTTTTTTACAATGTGTCCAGCCTAAACAAATACTACCTGTAAGTATACAATAATAACAAGTTGAACCAATTACAAATAAAACAGGTATATAAATGAACAAAAATAAGAAAATAAGAAATCAAAGTTTTTTAATCAGAACATCAAAACCAACACAATATTTGCGATACAATGTACCATTCATAGCCGGAAAAGACACGGGGTCACCAAGTTCTGCTATGAATGGCACTCGCAATACACAAGAGACCTATACTATATACTTAAACAAAATCAACGTTGAATAGAGGGGAAAAGGTCAGACGCTCTGGCGTTTCAAACAAGCTTCACACCTATTTTGTAATCGCCAACGATGTGACAGTTTCAATGTCATGGCGAAGCTAATTCCAGATAGACGTGCCTCCATACGACAACCCAAATACTTATTTGTCACAAAACAAAGTACTATTAATCTACCAAAATTGTTCCGGCAAACGACATCATACCTGAGAATTGCAGAGAATTAACAATTCAATCATGCAACTGTCTTACAGATTCATAAGACACCAAGCTCTCTTTATATTGCGAGCGTTCGGGCCTTATCAACTGGCTTGAGCATTATCACAACAATCCTCCTTCAGGCTGCCATTACATTCGCCAAGATAACAAATGAATGGGAATAATGAATTATATTACTCTCAACACAAGAATTGTAACCACAATATTAAGGCCACCCTGAATACTGGGGAATTTTCATTCTATATAAATCCGAGTCTTTCGAATATAGCGCTAAATCTTGTCATATTTATCTGATTTCAATGTTAAGATCTGTTACTCCTCTAAGCGTATAAAACCAGAACCAACCAGAACTATTTGAAGTCATGCGAGGAACTGCCGAACAGTGGGCACAGGTGAGGGCCTGAAAATATGGCCAGAAACTGCCAGTTTTTCATAGCTTAGCAACGCTTAATTGCACATAGTAAAGAACCTTATATAAAAACTTGTGATTTAATAACATCCTCCTGGCAAATGCCCCCCCCCCAAAAAAAAAACTAACAAGCCCCCAAGGAGAAATTCGATGATTCATGGTTATGTTTCCTCAATCAAAGATAAATATATGACCTATTGATGCAACGAAAACGGTCTCCTTGATGGGTCAAAATTAGATAAACATCCGCAAACAAAATCTGACAGCAGACCCATCACGTGATAGTTTAAACCAGGGGTCTCCAAACTTACAGCCAGAGGGCCACATGAACTTTCATCCAGCATGTCGAGGGCCGACGAACCGTATACCGCTTGTCAAATAATATTATTATTTTTTTCCTTAAGTCTCTCTTCGGGCCGGATTGAGAGGCCCAACGGGCCGCATTTGGCCCGCGGGCCATAGTTTGGAGACCCCTGGTTTAAACGAAGGGAATAAAACAATGCTTACTATATGCTCGTTTTATTTGGGACGGCACAAAAGAGGACAGTTCTTTCCACCAGTTCTCAAACTCGACCTTGTTCACTGCCTTTAAATAGATGCCATCCTTCAAAGACTTGAGGCCTAATGAGTTCTCCTCCCCAATTTCAACTGATCCTTCAACCAATCGAATAAAATCCCGGAGTACAATGACATTAATCGGTTTGTCTTTCAAAACCTACAAAATAAAACATGGATTTGGCATCAGTTCCATGAAATAAGGCAAAATCCTGGAACCCTAGAAATTTTCAGTAAGTATTGTCGGGGAGAGAGGTTGAGGCCTACAACAATGCCCCGAAAAAAGAAGAAAGAACGGTTAAGTAGATAGAGAGTTGCGATCAAGTTTGTTGATATCATATGGATATGCAAAGTTGCTGCTAGAATATTCAAGATGATTCGTACCTTTAGTCAAAATAAAACATAATCTTGAATCAAAGTCGTTGTCTAAAAGTGCGTGTGTATTAGGAAGGCTCAGTGAAACTGACAGAGATGTAGCTATTGAAGTGGGGTGTAGGTGTCACATTCCCCCATAGATCAAAACAGCGAGCAAATTATGGCAAATATTGAAACACTATAAATTCGTATTATAATTTGTCCGCATTGAGATCGGTGTAAAACATACAACTTATGAGTTAAATATAAGTAAACGTAGTAGAATTAATCCTTCTGAAATTGTAAGTACATTACTGTCATGCTGAAAAGCACAACAATAAAACACAGAACACCAAATGAACCGTTCTTGCAAATATTTTTGAACGAACCTTCTGCATTTAACTTTCATCAAACTGAAGGTTTATCTAAAACGTGCTGGGAAAATTCGGGCAAAAAGTGCCGACTGCCAATACCATAAGCACTAAAACGTCCCTACAGACTCGGGATAGTGGGATAAGGCACTTGTTGTCTTTAGTGAGTAGTGCTGAGGAAGACACTGAGGCCTACAGCAAAGCCCTCCGAACAAAGAAGAAAGAGAAAATTTAAGTAAAGCGAAATATAAGATCATGTTTGCCTATTATCAGATTTGAAAACAGAGAAGCTGTAGGACTCTGGGACGGAAGAGAAAGGCAAGATTTTCCATAGTGTACCAGTTCTTGGAATGAATGGAGATTTGTGGGATAGGGTTCATGGATTAAGTAATGAAAGTTTGAAAAAGGTGAGAGAGGTAGGGCTCCTGGTAGTTTGAACACGTCTCACTGGATCAGAAATGATTTTTCCATTTTTCAATGAGCAATTTCCGTTTTAAGTATCAATCAAACATGGAAAGGATTGCAACACTAAATGACGACGAGAAAGAAACCGGGGCCATGTCTAGATACCGTAAATCCCTGAATTTCCCCCTCAAAACAGTTCCCGTGCTAGAACTTCAAATTGGCAATAAGCCACCCTCGAATAAGCCCCAGATAGTGATGAAGACTTTGAAAACGAATAATGCTCAAATTTAGACTGTTCCTTTAATATTATGGAGAATAGGAGTTTGACAATGAGCTTTTTATGCAACACATGTCAAGATATTTTATATGCCCCCCTTGAATTAACCCTCCCCTCAAATAAGCCCCCACAAAAAAGTATAAAAAATAAGCCATGCAATATTTTGATGAAGCATTGAAGATGGATGCTTCCCTAGTACAGATGGAAAGAAGCTGGTCTTCCGAATTCCGGCCTCGCAGCTGAACACAGTTGACAATACAGACTATAATAGAGGCAACACTAGCCCCTCTTCGACAGGCAGGACTATGACCTCACATCAAAGCAAGACGTTACATAAAATAAAAGGAGAAAGCTGGTTTAAGAAGTCACCGGCGACAATACCATTGTCAGATTTGCCTGTTGGAACTTACGACATTCTGAGGGTAATAAATGAGGATTAAAATGGCTTATAGCATAGTTGAGAAAATTAAATCGAGTCAATGCAATATAAAACTGCCCAGAAGAACTTCATTCACTTCACTTTTGCAAAGTCTGTGGTTTTTATTTATTACGAAATCTCCTTGTGATCTTTTATGAATTGAAAACATAATAAACATTCTCAACACTGCACGTCTAGAGAGTATAGAAAAGTACGTTATGGAAGCCTCCAGGTCGAACTATATGGTTAGACTAGAAACCCTAACAAAACCTGAAATCCCTGATGAATGAGAACAACACGAACAATTCTATCCCGTAAGCAACGCTCGAAGAAGACTAAATAGAGATGTATAGCTAAGGTATGGGTGTCCCTACGACTGCACAGAGATGCTAAGTAAGAAAGAGTCGCACGCCAATTCAATATCCAAAATGAGACTGAGCGATCTAAGGAACAGAGATGACCCACAGTATTGCCAGCCTGAGTAAAATGTTCAGCGGCTAAATCTGATCTCCCATTTTTCACAGGCACAATGTTCTCTGCATTTCATAACTTCGGAGAAAGGTCATCGACAATCAAACGATTAAACAACCAAAATTTCCAATTCATCCAGATCAAGAATCCCTAATGATAAAGATCAGGGAGTGGTACTAATAGGAGGAAAGGAGAAATAGCAAAAATAAATAACAGAAGGGACAATGGGAGATGGGAAAATTGCCTATTTTGCTAAAATTACTAAATTTTTAAGGTAAAGGGGGGATTAAGACACCTGTTCCACCCCCTGACAGATATCCCTAAAGAGAATGGGCCAAGCGAAGATGATGTCGTCATATTGGTTGCATACTGGCATTATAAATAAGAATCAGCAGCATTGTTAAAATTTAAAACGGAAAAAATCAGATACTGAAAATCATTGCAATTTTGCCAAGAATCACAATTTTAGGATAAAAAAATCTGAGGTTGGGTGATGAGGTGAAGATTTATAGCATATGGTTGAAAATGGATTTGGTATTTTGCTGCATTGATTTAAAGACATGCTGTGAGAAATGTAGAGGTAATGCATGAAACTTGGCTGTTCCCAATTAAGACTGAACAGTAGAGGAATGAAAGAAATCATGAGTGTCTACTGCACTAACAAACAAAACACATTATAACAAAAATAAACTACTAAAAGAAGAGAAAATCAAAAGAGTATAAAAAGACAAAAAGTAGGAAGCTATCTGGTTTAAAGATCGAATGAAAGAAGAATGAAGCAGAAAACAGAACAGAACGAGGACGAGAACAAACACAATAATTCGAGTCAGGACGAGACTGTGAGCGAAGACCAGAGCAAGGGCCAAAGCGACAGGACGAGAACACGAAGCAAAGAAGGATGAGAGCGAGGAAAAGAACGAAGATGACAACAAGGATGAGAACGAGGAGAAGAATAAGGATGAGAATATAAATGGCTAAGCTTCATTAACCTACTGCATGTTGATAAAACAGTACGCGGAATGAAAGCACACAAAATAGCAGAAATGAGACAGTTGACCATAATATCATAAAAAATGCATTATCTCAAATTCACCTGTCCATCTTCTATTTGAAATTCCTCTAGTTCTCCTGATGAATACAACATGTAAAATCTTTTAATCCATTCCTGTAAAAAAACCAGCGCAATGTCAAATATCATTAGTCATGCTGACTGAGAGGCCCAATTCTTAAGGCGTCTTTTACATGTGTCGAACTCAATTACTATACCGTAAATCCTCGAATTAGCCCTCTGGGGGGCATATTAATTTTTGATGCTTTGTGAGCGGGGGCTTATTCGAGGGAGGGAGGGAGGGGGCTTATAAAATTATTTGACAAATGTCGTATAAAAAGCTCATTGCCAAAGCTCGTTTTCTCCATACTATTACAAGAACAGTCTATACTTAAGTATTAGTCTTTAATACAGTCTTCATCATCACATAGCGTGGGGGCTTATTCGCAGGGGGGCTTACTAACAATTTGAAGTTCTAGCATGGGGGCGTATTCGAGGGGGCTTGCTCGAGGGGGGGCTAATTCGAGGATTTACGGTATTTGGCACATGCAAAAAATTCAACAGCAGTCAAAACGAATTGAAAAAATGTCTTACTACAATAAAAAGCCCAAATAAAACAGAAACCCTCATGATAAACTTAAACCTGCATATACGAACAGTGAACAGTTGCACTTTACTGGTTAAAACTGTCATGCTTGATGTAAATGGAATCGTGCATGAAAAGGGGTCATGATTTCAAGGTTGGATCAGTTCAGGGAGGTTTTCGTGCAAATTTTGAGCTAATTCAACGGGCAAAATACTCGAGGTATTTCAAATTTCCAAGAGTGGATAAAAACTACCACCAGATAGATAAGGCCTGGATTGGAGAATGTATCTATCAACGACGAAGCCATCCGTTCTATGAAACTTTACATCAATTAAATATAATTTTTACATATCATTGAACGTATTAAAGCATTGGGTGTGGTCCATACAGTGGCCAGTAGCACAGCCCCCCTTGTTAACTTTCTAGGAGGGAACCCCATTGGACTCAACGCTAAAGGAAATGAGAACACGAACACGAATACGAGAATGGTATATATCACACATCACCCCCTGCTCCCGAACTTCAGGCCTCCTTTACAACAGGCAATGGGTCAATCTCCATGACATCCGAGGATAGCTCCGAAATGAGGCTCGAGGATCTCAAATGAAGATTGATGATGCTGGATTATGCGGGTGGAGAATTATGCGTCAATATCCCAAAAGATTTGAAAGGAGGAAAGATATGGTTCAGGCCAATTGATGAAAAAATGAAATGCGGTCAGGGAGGACAGGAAACGGCATGCCTGATCAAATAAAGTCCCTCCTTGTCGCGCAAATGCGGCCATTGCATTACAAAATAGAACATAATTTATTTCATTCAGAAGGCAGCGCCTTTTGACTTAGACGTCGAGAGCTGTTATCAAACAACATTGTTTTGTGACATGTAAAAATAATGTTTCACAAACAAAACAAGGCCTTGTGGTTACAATATTGCGCATTAAGATGACAGCCTAATAATCCACACAGCATTTGAACGTGAATACAAAACCGCGAGAGAGCTCGTTTCATCCCATTGTGAAATCCAAGGGTTAAAATCTGACTGTACGGTAAATAAATCGCGATTTTCCACTATCGGGTAATTACAGAACAAGCCAAGGAAGCTTTCTGGGCAGAAGCAAATTAACCTCGAGATTTAATTGAAGGAAGAATTGCAATTCTGAAATAACAAGGGGTCGTACAACAAGGGGCATATCGATACTTCGTGTAACTTTCGCAACACACAAAATTCAATTCAATGAAGATTCAAGTGTGGAGGTTCATTGGCAGGATTCAGCTTATAACAGTTACTTATTTTCACTCGTTTTATAAAAGCGGTGAAAAACCTCTTCCAATACGATAAACACGCGTCTTCTAAGTATGCAAATTGTACACGCGTTTTTATGAGAAACCTAGCAAGGCCTAGTCCCAAAAGTTCCTTATTTCTGGATCTCCAATAGTCAAATTGTAGTACTAAAAGTTCCTTAATTTTCACTCTACATTTACTGCCATACAAATGGTACAGGCACAAGTAAAACATTGAAATTCTGAATTTTGCCTTTAATTTTGGCTATAACTTAGGACGAATGAAACATGAAACACTTGACACAAGCATAGCAAACAATCTATGCTGATTTTGGCTGCAAATGAATGGAACCGGCTTCTTAATTCTTGATTGCTTGCTGTTATAAAATATGCTTAAATTGAAAAGTTCCTTTGGGAATCTTCCTTTAGTAGTATAAGTTCTTAATATAGTCTGGCATTCTACATGTAGGTTCCTTATAAGTGGTTCTATACAAACAAGGCGTGTAAATGTAACCTAGTTCTTACCAATTTTGGGGTGTGAGACTCTCAAATACCCCCAATAGTTACCCCTCAGGGTATAACAACCAAAGTAATTAAATACATCTACGATGCCTGTGTCAAGAGCACACCTATATTTGGATCATTAATTTAAGGGCGCATCCTCTTAGGTCACCGGCCTTGTTTGCTTTTGCCATGAGTGGGAGCCAACTTTGCAAACATCTGACAAAACTGTCAAATTCAGAAATATTCAGCATGGAGAAATCTCTTATGGTTGCTTAAATAAATGAGCAAACAAGAATAAGTAAAACTATCATCATCGAAAAGAAGATAAAACTGCAAAAAACATAACACCACTGCAATTACACACCTTTTTTTATAAGAATATAGTCTATAAGAATATCAAGGCTCAAATCCTCGGAACTTTAAGAATACTTTAAGAATAATGCAAGGCTGAAGTTTCATCAAGGTTTAGTTTTTTGCGGATTTGAGTTTTTGCATAGAAAACAAAACAAATAGAGCCTCCCCTATCGTGTATCGAACTTGTTACACTATGATGCGACTCAGCAATTCTTCAGGGAGTGTGTGACTTCAAATACACACTTTTTATTCTATGAATATAATCTAGACGAGAATTAATGCTCAATATCGATACAATTTAAGAATAATTTAAGAATATTCTTTGACTCAAAATAAAAAATAAATTAAGAATATTGAAGCTCAGTGAAAACTTGGCTATTTTTATAAATAAATAGTATGTAAAGGGGTCATCCATAAAGTAAGTACGCTCAAAACCTAAGAAAATTTTAGAGCTAGAAAGAAAGAGCCAAGAAACTTGAGAAATTGCTGTGCAATACTTAACAGTTACGGGTAGATATTTTCAAGGACCAAAGTAAAGACTACATAAGATTAATCGAAACTAACGAAGTGGAGACATGATGTTGCCTTAGATTCTAAGTCGCACCGAAGTCTTAATAATTTGCTACATCCATCCGTGGAAATTGGAATTTACTAAGTGTTTCTTAGGTCTAAAATATCCAGTACTGAACATTCTTAACTTTTTGAGCGGTTAATAACTGATTTCATATGAACCATTGTCGTGTGAAAAACGTATACACGTCAATTTGGCTGCAATGAATGGAACTGGGTTCCTAATTCTCGATTGTTTGCTGTGATATAATTAGGAACTGAAGCTCAAGGTTTGTAAATCTATTGGTCTTCTATATGCAGGTTCCTTATGAAGTAGTCAATTAAAAAAATGTGTACACATAGCTAAGGAAGTTTAAACCAATGTGTGCCGATTTACACGCTCTTTATTTTACAAGGAACCTAGCTCAAGGCCTATTTCCAAAAGTTCCTTATTTCTGGACCTCCAATGATCAAATTGTGGTACTAAAAGTTCCATAATAGTTCCTTAATTTTCACTGCACATTTAGTGTCATCAGGATGGTACAAACACAAGTAAAACATTTAAATTCTAAATTTTGCTTTTAACTTTTGCTATACCTTAAGACCAAACACACAGAGAAGGTAGGAAAGAAGTTTATATATAATATGTCATAGCATAATGTCAGAATGTTAGAAGCATAAAGCATACCCGATGAAACACTTTGATGCAAAGCATAGCAAACAATCCATGTGGATTGTGGCTGCAAATGAATGGAACCAGCTTCCTGATTCACAATTGTTTGCTGTTATTTAAAACTTTTAAATTGAAAGTTCCTCAAAGAATTTCCCCTGGCAGTATATGTTTTGTAAATAATTCAACATTCTACATGTAGGCTCCGTATAAAGTGGATCCTTATAAAAAAGCATGTATATCTCTCGAAACACATCTCTACACTCTCGTCTTTTAACAAGAACCGGTAAAATTGAGGTTCAGGCCAGCTGTTCTTAATTCTTCCAAATTTTGAAGCTGAATTGTTCCTGATCTTTTCCCTAAATTATTGGGGTTTAGGCAATTTAGACATTAGACAATGTACAAGACAACACTGGATATTTATGAAACATGCATTATTTTTCAATAACACAAACAGAAGACGAAAGATATATGTTCTTACAGATGTACAATCCACCATTCATACATTACCACTTTTTACACACCAATGTTTTGGGTGTTTCCAGGACTTGTTGCAAGCATTTTGGAGCATAGAAAGTTTTATATCAGTTTCAAATCATTTTACGACAGTGCTTCAGCCTCAGCTTGTTCTTAATTTGTACTTAATTTCCCATTAATTTTGAGGCTCGTGTTCTTATAATTGTTCTTGTAAAAAAGAGTGTAGAATCCGATGACAGATTGGCGTCTGTGCACAGAATCAGCAGCTGACACTTTCCTTTCCATTTGGGGTGGTAGCAATCAAACCATAGTAGTTTGTGATGAAGCTTTGCCGAAAATTGTTAGCAACCCCTAAAAATCCCACTGTTTCTGGTCATTACTGGGCTGTAAACGTCCCCCCATTCCCCCTTGCCCCAAAGAATTTACTTCGAGCAACAAATCGGCGACGGTCGGTGACAGTGGTAAGGATTGGAAGGATCGTAAGGCGAGTCTTTCCCAGAATCAGAAGCATGGCACAAGCAATCAAAAGGCTATTACCTGCCAGTGCCAAAATGCTACCATTCTACGGAATCTAGGCTTGATAAGTGTGGAAAAAGCTCTTCCAAGAAAAACCACTTCTGCCACCGAAACCTATGTTGAATCCAAACAGTTTTCAAAGGAATCAGAGATGAATGAACTTCCATGGTTATTTTCTGGTCACACAGACAATACTACGATGAAATGTAACAATGAACATTTCAGGCCCATAATCCTCTTTCGATCAGATTTAAAAGCTCGAACAGCATACAGAATGTGCGATGAGAATGTCATGAATTGAAAGAAGATCATTCGGTCAATTCGAATTACCACGAGATAATCCGTACACAAAAAGAATGCATGAGCGTTCACCTTGGTTCGCAGCCAAAGTAAGCCAACTTAGTAGAAACTCAAATCCGCAGAGGCCGAATACAAAATCATTAACGATTCTTCGCACCTTTCGAGGAAAATGTGCTCTAGGTTCTTATCTTTTTAGTCTTCTGTAACCGATCGGTTCACAGTTTCTCAGCCCTTTCATCGTCCACTAGGTTAAAAAGCAAAACCAATCACAGCTTTTATGTAAGCAAAGGCTTTTCCCATAAAAAGAGATGATAACAGACCGAATATATCCAACTTTGGGTATCATGTGTAATGCCCTACAAATTTCAAAACGCTCGGTTTATTTCTTGCATAGGTTGAGGCTAGGAATATAGATTCCAAAATAATTACACAATTTTCATAAGAAAGTGGTTTATAAAAGCTCAGAACTCGACTGCTCAAAAACTTAAGCAAGTTCAGTACAGTGCTGGATTTCTGGGGCCTATGAAAGTTGATGAGTTGATACACATTTGAATCCCAGTTTTCATGGAACCCCGACATCTCCTTCGTTAAATTTGCATAATTAATAATTAATTTAATAATTAATTAATTTGCAACAAACAAATATTTCTGTGTTGAATTTGTGTTGTCTGTCTGACTTTGTAACAGTGCAGTGCCACATAAGATCGAGCAGTCCTTGACAAGAAAATCTAAAGAAAACCACTGAAATAATGAAAAACTACGTTTTAGTACTAGACAAAAATAACGATACATAATGTGTATTCAACCAGTGAATAACGTTGACCAGAGAAACTTTTTGGAGGCTTATTTAGAGTACACACCCATAACACGAAACAGTTGAATAACATATTTCAAAACAGTAAGAATCTAGGTCAGTTTAAGAACTATGCAAATCCAAATATGTGATTCACTTGATAACGATTCTCCGATGAAAAGACACTCCTCTGCAACCACGAAAAAATGAAAGCACAGGCATTGTATCTTTAGACGAAGCTTCGATCCCTATAATAATAGAACTTCAGTGAAGATTTGCAGTGCAAGTTCCTACATCTCTTGACATAAAACACTCGCCCATTGCAATTTTCACGCGATGGGTACCATACGATTGGAAGTTGATCACTTCAAAAAAACTATTTCAGAGGCAAGTCACTACACGTGAACTTCAGTGCTACGAGCAACTAGGTGCAAAATGTCCATGGAGAAATACTGCATGCAGAAAAAGATAGGGGTGGCTCTCTTACGATGATTGAAGAGGATTAGAATTAAGGAAATACTACTAGAGACAAGTGAAAAACTATCACATGAGACAGACAGATAAGTCATCATTATAGGTTGTGCAGGCCAGCTAGCAAAACGAGAAAGGTCTCCGAGAGTGATTTTATGGGCGACGCGATACGAATGCAAAGAAGTCCTCACAAACGCATATACACTGTGCATTTCAAACGAAAAACAAACACCAACATGTCCAAGGAAGAACTGAGTAATTTGAAAGAAAAAGCACGAAACTGAAAGCACTCTGCATCGTGTGAATAGGCAGCAAACACACACAAAAGGTAGCCAGTCTACTCCAACATGGGGTTTCTGAGTAAATCAAGCAAAGATCTAAGATAAAGATAATTGTGTCCTTCTGACAGTAGGTTGAATCTAGCAGAGTGTCACACGACTATGTTCAGTGTTAATATTTTGTTGGTCGATTTACCTTTTGTTAGTTGTATGGTTCTGTACAGTGTTACCTTTTACGTACCATCTCGTGTAGGTCCCAAGAGGATTGGACATATTATTCTAGTTACGCTTCGCTGAATTTAGAGTCTTTTACAAGAAGGTATAATTCGGGAAGGGAGGAGCGATAGAGATGTTTAGACAGTCGTACATCTTATAATATTGAGTTACACCAAATTGTGCTTTTATGCTATTTTATGACCTTGTGACACAGAGTAAGGTGGAGATTATAGCAGGAGCTACGAAGGACAGACAACTAATAAATGCAAATACCACTGCTCTAAAAGAAAACAGTGTCGAAAAGATTAAAAGTAGAGGTCAAATCTCAGAAGTCACCCTACTAGAGACTTGTCAGAAAACAGTGTATGACATCTGAAATTTGTCAAAGCGGGTCAAAAATGACCAAAGTGCTGCTCAGACCACCAACAACTTGATACCTTCCTTAATACAGTGGTGTCCAGTTACTTTATATACGCTTTTTATAAGAAACCAATTTATAAGAAATCTGGTACTAAACGCCCTAAAATTCAAGAACCTTTTAGAAAAATAGAATTAAGAAGCAAGAAATGTTTGTACCATGTTCTACAGTTGCGGAAACACACTTTTCCTCCAAGAATTTAACAACTGTCCAGTATAGCACTCGATTTTTTTATAAGGAATCACTTTGAAAGGAACCTACATGTAGAATGCCTAAATATCTAAAGAATTTACACTGCTAAAGGAAAATTCCCTAAGGAGCTTTCAATGTGAAAAACTTTTATAACAGCAAGTAATTACGAATTAGGAAGCTGGTTCCATTAATTTGCAGCCACAATCCACATAGAATGTTTGCTATGCTTGTGTCAAAGTGTTTCATCTAGTATGCTTTATGCTTTTAACATTCTGGCATTATGCTTTAACACTTAGAAAACTTCCTTCCTACCTTCTTGGTGTCTATGGTACTAAATGTGCAGTGAAAGTCAACAGAAACACAAGGAACATTTAGTACTACAACTTGATCATTGGACGCCCAAACAACGAAAGGTACATTTTCAAATTAACCACTGAAACTAATGGACAGGTGGCCGACTTCAGACAAGTAACCAAAGTTTGATGCAAATTAGAATCAGATTGATTATACAGCAGGTTTGCTAAGTAAAACAACATCAAACTCAATAAAAACAGCGGTTTTGAAGATCTGAATATCCACTTAAATACGGTTAAAGTTCGGCTATTTCCATCCATATCCCTTTTACATTAATTTCTATTGGCTAGGCATGCACCCACTGCAAAACAACACTGATAAATTGATTAATATACGCGAGGAATTTCGTTTTGACACAAAATAACTCGAGAATTTCATTTATTAGGAATTTCCTCTTTGGATCGACATCGAAAACTGAGTAGCCATACTTTCAATAACAACATGAAATAAATTGAATGAAAGTTGCTTCAACATCAAGAATCAAGGATTTCATTGGATCGAACGTTTAAGCGAGTTTAACTGGTATGCTTCTCTGAGGTCACCACCCCCCAGTCTCTGGTGGCTGGCATTGCCTATGGTTCAGTTCATTTGATTGATATAGAAATGGCAGAACGGCAGCGAAACATTCAAGAGTATCTTCCTCAAATAAAGGCCTTAGAGGGAGGTCTAATATGGCAAAAGAAATCTAAGAAGAGCTTTAAAGAAATTCCATTCCTTTAAAACTTTGGCTTTAAAATCGTCGTCTGCATTTCTTTGAATGACATAGCTCAACACGTGGTTTCTACCCCTATCAATATTTGAATCAAGACTCAGACAGAAAGACGTTTTAATCCAATCCCACGTCGATATTGCAGGCAATTCAGTTCAAACCCAATTCTCATCCGAAACGTAGTGCCTAAGTGAAGTACTGCACTGAGCTGCTAAGATGAGCAAAACCATTACTAAAACTACTATTCTGCTCAAGGAATCGTATTTATTAATATTAAGGGTCTTGGTAATACCCTATTGTGCTGATACAATTCACAGTTGGTGGTCCTTGTGAAGCACTTGTAAGTCATCCTTCCTATAGCAAGACTAAGCTGGCTCATCTACCATAATTGCACCTTCTGAACAGCTTTTCCTTATCACAACCTCCATGATATTTTTATATACAGAATAGGTACACATAAGATGGAAACCGAATTCTGCTATCAAGTTTGCAATAAATCCTGTTTAGGTCACAACCTTATATTCACTAGTATTAGGATTTAGTTACCTAATATGAAAGCTACATTGCAGCTTGCTGTTGCTCTCTCTCTTTATACATAAATAAAAACATATATATATATATACATACATAAGTAAATAAATATGCATATATATACATATACAAACACTCAAACAGCTACAATCACTAAAATCTTTAAAGTAATAGAGAATCAAAACTTCTAAAACATTTCAGCACAAGCCTTTATCAGTTTACAGAATATGTACATTACAGAATTTTTGTCCTTAGTCTAATATATATATATATATATATATATATACCCACACACTACAGCCTTTATGCAAAGTTTTGCCATTTATGGCTCATCAGTGCAGTTCAGTTAAAAGTGAATGTAGTTGAATGCTATAGTACACCCACAGAGAGTGCTCAAACTAACAAATCAGTGAGCTATGCGTCCAATGCTATGACCAAAATCAGTGAGTGCTCAAACACACAAGGTTGTACAGAATTTCACCGCAATTTCGTGAAGCAGTCTGGGAACACAAGACTGCAGTTCCCGCCATGTTAGGCCTCATCAGTTGTGCATACCCACTAACCCTATATCTATACATGTATATATACATAGAGAAAAATATATGCTCTTGAGATTTCATCAAAAATGGCCTACAGTAAGTAGGAAGGTGTCTTAAAGAAATCAAGTCGAAAATTTCCACTTTACCTTCACTGAGCAACCATCAGCATTTAATGTACTGACACTGAGAAATCCTTCCTTGATTAAAGTTCTTGTGGCAGAGGTATTCTAGAGAAATTAAAAGCACAATTTAAAACTTTTAATCTAGGTAACAATTAGGTTTAATAAGTAAAAGTTCTCAAGCAAACAAGGTCAGTCTATATTAATTGTCACACTATGTAGCATACTAATCACAAATTAATGCTCTTTCTTCCAACTAAACAATATGCCCTATGACCACATCTCTAAGATATCAAACTGAAAACAAAACCTGCTTTTGTAAGAATCCTAATCAACGTGATATGGAATGCATGGTTTAACAAGTTTTGAATTATTCTCTTGCTACCATAAAGGCTATCATTTCCTAAAATCCTATACATAAACATTCCTTTGAGTCCTTCCACAGTAACACTGGTGACTGCAGAAATATGGATGAACCTGCCCTAAGCAAAATAATTTGATGAACTAACATACATGATCAGGCCCTGCCCTGAGCAAAACAAAGGTGCTCTAATAAACAAGCTCCTTGAACAATTTAGGCACTCTGTTTCACACCCCTTCTATAAGACTTCAAGAATTTGGAAGTCCAACATATTGTGCTCCATGCACAATTTTAGGCATGTGTTAGGCACTCATGCTCAATCAAGCAACTTTCCAGGCAAGGCCTGTTACATGGATAAACACAAATATTCTGCACTGTATGATACCAACTTCATTGTACTACCTTTGCATAGAGACCAATATATATTTACAAACAATCAACACTTCTGTGGGTCCAGTGCTCAAGGTTTCCAAAAGCTTCCAAAAATTCATCACTCAAAGTTGTTCATAAGTCCAAGTATTCCCCTGGCAGAAATTCTAAGTTTTTTGTAACAGTAGTGGGCAAATAGGTAGTTCTATAAACTGCATAAGTTATGCTGAGTTTCATAAAACCAAGGTTGTTGATAAATACTAAATAAGGAAGCACCAATTGCTGATAAACCAGAGTCTTATAGAAAACTGTATTAATTATAATAAGAACAGTAGCTTTTGGTCAAAAATAGGCATAAACCTTTTAAAATTGACCAATGCCCCACTTATGGCAATTGTCAAACACAAAATTTAGTATCACTTGCATGGTAAAGACTCAACACATCAATACAGGGCATTGATTAGGCCAGAAATGATTCCAAATGACCATCACCCTCTGTGGAACTAACTATAAATGCTAGCTAGTCAGACATTTCAACACATACTTGCTACAGATAAGTGGCTTCTAGTAATTGTTAGCCAAGGATCTTTGCAACCTATGGACTCTGTAGAATGCTATGGACCTGTTTAAAGGCTTTAAGCCTACTACAGTATTATTATTTGAAAGTTCTTGCAATTCTCTATTCAATCTGTTGAAAAGTCTAGATTTACCAGAAATACATCAAAAATGTCTAGTTTCAAAAGTCATGGCCATTGCTATTCGGTCCACCTATTATATATTTTGCCGCCGAAACAAAGATTGGACTGACCCAGATTTGATGGACTTCTGAGTGAACATTTTAACTAAATTTATATCATTCATAATTTTTAGTTTATTGCTGTTTTTTGTTTCTAATCCAATGTGAAGCAGCCAATATTACACTGCCTAGTTTTAGTGAGGTGTATTATTGTAGATTAGTTATTAGTATCAAAATGAACAATGTTTAAAAAAATTATTATTAAAGACAAATAGAAAGCTACCTAAGATACCTAATATTCTGTCAAATCCACCCTCAGAAAAACACATTTTCCATACAGGAGTTTGACTTGTTAGAAAGTGATATTGGGATTCAAAACAGACATGGTGAGCTCTATCCTGGATTTTCAAATCAATAAGAGTTTCTGTTTATAGGTCTCTCCACTATGTTTTACAAATATTCTTCCCATCATGTCATCAGTCCAGCTTAATTTCAATGTGCATATTTTCATCTCATTTCTACTTGCTGGCTTTGTTTTTACATTTGCTTGATTTCTACACAAAACTGGCAACATGTCTAATAGGTTTGAGAATTTCTTAGCAAAGGAATTGCGGAAATGCTTCAAAGGCGCTTAACAATAGACCAAAAAACGATTCTATAAACAACATGCATTGTGTTTGCAAAAACAAAATGGGATTCATTAAAACCTAATATGTGGCGTTGAGACTTGTAACTGATCTAACTTACGAGTAATACTGTTTTGCACTCATACCTAATAGTAGAATTGTACTTTCTCACATGATGCTATAGCTAAAACGTCAAAACCCAGTGTACTACTCAAAATAAAACTCTGGATATCCACCCATGATAGTATTAATCAGCTGCAGCATGTATCTATTTATCGACTTTATCTACACTGTTGAACACACAAAAGATACCTTTATGAATTATATTGAGTATCTTCATCTAGTAAGAAGTTTATCAGTTTAGGGCAGCGTTATCATTGCATTCCTCGTATTTGCAGTTATCTACTCAGATGAAAACACTCTCTATCAATTGCGTAGACTCACAACTTCGTTTCTGAACTAAGCAAACAATGTATCAAAAGCGCATTCCCTGGTTCATTGTAAAAATATAGCATTCTAGACAGACTCACAAGAGTCTAAACAAACACAAATGGAACTTGGCTAGCATATGATTCAAACTGTTATCAACAACAAAACAAACTACTTGTTATTTCAATTCCTCTGCAGTTATCGGACCACTCGTATGTTTAGAGAGTTCTATAACGGGATTTGTCGATTGAGAATTACTGACTTCAGCCACACGAATAGAAATTAACGAAATGCTGTTGACAGTAAATCATTGGCAGGATTGTTGTGTCAAATTCCTATATCATAAACGCTTTGGAATATTGATTGCTAACGGAAATAGGATAGTCAAAATCGGAAAACGCCGTGCACACTTGGCGAGAAATCTAAAATTAAAAACCTGACGCCAAAACACAGCTGTTTCTTGAATTAATTTCTAACTAATTCTGCCTGGCCTTGTCTCAAAACTGCAAATCGACACAGAATGACGTTCAAAGCGAAATATAATACCTATCAACGAGCAACCACAGTACTAGGTAGTAGATTCTGGGGTAGACACATGCTACTGCCGCGACCTAAATCTCGAGGTATCGTGCTAAGAATCTTGCAGCAAGACAACATATACAACAACTCATATCAAAGCTAAAAATGATTCCTTACTCGTTCTCTGGCTACAGGAAATGACAATCCACGCTGAATTTTACCGCTAGTTTGAGTGACTGGCCCAGATGGGTGTCCCTCCTTTGGCTTGTAGCAGTTTTGACATTTCGTGGGGTTAAAAATATTCGGCGAAAAAATCTTACAAGAGCCACGGTCGGACATCTCTCAGCTTGAGTATAGTCCCGGCACAGTTGCATCCATTGATTGGCACTTCAAACTGATACGTTAATCACATTTCTGAACGCGATTTCTACTGAGTTTCCTTCATCTAATGAATCATAGTGATCCTTTCCTGATATTGTTCCGTTGATGGCCTAATTCACTATCAATAGAGCATTTGGTTTCGCAGAACTGCTTAAGGTACCACATCTACAATACCTAATACGTCTGAGAATCGCACAGTTCGACAAACATCTTTCTCGCAGCATACAATCACAAATCGATACATGTAACGTCCATAATTCATACAGTCCCGTACTCCATGAAATCTCGCGTGAAATAACAAGTGAGGGCGGAGGAGCATGATTAACATATATGTCATGCCACTCATGATTATCAGTTATCCCCATCTATTTTTTGAATATTCCCAGTTACTCAGTACAATATCAGCCGTATCAATGCTTCGTATTGTAAACGTTGTAAAGACTAGCTAAGATGGTTCCTACTGTAACGTTCCATCTCGAGTATACTTATGACACTGAATGGGCACGCATAGGCACAATAGACTAAGTTTAGAATAGCAACAGTAGGTAAGACAATCATGAACACAAACTTACTACGATATTGACACACCACAGCTACAAATAACTCCAGAAGTTCAGGCCTGTAAGTTTTGGATAACTTCTAGAGGCACCAATACTTGCTTGCAACCGAAGGAATACTGATGTATGTTGATGAAAATGGGAAGAATATCCTCAGCTTGATTCTATTCAGACACCATTCTACTATTCTAAGTCATATAAAGAAGAAGCCCGGAAAAGAAGATACCCAAGGCCTTTTTCAAAAACTAGAGAGCAAGTTGAGCCCCCAGTCTTCCCTTCTTCTATAGTCCTGGTCTCAACCCCCTGAAATATCACTTTTTGGCAGAACTTACCCAATACCAGAAAATCCTATAATTTCTGACTAAATCAGGGAGCTCGTCGGCACATATCTCAACATTCACAGATACAAGTTTCCTTTAAAAGAAAGTTTTTTCGTTCAGTACTGAAACTTCCTAAGCTTTTTGATGAATACAGCACAACATCTTTCTGAAGACTTTCTTAGTGAGAATATTTGAATATGTGCAACACTGCACTGTTGCACAGAAAGACACACATTACACTGTCATAACACTCGAATACTGTACATAGATTAGCACACAGGATATCTACATAAACTAAGTAAAAGTGGTCATATGTAATGCGTTAATATTAAAATTTTAAAGGTATATGACCTATCGACTTCCTAGGATCTCAAAACTCCAGTATCGAAATTTCATAACTTTTTGAACAGTCAAGAACCACTTTCTTATAAAGCACCGTATTATAACATAAACGTGTATTTCAAATAGGTATCCCATACGATATCAGTGTACTGAAACGTGGAAGTTGTGCTACATGTTTTTTATATAAGAAACAAATTTTCTCCCTTCAGCCTGGATGCTTCCTAATATTTTGTCATATCCAGCCTTAAATATGTTTCTTAAGTGTTTTTTTAAAATTTCTTGAAATTTCCTAAAGCAACAAGACAAATATGAGACGAGAAATTGAAGTTTTAAGTAAAAACACTTGAGAGACGGATGTTGTTTGCATTCTGTTTCCAATTCAATTAAAAAGTTTCTCGCAAAAACGGATTTTTCAAGTTTACTTTTGAAACTCAGCCTGCCCGTGTTTCCTAATTGTTTCTTAATTTTTGCATGACTTTAGCCTCATGTTTCTCATATACTTGTTTCTAATAAAAGAAGGTGTAGTCCACTATATTCAAATGCACATTAGGAAATTAGTAGAAATTACTGCCAGATAGGGACAGGAAATACAATTTGCAACCACACATACGAATCATTTCTCAACATCTCAGAGGCACCATATATGACCTCATTTAATACATCCAGACCTATTTTATCCAAATATCGACCATCATTCTATACCTATCCACAATGGCATCTTGAAAGACAGCATTGGTTGGAAGGTAACCTTTCGTATGTAGCTCATAGACATTCCTGAACTTACATTAGCTCCCAGAAGTCTTGTGATACTTAACACTTTTGCATTTTTGACTTAACTTTCATCCCCCCCCCCCCCCAAGAAGCTTCACTTACACAAGACCTTCAAATGCTTCATGGACGAAACAGCATTGCTCTAAGGGGGATGAGGGTGCGGGAAAGCGAAAGGGTGGACAAGTTTAAAGGAATATTGTTTTTTCATCATTTCATTATAAGTATACCAAGGGCTTTTGATGAGTACCGTACATAGAATCATATCTATAGCTCTTGCCAAGTTTTCTGATTGTCTGCTTCTGGAGGGGGGGGGGGGGGGAGTGCGGTCTGTACGAAGCTATGAAGATCCTAAACTTGGCTCTTATGCTTAATATTCCAACACCAATGCAACTTATTGTCTACCGTTTACAAACAGTATTGGCTTTTGCTTTACAAAGTGCATGGGAAGCATGAGGCTGGAATAGCCATATAGTAAGAAGAGGTGGTCTTAACTCCAGCCACGTTGAAAATCTGGTAAATATAATGTAGCCTTTTAAGATCTAAATAGCTTCCATAATCTGAAAAAGTTAGCTAATAGCAATAAACGATTGGCAGGGCTGGTCAACATGTACTGTATTACCATATCCTCCTAGTCCATGACTCCTATAACAAAGGCGAAAAACGAGTGCGAAAAACGCAAAATCAGTCACGCATGCGCTACTGCGCTGTTGCTGGGGTGGCTTGTTATCAGTTGAAGGGTGGGATACCACAATACAATTCGCATCCGTGCAAATCGATTGTCCGTTCTGACATTAGTGAAGTCTAAATCCGTAATTGGAAAACAATATAGCAAATGAGCTTTGACTCTGCTGACCTGATTTGACACGGGCTTTTGACCCAGCGGATATGGAATGTGTGACGTGCCATGCCTTGGTATGCGATGAGAATGGTATCAGGTGAACACAAAGTCAAAATAAGTCGATATTCAACACGGCCTTTCATACCTTTACTACAAGCGTGCCTCTCGATCAACCTTAAAGTAACATTAAACGGCGAAATTGCAGTTTAGGGTTACAGCCAAATCACCGTAAATTCTATAAGAAACGAGTGGGTACGGGCAAAGGAGTACGTAGAGCGACCATAAGACTACAAAGTAGAGAACAGAGAAATCACCTACTCTCTATGTGAGATGTGGAAAATCACCAACTTGTAGAGGGAGATGGGAGAAATCAATAAAATTTAGATCTGTGTTCTACCCCCCTCATGTATGCCACGTGAACTAAATTCCTGAGGGATCAAATAAATGCGGAAATATTGAAAATATGCCAAATCAGCGTTTCTGTTTTGAGGAACGTAATCACTACTAACCAGCTATTAAAACTTGCGCCTGTTCCCTATAATACAACAAGATAAAGTACTGACATTTTGTATTCGAACAATGGCTCTATATGGAGGTTTTAATTTCTATCAAATGGAGTAACGGAATACAAAAAGTATGCATATCATGTACAGGAATAGCACAATTGATCAGGAAATGATTCTTGTAAAGAAAGCAGCAGAAACAACGGGAATAGAATACGATGAGAACAATGGGGGCCTAATGCTCGCACAAAAAAGCACAATCAAAGATAAAAACAACAGGAACCCTGACAAATCTAGAAGGGCTTATGATGACAGGGGGTATATGTTTCATTTCAAATCACTTCGATTATGGCAAAAGTTATAATATGGGAGCGGTTATTATTTATGGCCGGGGTGGGGGCTGAAGAGAAAGTATTATGTGCCTTAAAAAAATTTTACCCACCATTTGCTTAAATCAAATTTTCTTTACCCACCCGAAGGAAAACAGCAAAACAAGGCCGCATTTATGCTTCAATATGGTATATGCTTTTACACTACCCCTGTATTAAAGAATTATTTTGCCACCAAACATAGCACAGCTTATTTTTTCAGTTACCCCACTATTTTCTCTTCAGTCCCCACCCCGGTCATAAATAATGACCACTCCCTAAGAAAGCTATCTTGCACAGATTCCTTGAATTTGTGAACATTTCACTTATACCTCGTTTACACTCTATCGGATCACTGTGATCCGGTACAAAAGGTGTATCGGAACAGCGAAAACTTGTTAGGCTAACCGATACAGCTTCTGTACCTGCTACGAAAGATGTTCACTGTTGTACATATGCGAATCAAAAGCTGTACTGGCACAATGTAAAGTGATCCGATACAGTGTAAACGGGGTCTAAGGTTAACAATCATATGAAATTGGTAAAGACGGAATAAATGAGTTCAATCTTGTGCTATGAGCAGTGATCAGTGCAGGTTTTGTTGCCTTATGAAACCCATTTCTGCCGCAATGCCAAGTAGCTCTGCAGCGAAATAGAGTTACATACTAAGTATGACGCATAAGCTATTGCACAATAACATTCTAGTAACTGCCAAAAGAATGCCAAGCGAATGACCGAGTCCCTGACGCTGCTTTACGTCATAGCACCACAATGATTCGATGCACGCTTCTAGACTCTAGGCATCAAATATTGTGCGCAAAATGGCCGATTTATGTGCAAAAAAACAAGTAACAACAACTCCCTAACTATGGTGTCATTATACAAATCATATTTTCACATGGTGCTATTTGAGACCTCAAAATCAATAGCGCACCAATCGCTTATGTTTCACTGCTATAGGACTTCGGACACTGTCGCAGTAAACGACAATGCTGCACTCGATGATACCATCATTTACCATATAGCTCAAATTTTCGAGGAGTTATCGAGGTGGTAGGGTACAGGGTTAGGGTTAGGTGTATAGTATGTTACGGTCGGACGTCTATTTCTAGGAGAGGTGCGATTCTGCAATAGCGCCAACATTTCATCGATTTCTACTACTATCAAAATGACGTCAATGAAACATCAAATTTCAATAATTTCAGAGCATACAAATGCTACCCCTAACCCTTGTCTCCATCCCACTTAGCGAACAAACATGGCATCCATGTTTGTTGGCGATAATTCGATAACTCCTCGAAAATCTGAGCAATTGCGTAAATGATGGTATCATCGTAATCTACTCATCGAGAGCTATCGAATGGTGTATAGTTTTGTACGGTAGGCCATAAATTTCTGGGAGATGTACGATTCTGCAAATGTTGCTTGTGTCCGGAATATAGAAATAGTAGGCATTTCCATGGTCCTGTCTGAAGGCCCAAACGAATCTTTAGTCTTACCGGCAGTTCGAAGGATTTCTGGGAGCGATAAAAAGATATAGGCAGAGCTTTCTCAACTTGAAACCTGTTTGTTATAAAATCGACGCCTCACTCATCGACAACGTCCTTATTGGACTTCTATGACTTTAATCAGAAACATAGTAAGACTAGGTACTTGAAATGAAGTAAATGGATGGTTGGGAATGAAACGTGCAGTTTGACCCAACATTTTTATCTGTGGAGTCTGCATTCTTAGGCCCATGCTTTTTTCCGTAGTAATGAATAATGAACATTTTTTTCTGGGCTTCATCATTCATATCTCACAACATCAAACCCAGGTAAAAAGACGAAGCTCAATGTGGAACATAGACAAAGGGTAGAAGGAAGACTCTATATGTACATACCTTTGCCCATAATGCAAGAAGGTTCAGTTTCAGAACTGTTACCTTCGAACCAGGCTTCGAGTTAATAGGTTGAAAACGTGTCGTTACTTTCGATGACATTTTAAACGCACATACAACTATCCTCTAAGCAGAGTGACTTGCACCATAGTTTGTGGGCACACCATCGATAGCAAAGGCGAGAAACACTCGTTCTAAAGTCCGAATAGACACCACCAAATGTCTCTTCGTTGTACGTGCAAAATAGACACCAATTAAGTTGCTCTGTCAAACGTTATCAACTTCTTTAATCTTGTGCTATCTACAACAGTGTGATATCCAACGAGCTTTTTTCTGCTTTCTCAAACAATTGTATTAAGTCCCTGGCAAATACCTGGAATTAAATAAAGTAAAGTCTGAAATCTACCGCGTGTTACCACGAATGTTTATTATGTAAGCACATAAAGAACTCATGACACTTCAGTAAAATTGAATTTCCCGAATATGTCTAACATCACACTGTGCTGATGATATAAAGTGACATTAAACCTACTTAATTACTGTGTACATAGCTGGTTATGATTTCAAAATTCAGCACGCCTACAACAATACAGATGACCCTGGAAATACGTGGAAATGCATTTCCCAGGGACTTATATTTAGATCGCCAGTAGCAGGGCTGAAAATAAGTGTGGATCTGCACAATTTTTTTTATAAGAGTATAATGTTTAAATGGGCGAGTGGACAAGTGGTTAGAGGGCTTGGCTGCTGAGCAAAATATCGATGGGTTCGAGTCGAACCCTCGGATCATAGATGGGATGTTCGCCCAATGTCCACCCAGCAGCAAATGGGTACCTGGTGCCAACACTGGGTAAGTTAAAGACGGCGAGGAAAGGAACTGACCACCCTACCTCACTATGCCGACGGCTCAGGATAAGTGTCCCTCTAACGGGCACTCCCCAACGCACGAAATCGTACATGGGACTCACCTTTACATTTGTAATGTTTAAGAATATTAAAACTCAACATCGCTGAAACGAGGGCAAGGCTCACTAATAATGTCTGGGACTCAGCAACTCTCTGAGGAGTATCTGTTGCACCCTTTTTATTATACGAATGAAGTCCATACGAATACTAATGCTCAAAAATCACAGATTTAAGAGTACTTTAGAATAATCTTCGGCATGATTTTTAGAATATTAATCAGTAGGCATTCTTATAAAAACAAAGTGTGTAGCTCACTTTGGACATTAGTGAATCGAAACTGTGGATCCATATTTCGGAAAAGTTTGGATTTGTATTGGCCATACCAAAGTAAGTTCCACCAAGAGCTTGTATAGGGCTTGGGTCATATGGTAAAACCTAGCTCCCAATGACGTCGTCATGAAATATTAATGTCAACAAAAACACGTCATAACATTTTTGAGACCCTCTCAGTGGGACTGTTGAAAGTAGGTCATCAACATTAGAATAAGTAAACATGCATACTCAAGATAAATATTAAAATCATTGGTCTTAAGATTACACCAAGGTTGATTATTTTACCATTTGAATGGCTTTCCAGTCCTTAGGGACTAGTCATTATTTATGCCCGGGACCGGGACGGAAGGAAAAGGGGTATTTCTCTTGACAAATCCGTAACCCATCCAGATTTCGAGTCAACTTTTCAGGCCCCATCAAAAAATCTACCAAAAGTGTCAAAGTTTGTAGTTTACACTAAAGAATTTTTTTAATATACTACGTTTTTCTCTACTATCATGCGTTTTTAAACAGCTATAAAAATTGCTACATCAAGAGTTATTATTATTATAATTTTGGTTTCATGACCCAAAATTTTGACCAAAAGAGTTTGCATGCCCCATCGCAATGTCTTCCGGCCTGGTCCGAGGGGTTACTAATGACCAGTCCTTCAGCCTTAACCATCATGCATTTCAAAAGAAAGAATACACTCATAATTTTACGAGAATTTGGTTCTCTGAAGCGTTCTATTTTAAGCTGTGGTTCGTAGGGTCATTATTAGATAACAGAAATTAGATGAAAGCAAAGTCCTACTTAGCTATTTTGAGAAGAAAGGCATTGTGCAATCCAAGAACATAGAATTTGCTCAATTGATCTTTGAATGACAGGAAGGAATACCTAATAATTGATCGAGGCAATTAACAGCAGCAGCAGTAACAACAACAGCAGTATCAACCAACAGTCCAACACAACGGTACTACACACTTTTATAAGAATACGCAATATAATCCATAAGAATACCAAGGCTGAAAATCGCTAAATTTAATTAAGAATAATTTAAGAATGCAAGGTTCAAGCCTCATCGAGACATAGACTCTTTGCTTATTTGATTTTCTTCAGAAAACAAAACTCGGCTGAGCTCTTCAATTTGGTCTAGGAGCCATTATGCTATATCAACAGTCTTCGGGGATTATCAGTTACATACTTTTTATTTCAAGAATATATTATATATGAGTATTAATGCTCAAAATATCCGCAATGTAAGAATAATTTAAGAACACTCTTGCTCAAAATAAGGAAGGTTTTGAGAATATTAGGCTCTGCCAAAACTAAAGCATTCTTGTGACAAAGTGTATTTTGCTCTACGGGACGAACGCTACGCTTTGGAATAGAGTTTAAAAGCGGCAAGTATTTCTCAATGTTGATGAAAGTGTTTTAAGTGCCAGTATGCAATCAATTTTGTGCTCCTCATGCAATTTATCAATCTTTGTTCTGAAGATACATTGGTAAGGGCAGGACCTCGCGGCGAGCTTTATATTGGGAGGGGGGCTCAGAAGTACATGCATGCATACATACATAAGTTATTTTTATCGATATTGAATATAAAACGGTTGTTTAGAATTAATTGTGGCTAATATCCCCAGTCCCTTGCTTCGACGATGTTTGGGTAAAACATTATCTCTTGGCAGGGTTAAGTGTCTGAAATACCTACAATGAAAAACCTTTGCCTTTGCTTGCTGATTTGACTCCTAAACATGTAGCTGTATGCTGGCTACATATTTTTGTTACAAGATAGTTCAATAATTACTAATTTTCAATACTTAAAACTGCTATATTCAATCGAGTTGATAGCCAGCTTCTCATAAATGTCAATAACAAATCAAATGGCAAGATTTTATTAGCCATTAGAGTTAAAACATTACACAATCATGCAGCAAAAGCTGTGGTCTTTGATAAACGAAATAGCTGTGCGCAACATATTGTTTAGCAGCCTCATTTGGTAAACCACCGATTCAGTAGCCTCTCTTGAAGAACTGAAGTGTCCCATGAATCTCGCGGGCACCATATTGAGGAATAATGGTAATTTCCAGCCCACTCAAGGGAGCCAGCCCAGCTGATCACGTTTACATGGTTAATCTTCATCCCACCTGACGCGGATCCCACTGACATTTCTCACGGATCTCATCCAAGTGGACAGGCCCACTGCTCATGTAAACGCAGAGGTAGATTTGTAAAGAATCAAGAAAATACAGATGTTAGAGTACAAGTTTTAGTGTTATCAATTGGTCACGTCTTGTTGAGTATCGTTAGTCCTTTGTTTTATTGGCTCCGTCTTTTGTTGTTTCGCCATCGGCATATTGTGTTATTGCACCATTCATCTCCACAGTTGCTGTCATCATCTCTTTGTTTTGAGTGTTCGTAGTTGTTATCGTGTCAATGTCATATTGGTGTGTTGTACTTGGGATATCCGTTTTGTACTTGTAACCCCAGTCGTGATATAGTTGCAGTTATGTACAGTCGTGTTGGAAAAGCCGTTTTAAGTTAAGTCTCGTTTCGAAGTTGTCAATTATAAGTGTATCTTTAGAGTGTTGTTATGGGAATACACCGTTTATTATACTTGTGTTAAATAAATCGTGTTACATTGGTACCCCGTTGGAGGAACTCCTACCTTCAGAGACAAGATGATTTCAGTGGAGGATGTTAAAGACCTTATCATATCAGTTGTTGCTGCCATGGTTGACAAAGTTAGAATGGCTGAAGAGAGAACCAAATATCCGTTTGCGAATCGTACCAACATCTATAGGTGTGAAGATGGCCGGCCCATATGCTACTGTTGCCTGAGGGTCGGCCATGTTGCCAAGTACTGCTGGGAAAGGAGATATTCTTGCTGTCATGTCTCTCCTATGGACCTATCCCCGCCACAAAGATCTATTCCAGTAGCGTCCATTGAGGTTGAATCTATCAATCGGGATATCGGTGAACTTGTACAAAAGCTTAAGGACATAACCACGGAGCTAGACAAGAAAGAAATAAACTTTGGAACGGAACCGAATCGACAGACTCAGGTTGTTGTGGAAAATGATGAGGGAGGAGACATTGAAGATAAGAACAGAGAATCGTTGGTCGTACCGTCAGAGGAAATTCAGCAAAAACAGAACTTGTATACTTATGCCGAGTGTTTAAATCCTCGCTTATACCAAGCCTCAGACAATGTTTCAAGAATTAGTGACAATTATGGCATAACGTAGTTTGATTGCTTTAAATGTTTTTAGGTTGTAGCACGTCTTGTCTATTGTCTGTTTCATTTATTATTTAGTTTTTTTTTCACTACTCTCTGTAACAATTCAAGCCAGGAGGCTTGTTTTTGAAGGAGGGAGTGATGTTAGAGTACAAGTTTTAGTGTTATCAATTGGTCACGTCTTGTTGAGTATCGTTAGTCCTTTGTTTTATTGGCTCCGTCTTTTGTTGTTTCGCCATCGGCATATTGTGTTATTGCACCATTCATCTCCACAGTTGCTGTCATCATCTCTTTGTTTTGAGTGTTCGTAGTTGTTATCGTGTCAATGTCATATTGGTGTGTTGTACTTGGGATATCCGTTTTGTACTTGTAACCCCAGTCGTGATATAGTTGCAGTTATGTACAGTCGTGTTGGAAAAGCCGTTTTAAGTTAAGTCTCGTTTCGAAGTTGTTAATTATAAGTGTATCTTTAGAGTGTTGTTATGGGAATACACCGTTTATTATACTTGTGTTAAATAAATCGTTTTACACAGATCTCACTGAAGCAGGCCAGTCCACCAAGGTGGGTCAGCCCACCTCATGTAAAAGACCCTAAAATTCTCCCATGCTAGAACTTCAAATTGTTTATAATCTAAACCCGAATCAATTTAGTTCTGTTTTGTTTGTATTAACCTTTTTTCTTTCTTTGCTACCTTTTAAGTGGAACTCATGTCAGAATTTCATTTGCAATTGTTTTTGCAGACGTTACAAGAAAATACCCAGTTTTATATAATAAATCAAGCAAACTTTGAAAACCAAGAGCCTGTCGCTTTTAATATAAACTCAACTTCAATATGTATGTGATGCTTGAAAGCATAGAAATTTTGTTTCATTAAAACCATATACATCACATTTCAATGTATGATATTCAGAATTTAATTAAAGGGCCACGGGGGCACTGGAGAGACGGGAAGACATGTCCCCCAAATTTTCTTCAGGATCAATGTTCTAATTCGTCAAAATTCGCTTAGAAGGGGTATGAGGAGGTGGGAAGATTCTAGCAAGATATAACTCATTGTTACGTCATATTGTTGTCTGCACAGTTGTTAACCACCTTTTAGTTGCATATTCTAATTGCTCGCTGTAATGAAGGGTGTGACCAACTTATTATTATTATTATTATTATTATTAATTTCTTTACAGTAGGCGTGAAAATATATAGCTACGCTACAGCTAATTTATGCCTACTAAAAACAAAAAAAAATTATCACTAAGCTTAAAATAATTCGATTACAAAGCAAAATAATGATATATCTAAAAAGTATAGTATAGTACATGTTACAAGCGAAATTTAAAGAGTTTTAATATAAATAAAGAGTCTACATAGATGGAATCAAACCAAGAACCCAACCTGGGCTACGAAAGTTTTGCATAGTCTGCAGTTGCATTCTTCGCCCTTCCATTTCTTAATACGTTTAAAAATGGTAATGCTCAAAGACTGTTTAATTTCATTTGAGAGGCCATGCCACAGTTTACATCCTAAAAAAGCAATACTTTGTATCCCAAACCGAACTGTCCGGGGCTTAGGTATTTGGAAAATGCTTTTGTTTCTAAGATCATAAGGGGGATTCTTCTCAATGAAAATCTCAGTCAAAAAGCTTGGGGCGATATTCGATTTGGTTTTGTAGATTTCTGCCATCAGCAACTGCAGGTTTCGTTTGTGAATAGATAGTGAATTATCCTTCGTCAAGAGTGCATTAAAATCAGAGGAACTATCCTTGTATGCGATGCTCAGAGCCTTGTTATGAATGTGATTAATCTTGTTATCAAGATGTCTATCACAGAACATCCATACTAGGGGGCAGTAGTTGAATTGGGGCATGATAAAAGCCCGCATGATATGTTTGAGTTTTTCAGAGTCAAGCAGGTAAGATATACGTGAAAGAGCGTGAAGCTTCTGACCTGCTTTTTTGGATAACGATCGGACGTGTCTTGAAGGAAAGTTTCTTGTCCAAAATAACGCCCAGTAATCTTTCCTCAATGCTCTCGATGATGGTTTTGTTTCCAATTTTTATCGAGAGATCATTGCTTTTTTCACCGAAAATCATTAAATGGCACTTATCGCCATTCAACTTCATGCAGTTATTCTGAAACCACTCAGAGAGGATTTGTGTTTCGTTTTCTAGTCTATTAATTACGTTTTCGTTATTGCGATCGCAGACATAGATGGTAGTATCATCAGCATAGCTGCATATATTGCCGTCGTTTACAAACAAAAAAAGATCATTCAGGTAGATATTAAACAAGAGAGGCCCCAGAACTGATCCCTGTGGGACTCCTGCGCTCGTTTCCCTCCATGTACTGAAAGATATGGAGGGAAACGAGCGTAGGAGTCCCACAGGTATCAGTTCTGGGGCCTCTCTTGTTTAATATCTACTCTGTTTAATACCAAAAGGGCATGATCCGTCAAGTCCCCCCATTTTGTAGCGACCGACACCGCCTCTTCTTAGAAATACTCACTCTGATTTACGAAAATGAAAGAAACGTACATCAAATAGACAAAACACAAAACAGGTATCATCCTTTAGGTTGGTGTAAATCTTTGATTAATTACTAATTTTTTCATAATTTGAACTTTTGCTCTATATAGATGTGTTAGAAATGTTATTTCATAAGCCTCAGTTTTTCAAATTTTCCCAAAATTGAGACTGAAATTTTCTTAAGGGTTTCTTAACTTTTACTGGGGTAAACTGGCTAAGAGGTTAACAATATTTATTGTAAAAAAGTTTGATCTTTGTTATCCAAGATGGTCAAAGAATAGCTTTGATATTTGTAAAAGAGCTTGCACAGAATGAGCTAATATCGATTTCTGGGAAGTAAAATAAATGGGCTTTGGAACTTGAGCCTTGTGATTTCTTAATAGTTTCTGAAGATGTTGGCCTTTTGAGCCTCAAAAAGGGGAAGGAGGCAAACTCTGCAAACAAGGAACTAAAAATGTAACATTTTACATACTGTAGAGCGTGCTATGGCAAGAAGAGTCATGGCACAGTTACAGCTATTGCACATGTGTGTGTTCACTGACTACTACTTCCAAGTCAGTACCTGCAAGTTGCTAGTTTACGAATGAAACGTTAAAACATGTTCGCGAAGTTTGCTAGCAGTGCTCAAAAGGGCACATTTTCCCTTTTTGTCCCTGTGGGCTGAGGGCAAGGGAGACCATTGCCTCCATTGTCACAGTGTTGCAGGCGTCCTTGACTTGTGATAAAGGAATGGTCCTTAGATAAGGTCTACTCGGTGAACTGTTAGCTATGGTTCATCTATCTTGGCTCCATAATTATGGACGTTAAATCCATTAATCATCACGAGCTCTGATCTTCGATTGACTTTACAAGGCATGTTCTATGAGTATTCATTATTAATTTCAACAACTGACGATGGATTTGAGTAAATCCGAAACATGTCTTGTAAATTGAAATCAATTGTTAACTAAAGAGAAAGTGTATGGAGCTTTCTCCAGGCTATTCACACGAGACTTTACGTGGGCATGTTCACACCAGACTTAAACACCTTTCGGATTCGATTTCAATTAATCTGCCTCTTTTAAGAGTACAAGTGTTTTGACTTGAATATGGGGCATGACTAACAAACCACTCTTTTATTCACATACTAGGGATATATGCAAGCAAAAGCCTGTTTTAGATTAGTCAAACAGAACGGTACATTTAAGTAATTATTGAGTCATCAAGATTGTGCAACTGAACTCTTCACTAGAGCCTTAGTCTGCAAGTTCTTCTAGAGTACTGCCTCCTTCACGACACTGTTCCTTATCAACTTTGGGCAAGTTGGGAGGAAGATTTATTTTGACTCTGGAATGGCTCTCACCCTTCATTGCCTATTCCAATACCGCTGACTCTTTTTAGCTATTTAAGTAACATATGGTCTAATTAATTTTCGTTGTTATAAGTACAAGTAAAAAGTTTATACCGAGCTGTTCTCAAATTCTTCTTATTTATAGCCCCATGGAAGGGGGCTTTTATTAATCTGTGCACATACATTATTTACACACTGTCTCTGTGCCTTACCTGTCAAATTACGTAATATATGGAACAGAAGCAAATGCGAAGGACAAAGTGTATTTAGTGCGTATATATTCCTGTATAGGTGCCCATCCTTTCCATAGGTCTGCACTGTTATACTCTACGTCTACTGCCTGCAATATATAAACCACCATTTACAACATGGGTTACAATTCATGTGAATTTGATTGCAATTCGGAATCAGTTTCCTATTTCTGGAGTTTTTGCAATGACAAAAATGATCGAAACGAAAAATCCCCGATAGATTCTGTCTTTTGTAGAGCAGGTTCCTTATAGAGGGGTTCTTTAGTTCAAAATCGTGTTATTTTCTATGACATCCATCTGTTCGTTTCAAATGTTACCGTTGTATGTTCACCTTCTATGAAACACCGTGTCTTTTTTCCATCAATTCTAATGTTACAGGTACTTTTGAGGCACACGGATTTCCTTAATTATCACAGCAGTCTCACCAAAAGCAAAAACAAAGTTGCTTGCTTTATATATAGATAATTCTGTGATGAGAATTTCACAAAAAACGCATGGAAAGTGATGAGTATCCCGAACTAAGCACAGGGATTGTAGATCTTACGTAAATAATAATATTTACCACAACTCATATGTAATTGCCAAAGTTCCACACTGCAGGTGTTCGAAATCACATGCGTCTAAAGGCAATTAAACTTTGCTCATTTTCTGCGAATAGTCATGAATAAAGCTTCCATCTCAAAAGATATGTGACAAAGGATTGACCATGTCTAAAGGAAAAGCTATTTTCTTCCTGAAACGAAAGTTAACTCATTGGAGAGCATAGTGCCCTACAAACAGGGGTGTCGCAAGCAACGTAAAGCGCACGGGGCAGAATCTCTGTGGAGAGAACTGTGGATCATAATATCATCAACAATTTACTATGGAGCTATAGAAAAAGCAAAACAGTTCTGGTTCAGTAAGGAAATATCACGGCAGACATGGATCCAAAGAGATGAGTTGCAAAGGTGTAACTTAAACAATACATATTTTGCCTCCTTATAGGTCTACGGTTACAAACTAGACTTCACGTAAAAAAGACTGTAAAAATGAACTTATGGTTCTTTATTTCTAGGGACAAAAAGGGGCTTAAGGTACTCTATGGGCCTGTAAAGGTCTCATGAAGCAGTTGTAGTGATTCATTACAATAATCGATTTTGATTGGACAATCATTTTATTTTCATTGTAATAGTCGTTTCTAACTGGACAGTAGTACCGAGGACGCATTTCTTGCTCACTACCTACCACTTAGAAATGGGCAAGGGAGCAGCTGTCCCCTTGCCAATTCGTCCGGCATCGCTGCTTACAGATGGGAAATCCAAATTATTTAAAAACCTAGTCCTCAGCAAAGAATGGGTAGTCTTTCGGCGAACCTTTTGTCCTCAACTTGACTCAATTTTCTTTGTGTTTGAGAAGTGGGCAGAAGTCTTGCTCAGACTATTGCCAGGTTGACTGGAATATCTAGCAATGTGATGATTCCGGTTCTGTGGAAATCTAACACGCCGTCGAGGCTATGATGTGTCCATTTCCCTTTCATGATCGCTATGTTCTTCAGTAAGTTCTACCTGACCACCTTTGTCTTTCTCATCTACAAATGAAGAAATACAAGCATATCCGAATCAAAGACGGCCGAGGCAAGCTGATTGTTTACACGCAGTTTGTTTTTTAAGTAAATTCGGTCAAAGCTCAGAACTGAAAGTTACCTAACTGGCAACGAAATATGAGTCTGAAATATGAGATAAAATTCCGTAGCAATTCCTGAAATTTCTACTTCTCGTTTTTTAAAGTATGCTTAGAGACAAGGAAATATAGTGTCAAAAAGGTGTCAGAAGACGAGTGAAAATAATTGAAAACCAATGAACATAAGTATTGTTGAGTCTGTCTAAGTTCACAGCACACGGCAGATTTTTGTCTTTCAAAGATGAAGATTTTTGTCTTTGGTCTTTCAAGGACATAAAAATCTGCCGTGTGCGGTACCCAAGGACGAAGATTTTTGCTTTTCAAAGACGGTATTCGAGGTTCAACATCATATTTAATCTCAAAGACTGTCTTTGAAAGACAAAAATCTTCGTCTTTGGGCACCGCACACGGCAGATTTTTGTCCTTGAAAGATTAAAAAACAACAATTTTCGTCTTTGACAGACAAAAATCTGCCATGTGTGGTAGGCTTAATACACCTGAAGATTTGACTTAAAAAATTCATCTTTTTCAATTGAAACATTCACAGTCCTTAGCAGTCTTAGATCTAGTACTAGAGATGCCTTTTTTCTTTCCTATCCAAGTTCTACCTTGTTTATGAAGCACGTGGATATAAAAAATACCCGTACCAGCCGAAGAAAATGGATAGGATTATTGGACAAAACACATTGAAATCTAGAAAATGCCTCATTGTCATCATTTAACAAACAGAACTAGCTAGATATAGCTAGATGTAACAGCCTACTCAAAATAAAGTAAACAACAACAACAAAAAAATAGAAGCATATCTTGCAAGGAAAGTAAGGAATAGGAAGCGCTGTTAAATGAAGCTGCTATTGAATATGCAAACCACAATAACGAAACATTTCTGCTTTAAGCCTTTGAGGTGGGCAGAACTACAAGTTTGATCCATAGCACTCCTGCAACATTCAGTACAAGAAGCGGATTGGTATCCTATTCCACACTCTGTAGAGTTTGTCAGATGAGCAACCGCATCGAGCGTTGCCAATGTTGCTCGAAATTCTCAGAGAGAGTGCATCTACTGTCAAAACAAAAGTATATTACCTAAGTAGTGACTTATAACTGTCAATACTGTATTAATAACAACCAGAACTCGTGAAGCCTCATTTGATAACTCCTTCACTATTATCTACAAAATGTCCTATACAAACCCAATCGTGGCTTTTCGGGGGTCATCAACGATTTCTCTTTTCTGCGATAATTCTTGATGAATGGCTCGTGGAAAATTTTATGAAGCCTTTCTGCCTAAAATCAAGGAAATCTGTGATTTAAAAGGCAAAAATCCTCATAAAGCCAGCATTGTAGAATTACGAGCCAAAGCTTTAAATTTAGGAACCTCAAGAAAAGTTGCAGTCATTGCTCCAGATAATATAACAAAGTAAGTTTTCTTCACAAAACAAAATAACAAACCTTTGATAAGTGATCGAATTTGATGCGAGAGATAAACTTTCACATTATAAGGCTCTGAATTCTTCCAGGTTGGGAAAACAGCAATTGTTAAGAGTTCGGTATCAATACTGATATTTAACCAAAGTTAAACATCATACATCAAGTAGCATAACCACCAAATGATTGAGGCCTCTGATTAATGATTGAGGCCTCTGATTAATGATTGAGGCCTCTGATTAATGATCGAGGCCTCTGATTAATGATTAAGGCCTCTGATTAATGATTGAGGCCTCTGATTAATGATTGAGGCCTCTGATTAATGATAGAGGTCTATTTTCTGCCAACCTACTTGAGACCAATCATCATACAGGATTCTGACCACATATGCGTTCTACAGCTAGATTTAAGCCCATCTCGTATGACGATTGGTCAATTAGGTTGGGAGAAAATAGCCTGATCAGAGCCCTCAAACACCTGGCAGCTATGCTAGATCAGGTAAAAGAACTCTGTCACTTCAGGAAAACATGTCCCCAGTTTTCTTCATGACAACTGTACAACTACGGTGGACATCACCTTCTGTCCTTCTTAGGCATTTCCTAGCAGTTTTATGGCAAAGAAGCTAGATCTTGCTGAACAAGAATGTTTCATTGAAAAATGAAGGAGTGTCTTGCAAAAAGAGTACTTCACAAAAACATGTTTGCGAATAAAGCTGAAAGTAATTCTATTCGCTATCCAAAGAAGTGCACCTTCTATTCCCGCCCAAACCCAACTGTTGCTCCTAATTGCACCTTTTATGACATTTAGCAATCATCCCGAAGAAGACAAACGAGTTATCGAAGAAAAAATAACTGCAATAACGAACTATTACTATAAGTCACGTTTAAAGACTACCATAGCTCAAAACTGAGCGGTGCTGAGGTATAATTTACAGTATAGGGTAAAAACAATACGACATCAGTTTCAGATCACGGAATTTCGTGACGAAATGTGTGACGCTAGTGTTACCTTTTGTGGTCCAAATCCAGGACAGAGAGAGATCTCTTCTTTCGATGCATTGACAATACCATGCAATGACTATGGCATTAGAGATAAATATCAAAATAAGACGTGATTCATGATTACGGTTTACATTCATTGTTTTATAAGAACATGGCAATTCTAGCGGAGGCTTGATGTTCTTAATATTCTGCTAGCTTTGGACCAAACTGTTCTTAAAAGTGACTTAATTCCAAAAAGTTGAAACTACATGCAGTATACAAATCACATTGTCGTTGTTGCGCTTTTTAATTTCCTTCTGAGAATGAGTATTTCCCAGCCGTGCTCTTATTTTTGTTGGCAAATGGAGCCTCAATTGTATTACAAAATGTGTCTGTATTGGTTGGTCTAACGTATCATCATAATTATCATAATTATCATAATCACGAATATCTACAGTTGGTAATTTCATAGTTCTAAAAAAACTAATATACACCAACTATTTACAACAAATCGAAAGAAATATACAGTAATTAACATACTTAAAAATTGCACAAAGGCAACTGGCTACATCCTAAGTCTTCATTTCCTTTTCAAAAGCTGCAACAGACTTTAGCTTCATTGTATCATCATTTAGGGTATTCCATAGCATAGTCCTCTAAATCTTAGGGAGTTTATCCTACACTTTATGGTATTGGACTTCTGAAGAAGTTCCCATAAAACTTAACTACACAAGTTAAAAGTTATAGGTTTTATTTTGAAATTCTCCCTGAGATATGAGAGGCTTAGATGATGGGCCGTTTTACAAGTGTAAGAGCAATTTCAGTAGGTTTTTTACGTGTAATGTAAACATCATCAAGTCTCGATAGAAGTTCTTCAAAACCCTGTTAGGGTTATGTTACTAGGACAACTATCGTCAATGGAAATAGGTTGGACATGGGATCGATTTGGTAAAGCCTAATGAATATGTAGCATCAGCATCGGAGAGGGCCAAAGGAGAACTAAAACTGAGATGTCGAGAAAACATATGGAAAGGGCTTAATCAGAAACTGCCACTTCACAGCAGAAAACTAAAGACACAAGGGAATCAAAAAAGAAAACTTCATCTTACCCCAAAATTTGCCATGAGTGTGACAGCATCAGTTTTATTCACAGATTTAACAGATGTCAAACAATCAATCATCTGAAAAGTAAAACATATACGTACAACTCTGTTGGAAACTATTTAAAGAGATCCCAATTTCAATGGCTTTCCAAGTAAACATATCAGGTGCTACTATGAAATAACCAACAAAGCACCAAAGTGTCATATTTCATATCCCTAAAATAACTTTCGATTCAAAAAGCGTAATACAGACATACACTGAGCACTCAGTGATCAATTATGGAGTAAAAAATTAGGCCAACTGATTGGGGCTCTCTCCTCGATTAGAGTAGTTACTGAGAGAGTTCCTCCTTTAAGAATCATGCTACCATTACCATTCTAGATACTGCCATAAGCAGTTATCAACTTAAAATTAAGGAAGCTCTACACATTAGCTGGCTCAAACCTGATCTTAATTCCCAACTAACACACAGCACTTTAACAATAAGCCTCCAGATCTTTTTTTGTAGTTATCAACTTCTACCTGATATAAACATAATGAAGTGGTTATGCTGTCAAATTCAGTTGAGGTTACAATTGTCGCTTCACATATAGCGAAACTGCGAGAAACTGCTGATCAAGGGAGAAAATGAACGACTCAAGTTGGACTCAATATCTATGCATTGTGAATATCTATTTACTACAAGTAAATAAAATTATTCCTCCTTCCAGAATTTCCATCGTTCTAGAAATAAGACACAATTACCTTGGAATTATGATCACCATCTACTCTTTCCTGTAAAATATCAGCTGGCTTATTCTCATAACATTTATATGTTTCAAGATATCTTCCAGCTTCTTCATTGCTAAAAAAGTCAATAATACACAACAAATGAAATAATGCCTTAATCCGGAAATAAAAAAATTGCAGGTCAGTTGAAAAAACTGGCTTCACATCTTATCATTAAAATTGTTCTTAATAAGGCTGCTAAACATCTGTAAAATAGATTGCATTTTTAGAATACTTCAAGTCTCAGGAGAAAACAACTGATGTATCAAAATATGCATGATTCTCAATTACCCTCAGTGCTGCCTTCACAGGTGGACCAGGGAGGATACATCCCCCAGTTCTCTCCTGTATCATGCTTTCTACTACTCCAAAATCGAGGGAATTGTGTGAGATATATAGCAAAGAAGAATTCAATGTTATGTCATGCAGGGATGCTGGAGCATATTTTTTGAGTGGGAGGGGGGTAGGGATGAGTTGTAAGTCCATATGGGAGCATGCAACAATGGTGGTAGCAGGGAGGCAGTAGGGGGTCTCCTGAAAATTCTGCAATCCAAGGCCTATAATTCAGTGGGAAATGCCCTGTTTGAATATAGATATGCATCCTGTCTTGGTAAAAAATGGCAGATAAAATCATTGAGGTGCTGGTGAGAATACTGAATAGACCTCTTTGCTACTCCATAAAGAATGTTGCCAGATCAGGTAAAATGATACAGACATATGTTTTACGAGCAACGAAATCATGGTAAGTGATAGGTGACCAAGCAGCCTGTGGCATCAATGCAATTTAATCCAAGGTATACATAAACCATTTGTCATGAATAAAAAGGAACTGGCTAAATTCCCAGCATGTCCATTCTATATGTAATCATCTTTGCTGTCTTTACTAGCAGAGGTTGCCACTCACTTTGCAACTTGATTCAGAAAAATTAATATCCACTATGACCCTGCCTAGAGGGAGGATTATTTATAAATAAAACTGGTAAACTCCTTGGATATAAATGTAGCTGTGAAGCTGTCTTAATAAACAGGTGTACTTAAACATACATGCAGTCAATGAGCAAAAAATATACTTTTCAAATATAACTACTTCTTACCTCCATGATAATATCAATGTGCAATCAGAAAGTATGCAGATCTTTGCCAGTTCTTTTAAAGATCTGTGAGGGTCTCTCTAAAAATAGGAACAATTGACAATAGTCAGTTGAGAAGTTTATGTCATGGAGTCATTTATTGACCAATCAGATAGTGGTCAGATTAATAAACAAAATGTAGTTAGAATTTGTAATTTTATGTACTGTAAACAAGCCTTGCCCTGAGGAAAACAAAGGTGCTCTAAAAACATGCTCCTTGAACACTTTAGTAGCTTTGTTTTGCACCCCTTCTATGAATAAAATTAAAATGCATACAAAAGACTTGTCATAAGCAAACTAAATGGGGACTCTAATTTAGGAATATTTGATATTTCAAAAAGACTTCATTTAAGCTATGATTTCAAGAATTTGGGTGCTCAATGAATAATGGTCCATACATAGTTTAAGGTGCACCATAGGCACTCATGCTGGATCAAGTGCCTTTGTAGGCAAGGTTTGCTGTGAAGTAAAATTGAATATAACTTCATAATATGAACTCAGTGGTAGAAAATGGAGCTCCAATACTATGATGGCCATATGCATTGTGCAGCATGGTGAGTCCATGAAGGATGTACAGCTGACATGTGATAACTCAACTTCTTGATAGCTGGAGCAATTGCAGCCACAAACCCTTTGCATACATTTGCTATAGTGGTAATTCCCAATTACTCATTTGGTAAGTGAAACAACTATTGATTTTCACAATTTCCACAGTTCCTGAGATGGATATAGCCTGTAATTTCCTTGTTCTGTTTAAGTAAGTAAGTGAGTCAATTTGAACTAGAGTTATCAAATGCCAACTATATATACCTCTAAGAGGGAGGACTTACCACACTCCAGTTTTTGTAGAAGCCACAGGTAACTTTTCTGACGCATTAATAAAAGTTGGGATAACAATAGTTATATATATTTCCCTATTGAAATCTATAAGTCAATGTTTTTTGCTACATCCCCATTCAAAAATTCCTTCAGTACACCAATGCTACATGGCAGCAAATGATCTACCAACCAGAATGAGATTGTACTACACTTTCAACTTCCATATCAAAGCAAAACTGACTTACAACATCCACAAGAACCAGAAGTACTCTCAGTTCAAACCGACTACCAAGTTCCTTCAACCTCTCGTGAATGTAATCAGGATTAAAGTTATGATATCTTAAACTGTTGAAAGAGAATACACTCCATTAGGTGTCTGAGGGGCAGAAAAGTATGCTAGTGCTATGTGCTAGTGGATATTCAGACATGAACTGACATGTGGCATATGAATTATATGGTTTAAAATTGGCAGTTACACTAAGAAACTGGCCTTCTACTATAGGAGGATTGGGTGTGGCATTTTTATGTCAATTCTGGGGTGATTTGGAGTACTCAAGCTTTCTAACAAGGCATGTGACACAGATTATTTTAAAACTACTTGGTGTGAGTGGTGCTTATCTAGTGTGACAATAACCTCAAATTGAGGGCTCCTTCAGAACCTTTATCAGACTTTCTTGCCATTCAAAAGTTATGTAGTTTCATTCAGAGATACATGGAACATTAATAACACAAGCATAAACCAACACCCAGGGTGCAATAACAAGGTGCCCAAATCACCCCACTAAAATAAAGATAGCATATTTCTATCCTACTCTACAGTTCTAAGTAGGCATTCATACTTCTTAAACTTTGGATAAGTGATCTATATGAAATTTTTATCTAACTCTGGCATGCAAAAATTGTTGTGGTTTTGGGAAACTCTAATGCTATATATCTGAGCTAAACGAGGCTCTCTTCTCTGGAATCCAGACATAAAAGGTGTAGTTATTTTTTTTAGCTCAGCTACTAGTGTGACACACAATTGCATAGTTTATGGGTACAGCTTATAACCAAGGGCAACTTATTCCTGTGAAATTCATTTTTTGTGGCTTAAATCATAGGGCTATATCTATAGCACAGGGATTCATTGAGGATGGCTCCAACTGAGTACACATGAAAAATATCCATGGTCTAGCTAAATCTAAAACAATCTAACAAAGTAAGTCATTCACTAGTTAAGTCATACCTCAAAAATAGGGCACAGGATGTCTGTCCAAGCACATAATCAGGAACAGCTTCACCATATTCCCATGGAACATTTCTGATATATTTAAGGACAGGGTTTCCACGCTAGGAAAGATAACATGTATCAATGATTAGTGAAATAAGGTCATTAATCAGTAACATAAGGGTATTGATTATATCAATATTTATACATATGAACATTAATGATAAAATACTGATCTATTCATGATACAGTAATATTCTGGATTACTAGTTGAGAAGAAAATTAGTCTATTGAATATACATAGCACTCAAGTAGAACAATCATGGGCCTAGTCAGCAAATTTAGAAAAAAAGAAAAATAACCTGACGAGCATTAACAATAATTGAAGCTGTTCCAGATTTTGAGGCTGTCTGTGGTACTGTTGAATTTTCCCTATAGAAAAGTGTGAAAATGCAAAATGAAATAACTTGGCTAATACATAACTGGTATGAGATGATAACAAAAATCATCATTCATATGGCTAATATATTACTATAAGTATTACTATATTACCATCTTTATGTTATCATCTTTATCAAAGTCAGAATCATTGCCATAATGGAGATCTGCTTCATTTAAAATATAAAACTTAAAAGTAAAATGCAAATACATAATGTAATGTAATATATATATATATATATATATAATGTAATATAATATATACTGTAGTTTATATTGTAGTTTGCTGCCAAAAACTTGAACATTCAAAATGTTATTTACAATTTCAGTAACTGATAATATCAGTGTGCTATAGCAATACTGGATTAGGTCTGGATAAGGTCTATTGTTGTTTCTACAACAGCAAACAACGTGAGCTGTTTGTATAGAGGTATTCATGATCTTTTTATAGAATGTTCATTTTGCATAATGCTCATGTCAAAGTTTTGTAGAAGTCTTTAGGGTTCATGTCGATGTGAAGAATCTGGCCACTTGAAATTGCATATAAGCAACACAGATTATTTTCTTGTGGAATAGAGCTGCAAAGCAGAGTGCTAGGGTCACTCTTAGAAGGTGTGTTAGAAATACTATGATGTCCCCACCAGAAAGAAATATAACCAAAAATCATCCATACTATCGCCTAAACGAATATACTTCTGCCTATGCATGTTGTAGAGTCCCAAGAGGTTTGCATGCAAACTGATGAGTGCTTTTCATTGTAATTTACCTCCCATATGCAATGCCACAAATGGTATTGCATATTCATGATGTATGCAAAGAGTACTTTCAAATGGCATATGTATTTAGACTTTTTAATTCTATGCAGGTGATTGCCCTCACATCTGCAAATGCCCTTGTAGACCATGTACATGGGCAACAGACCACCTTTGCAAAACAGAAATAAAACAGGATGCAGACAAATATAAGATAGAGATTGGTGAAGCTACAAAAATGAAAAAATGTGAAAGGAAAAGAATAGTGAAAAGACATCTTAGGGAAAGCATTGAAAAGCAATCAATAGAGAAAAAAGCACAATATATTAAATTCAGACATCAAAAAAATAAAAAATATAAGACAGAAGTATTTTGAAGAAGTAGGAATTAAAACAGCAAGGGAGATTGTAAAGACCAAGTTAGAAATAGTCAGATATGGGGTCATCCATAAAGTACATATGCTCAAAATCATCAAACTTTTGACCATCCCATCCACCCTGTATGCACAAGTACACTTTTGACATAACCCACCTGCCAACCTATGTATGAATGTACGTATGAAGGTGTCTTTGGTATTTCTTGGAAAATGATAACCAATTTTAGCAACAGTTTTTTCACAAAATGAGGAAAACATGCATTCTGTTCTCACTTTTTGAAGTGATTGCATTGCACCTATGCTTTGACTTTTACCAACCCATCCACCCTGTACTCATGAGTATGCTTTTGGCCTTACCCACCCACCGACCCTCAAAGAGCACATACTTTCTGGACGACCCCTAAAGGTAATAATTTGGGAAAGGAAAGGGACTGCTAGTGTGGTGAGCAGGAATCAAGTGAGGATATTTTAGAGTGTGAAAACGTCAAGAAAGAAATTGAGACGAATGGTAAGAAGGAATGGATGGTATGTGAAAGAAGTGAAGATTTAATGAAAGCTACAGAGCACGTCAAAGCACATATTGGAAAGAGAGAAGAAAAAGAAGGAAGAGGAAAGTTGCTAAAGAGCATTACCTATCAGAAATGATAGTGTCTACTGGTAACAGTAAAGAGGGCACTCAGAAAGATTCAAAAGCACTCAATTTTATATAGACAACATAGCCAAATATCAATAACAGCGTGCACTTATGAAGCGCAGAGACTCAAGGGAATAATTACTTTCTAACAGCTTCCATATTTGATGCATCATTTGCGATTTCAGCTGATACTTCATTCACACTATTCATGGAATTCCTTTCGTCTTCTTTCTTCTCACTAGCAAGGGGACAATTCACCTCATTGCCATTATGATTATTTCTCGTTTGTTGTTTACGTTCCTCCAAGCCTCCTTGTTTATTGTCATCCACAACCTCTCCCCTAGTCTTTACATCTAGTTCTTTTCCTACGTCAATACCTCTTCCAGCAAAGATAGAACCTCTTTTGATGCCTTCAATTGGCTTATCTAATTCATCATGATCCGGAACTAGAAATCGTTTCGCAGGCCTTTTCCCCGCCATTACGGCTCGCCCGCGCGAAAACAAGGCCATATCCTACCTCGCTTCCGTGATTGAGGTTGTCGAAATTGAGGTTGATAAGACATTATCACTTATCTGTTGAAAATTACTGTGCTGCTGATCAGCTCTTTAATTTGTTTTCATTAAACGGTTCAGATGTAGCAGATATTTCTGCATGATGAATGCTTGTGCCAGGTAATTCTAGGCTGAGAGCTCGCAATTGTGTGTTGGAGGCTATGAAGGAGAACAGAGGCCACATTGAGCAGCGTATTTCTCTTTGAGTGATCATGTTTGTCCTCTCTGAAATGAAGGATGTGGTCTGTATCAAGCCGTGGATTTTTTCTAAAGACCTACACGATGCAGTTTCGTATAATTTGAACAAAAAGCTTTCCAATCGTGTGAGTGACTTTTCGTAAGATAGAGGCTAGAATTCACAACCTTCACCTTTCTTTGGTTACTTGCATGGTGCATAGCCAGATTGCACTATGGCTCAGTTCAGTTCTGGTCATATAATTATGATTCTAATACATACCAGTACAAAGCAAATACAGATACAGAAATAAATTAATACACATACAGAAACAAATTAATCAAATACAGAAACAAGTTCAGAAATAAATTAATTAAATGAACAAATGGCATGTAGGGAATTACTTTAAAGGAGGAGCTCTCTCAATAGATATGCAGTCTGGTTGCATAGCGTATTGTCGACGATGCATATACCATATGTCATTAGCAAAACAACTAAGCACTTATCATAATAATACTAGATATATTGACTTTAGGTGGAAAGTCTGATGATCTCGCTTTGGTGCATAACTTTAACAGAGCCCTGTAAATCTTAGTCTTATTTTTGCCACAATCAGTTTATTCTTTTGGTCATATTTCATGTTGCCATTGGGGAATCTGAAACTTTCGTATGCCACAGATTTGTATCAGTGATTTGAAATGCTTAAATGCCAGTATAGTGTTTGCATACTTACTTCTTATTGAAATATGCCAGTGTACAACAAACTCAGGGTTTCTGTATGCCACATATCTGTCAAGTAATCCCTTCTTGATTCCAGGTTGGTCATATTGCAGACATCCCAATTGATATTTGTTAAATTTCTTGGTTTTTAGCACCCCTTATCATTGCTAACATTGTACCAAGATTGTATAGCTGAATGGGTAGAGTGTGTATGCTCACTATGATGATGATATGATAATATGATTTAAATTCTGCTAAAAATACAACTATAAATCAAATGCATAATCTTCAAACACAGTAAGATTATTTTACCAATAGACAAGTAGAAATAAACAAAAAATATAGATCTACCAAGTTAGCCTTAGATAACTTAAATTGTGCACTGGTCAAAACTTCTCTACTCTAGCCATCAAGCAATTTGGTTGCTCATTCTCTCTTGGGCTGTTAGATGAATACTTGCATGTGAAGATAGAAGCTGTAGCTGGTTGACCAGCATTGGCTCAAAAGATGCTTTGAAGCCCAGTCTATGTGAATGAACTAGCTAACCATATAAATAACTATCAAACTAACTAACTAACTAACTAACTAACTAACTAACTAACTAACTAACTAACTAACTAACTAACTAACTAACTAGCAAGCTAAAGTACCTACTAGCTATGAAATTAACTACTGGACTAGCTAAGCAAGTAATTAGTATTAGGATGCTTTGATTAACGATTCATACGATCTATATACTTACTATTATGCATATTGCATTATTTCCTCTGTCTTCACCATTTATTGTCCTGTTGAAGTTTGTTCATGAAGTTGGGTTATGCATAACATTATTTGATATCACAGACATATCAGATTCATATATCCTACCTGGGGATGGATCTGCACATACACCAGGTAAAAGTTTTGATTGATTGATTGATTGATTGATTGGTTGATTGATTGATTGATTGATTGATTGATTGAGTATACCTGTTGTCATTATATGTATCTATACATGTTTATATGTATAAGGGGCTGTCATTTTGTGCTCAAGTATCATTGCAGTGAGTCTATATTTTTGTATTTTGATATTTTTTTACAGTGAAATTCCGATATGTTGTATTCAGACCATTCATAGATGAAGTCCTAGTTGGAAAAATAAAGAGTTCTAGTTCAGATGGAGTGCAAGGTATTGATATATTTCTATTTGGTTCATTGATTGCAGTATTTGGCATTATTTGCTTCTTTTCACTTTGCACATTAGTAGCTATATATATTTCATATTAAATTAGCAAATTTTTGCATTCAACTTTCTGGCAGCTCAGGTGTATCAATGGCTGTCTTATAAAGTTATTTCTTTTCAGTATCTATGGGTTTCTTTGATGATATCTTGATACCTACCATGTACCTGCCACAAAAGTCGAAATTGTATCCTTTCAAATCATTGTTACTATGTGTATGTTTATTTTCATTGTACGTATAACAAAACCAGGTCATGTGATTAAGAATACATAATCATGATTGTTAGATGAACAAGTATGGTTCTTTAGTATACACTTACATCTTGTTGAGTTGATAAGCCAATATATTATGAGCCAATATATATGTGTCCAGTCTGTATTAAACCTTATTTTCCCTATTCTCATCCCTCTACTTATGATGACGCATGTTTTAGTCAATACGTTTAGGCCTATGTCACTAGTTTAATTCTATCTAACACCGATTATGTCTTAGCTTAACAGTATATATTGATTAATTTAAACATCTCTAAAATATAATGAAATGTCTGTTATTTGTCACTATTCTGGTTCTAAGCCAATATATAGGTCATTTTTTCATTTTCCTAAAGCACTAGCTCATTAGCTTTGTTCTCAACTTGCACTGGATCTGTTTAGGATGCAGGTAGTCAATTTATAGGAACTTTGATTTTTTTCAACATTAGAAGAACTTTGGTAGACTTCTACTTTCATGTTGGCTTTGAAATTTGAAATCTCGGCTATAACCTTGTCTTTCCTTGATAAGTAAAGTGATGAAGATGAACAACTTTGGATCTGGGAATACCAAACTGAAGATGGGTCATCACATGATCTTTTTATGGATATAAATGAGCCAATCAGATTTCGAGTTATAGATGAGGAGTTTGTTGATCTGACACCAACTGGCCCAACTTCTCCAGGGAGCCTGGAATCAAATGACCCTATTGAGCAAAAGAAGGCACCTTATAGTATTTTGGTGAGTCCACTGATTACTGTTTTCAATTATGTATGTGTGCAGTTATGTTATGGTATTCTTTGCAACCACTCAGAATAATGAAGACCAGGAAAAAGACCATTTTTATTTTATAAGGTGTTTGATAAATCCATGTAAGTAGCTTGACAAGGCCATTTTATTGAAGAGTCCAGTAAAGTTAATTGTACTTCAGACTCAACCTTCATGATCAACCCTAACACACATAAGAACTACTAGATTTATATTGAAGCAAAAAAGCTCAGTAGGATTTGAAAGGGTCTTAAAGGATTAATTACAGCTGTCAATTTGTGTTGGCTGTGCTTCACCCCTTTCAATTTATTTGAATCCTGATTGGTTTTATGTGTACATATAAAGCTGAAAATGTGATAAAATGAAAAGTGAAAAATCTGATTGAGAAAAGCTTTTGGAAAGAATTAGTCCAAAGCATTATTCGTGTGAAATTCCAATAGACTCAAAAGTTTGTCACGCTGATACTCTTTGTTTTATTACTTTCACGTACCTTCTGAGAAACTTGACAGATATTTCAGACAACGAAGTATTTTCTAAGAATTTTAGACTTTATTTCTAAGTCCTGGAAGGGAAAAATGAGTGCAAATGGCCCTTTTGAAGCCAACCTCTTGTTACAATTTTGTCTCTTTTGACTTCCTTTGCATGTTTTGAGACAGATGAAATGTTTTTAGACAGTTTTGTTTAGGACACAGTACACTCAAATGCCCAAAAGTTTATTGTCCGAATTTTTGATAGTATGTCGGAAAGTTTTTCGCTTAAGTATTTTCGCCGACATTGTTTACGACGAAACTGCTTGGTCTTGATGTACTGTTTCCTGGAATCCATTCTTGTTAGATAGGGTCAAAGCTTTATCAGGAGCACAGTGGGAGCCAGGTTTTAGAGGTCAAGAGCAAAATGTTTCCTACTATTTTCCTTAATTTCTTAAAAATGGAATTTTGATATGAAAAATCCTGACAAAGGAGCAGAAGTCTCAAATACCTGACAGATTATGTACTAGAGGGCTGTAGCCCCATTGCTACCTTGCCACAGCACCACTGGATCTATGTTAAGTAAAAGCTCAAATTTTGATGTTGAAAACCCTTTGATAATTGCTTGACTGGTTAGTTACAATGGTGTTATGTTAAGCCTTCAGAAATGCTACTTTGATAAAAGCTACATGAATATGTGGGACTGAGATAGAATCTGCTGGGATAGGGGCTGTAAGGGTACAGGGATTCTAGTTTGGAAACTTTGTATAATGCGTATTGAAGTTGGTTTTTGAACAACGTTTTTGTGTAAAAAATGTTCTGTCGTGTTATATCAAGAGCTGGTTGCTTTCATTGTTTTATTGAAACCATTGTAATCAACCCAATATTTTGATATTTGAGTTGCTTGGTGGCAAAAAATGTGCTCAAAGTTAAAGACCGCGGAAATCATACAGGATATGCGCACATGCTTTTAACTTTTTGCGAGCATTTCACGCAAATTACGCACTGAAGATCATCTGTGCGGGCAGCAAAGTTTCTAGATTTTAGAGATCAATAAAAGTTGTGATTTTACACAGGGTTCCATTAGTGAAGATGGGCTTGGATTGCTTTCATGGTGGCAGACAAGTTGAGTATTCATATACCAGTAGACAAATGGAAGAAAAGAAGATTAAAGATTTCTTGATTGGGAATACCTTTATTGGAGAGCTTCTTAGCGAAGGTGACGTTTTCGTATAGCAACTTTTTGTTTTCCCGTTGTTCTCATTTATAAATCTTTTTGCGATGTAGAAAGGTTACTTTTTCATGCATTTGGTTTTTCTCCACACATGATCACAACTTGTCTTTCAAAGAATTTCGTATATATCCCGATTAATACAATTGCCTTAGAGTAAAAATCAGTTATTAAGGAGTGTGATATCAAGCGATTTTTTCTCATCATTCCAGTTTGTGTGTATTTTGCGTAGTGTTTCCCTTTTAAAAACACTCGTGGCCCTTCACGTTCTACCAGTGGGGGTTACAGCATAAGATCTTCTATGCGAAAGTGGTTTATAAGAAACTAGTACTCGACCGCTTAAAAATTTGATAAAGTTCAGTTCTGAATATTTTCAAACCAATTAGTGTCAATATGGTCATCAAAATTTAAAATTCTAATTTTCATATAGGCCTATCATCTCTTTGGTTTAATTCGTATATATCTCTATCTTTATCATGCATTCTTGTGTTGTCTTTCCTTATTGGGTCTATCTGTCAGTTGACCTTTTAACGTAAAAATTAATGGGCAAATTCCCACTAGGCCCTTAGATTTCCCAGTTAGTTAGTTTGTAATTCCCCACTAACAACGGCTCTTTTTATGAAGTTGCTTTGAAAATTAACTTTAACCACGCTGCAGATAATGCTTCGGTGTCAAATTGATTTTTGTTCCCACGTCCTATTACTTTCAATCAATGCCTATTTGATCTTCTTGCTCAAAGCTAATTTGTTAGATCCACGTCTCCGTTTGCCACTTCCCCACGTGTCAGTTCCACATCAGTGAAAATTCCTGAAAAGATCCCCTAACTATAAAAGACTATAATGTCGTGCAACGTGTTTTCCTGTTTTGAATACAATGTCTTTTACTGAGAGTTTTGCAAAGAATGTCCTAGGATAGTTTTGGTACTAAAGTCAAAAAACCAAGAGAGTATAAATACTGAAGCTAGAGAAGCGTGATAATTTAGAGAGAGTTATCATTCAAAGCTCATACTACATTTGGCAAAATTATGCGCTACCCTCCTTACCTCACTTGGAATTTACACTCCGACGGGACCAGAAGTTAACTAGAGTACAGTTCCTTCAATGTAAATAGCCAAGACTGATAACTTTAACTGGTAAGGACAGACTATAGCGTATTTTTGAAGTGCTCAAGGGCATGAAGTTGAAGGTACCCCCGTAGAGCTTGAGAACTGCATACTTATTGATAGTCTTTGAGGATAATAGTCACGACGAGCCACATGGTAGATAAATTAGAAAAAGATAGCTATTTGTAGATCTTTCAGTTCTTGTCTTGGATGTGTCGATGAAATGAAATGAAAGATCTACTAATGGCTATCTTTTTCTAATTTATCTACCATGTGGCTCGTCGTGACTATTATCCTCAAATTCATAATAAAACTGCGTTTTCCATCTGATGTCTTATAGATAATCGTTGGAACTAACTTCGAAAATTAAGTTATATTGCAGTAACGAGTAATTAGTTAAATTGAAAATCCTTTCAGAGATACAGATGAGGAAATGATGTAGAAATTTCAATCGTTGTGTAATTACTCTTATGCCAATACCAAAGTGCCCTTGTCACATGACGTGACCATTCTTTGTATAACATGGTGATTCTTTTTGTAAAGTAGGGGTTTTTAAACTCTAGCTAGAGATGAAACTAAAGGCTTGCTTTCTAAAGCATACCGCAACTTGATATGATTAGGTGGGCAAACTCAAGTTCTCGTGTGGCATGGCAGTTCTGAGTTTCACCACGAAATCTTAATGCTGTGCATGGGCGTTTTCCCCGAGATTCCAAGTTGATAAAATTATCTTAGTCTGTCAGAAGGTTTCTAACATTATCTGATTCTATCAGAAGGCAAGGTAAACATTTAGTAGGTGCAAGCATGTTGATTAAGCTACAAATTTCGGAGCGATTAGATGCTTCAAAGCTGGCAAGGTTAGCAGGTACCATACAACTTCATTGGTTAGATGCCTGATTTCATTCTACGCTTCAGTTCCCCCGAAACCTGCCTCTTATGTTGGGAAAATCTCAGTAGGCCGGTTTCATAATACAGTATGAATTAGTTGCTTTAGAAGCACGCTAATATGTTCCTCAGTAGACTTAGACTTTTTAAATGCTGCATCGGAGTGATCTCGTTTGCTTTGTTCTTGGTCGTAAGGTCTTCGCTAGACCATAGGGAGGTATGGGCTAGTAAAATTCGCACAACTGGACGCCAGCTTATGTCGATGCCATTTGATGACGACTGTACTACATCCAAAGGAGCAATCGAGGAGTTTCCTAAGGATGTCTTCACTCAGGAGCAAAGGACGCATGGAGCTGTAGTTATCCATTTATTGGTGGCTTTTTATATGTTTGCCCTATTAGCCGTTGTCTGTGATGAGTATTTCGTCATAAGTTTGTATCATATTTGCGCCAGACTGGATCTAGACAGCAATGTTGCTGGTGCGACCTTCATGGCCATTGGCAGCTCAGCCCCAACACTCTTTATATCAGTCATATCAATATTCTTTACTGAAACGGGCGGAGACGTTGGACTTGGTACTGTTGTAGGGTCGACCATTTTCAATACGCTGTTTATCATCGCAACATGTGGGCTTGCCGCTAAGCAAGTCATCCACCTATCATGTTATCCTCTGCTTCGAGACTCACTGATGTACACTGCTGGAACAGTCACGCTTATTGTCACGATCAGAGATAGCGAGGTTCAGTGGTACGAGGCTATTCTGTTCGTTTTGATCTATACCATTTATATTGTGATTATGTACTTTAACAGGCCTTTGGAGAGGTTTTTCACCGCTATAAAAGAAAAGTATTGTCACTCGTGTAGCGATGAAAACGACGAAGATGATTCACGAGGTTGCAACAGAGACTTCAATGGTAGCTTCTCTGATCTGCCTTCCGAAAAAAGTCAGAGGGACAGCTCAGCACTTGAACTGATAAAAAACAGATCAGTAAATGATTTAGCTGGCCTAAATCTAGGGAGGAATGTTGGAGTTCAGACTCAGCTGCCAGAGCAGGATTGCAATCTTACATCAACAACAGCAACTACTAAAAAAGCAGATTTGTCACAATTTGAGCATAGGCAGGAGTCCCCTTTCAATGTTCCAGATGGAGTATTTCCAAAAATTGCATGGGTTCTAGGAATGCCAGTTTGCCTTCTGTTTTACATAACAATACCTCCATGTTGTAAACAAAGGTGGAGCGAGTGGTTCCTCGTCACATTTCTCATGTCAGTATTGTGGATGGGGACATTGTCTTACATTCTTGTATGGATGGTGGTTATTATGGGGGGTACTTTCAATATTCCAGACTGCGTAATGGGAATGACATTTCTGGCTGCAGGTTCAAGCATACCTGACGTCATGGCAAGCGTAATTGTTGCAAGGCAAGGCCAGGGTGACATGGCACTTTCTAATGCCATAGGTAGTAATGTGTTTGATTTCCTTTGCCTAGGAGTCCCGTGGTTGATGAAGAGTACGATACTGAATCCAGGATCATCTGTTACGATCTACAGCCAGAGTATCATAGTATCTGCCTTGCTTTTAATTGGCAGCATCGTTTTCACAGTACTAGCAATTCACTTAAATAGTTGGACACTCGATCGGAAACTAGGCGTTATATTTCTGATAGTTTATGTTGTTTTCATTGCATTGGCCACTTTAGTTGAGTTCATAGCGTGTCCATGTCAGCTGGAGATTTAGCAATTGCCGTAGTGCTTTCAGCCCTAAGTTCATAGACTCTAGATCATTAGATCCCTAGACCATAATTCTGGAGGTGCCCTAGTTTACGGCAATCCCACAAGCACTTGCAACCAGTGACGTAACAGAGACACTCGGGCCCTTAGGAATTTAGTAGATTGGGGTCCCCGTGTAGGGGCCGCAGAGTGAAATGAACTCTACGGTGAAAGGGGGTCCTGGTTTCGTTTCAAATCTCTTCGATTATGACGTAACTTGTGAGAAAGTCATCTTTCACTAATTCTTTGAGTAATAAAGCCTTCGAGAACATTTTACTTCGGTCATTATCATGAAAAAGCATTGACGTGATGAATGAGTGAAGTTTTGTTACCAGCACTGATTAGTATAGGTTTTCGGGATGGCCTCAGGCAGAGACCAGAAAATATAACATTTTATATACAATTCGTAAAGCTTTTTCATTGAGATGATTTATCTTATTATTGAAGCCTCTCTCACTATGTATGCAATATGCATACCAAAGGACAATAGTGAGACTGTGACAGGATAAATGCCTTCATAATGTTTTTTAGCTTGCCAGAATCCATATAATGAGCAATGCAGCTTTTGGTTTGTTTTCTTGTAAAGGAATGTAACATGTGCTTAAAAGATAATACGACACCAAGTAACTTTTCTTCTGAACTCTTTTATGGATTAATTCTTTATCAATTTTTATTGTACTGCCTCTGGCAGAGACCAGACAATACAGCAGGTTACTGAGGGCTCCCTTTGACCTGGGGGTCTTAGTTCTTCAACTAAAGGACCTTACACTGTGTTGCACCACTGTTTGCAGCTCTCAGATGATAGCTCCTTAAAATTTTTGCCAGCTGTTATCTTCATATATCCAGGCATATGGTTACTCGTTGGATATTGCAGTGCAGTGATCAAGGCCTCACCTTTAAGACTCTTTATCTTTAGTTGCTTAAGACAGAAGCTACTTTAAAGGTCGGCGATATCCCCAAGCTAGATTTCTTTTTCTAACTGCAATAAAATAACAAGTCTGTGCTTATCGGTACAGATTATATGTCAAGTTACCTTTAGTTAGCGAGCAATATATATTTATGATAATAATGCCTGGCTCGCGACTACGGGATGGGTCCTGGGGGTCTAGACCCTTGCTCTTTTCCTCAAAAATGTGAAAGTGCCCTTATTATTGGAGAATATTGAACTTTTTATTGTAGTTTTGTTAGGTAGACCAGCTTATAATGTTTGTTACGCATAAAAGTAACGAGACCCTGAAGATTCCCGTACGATTTCTTTTGTTCTAAAATCTGAAAAATATGATTTCAAGATACACAATCTCTTTGGAAACTGTTTAGTGTGCCCTGTTTTGTTGATTAGGCCACTGCCCAAAGACTCCTAGTTGCACGCCTGAATAGTGTGAAAATTAACTAGTTGACTGCTTAAGCTCAATAGGATTCTTACCGAGTAAAACTAGATAGATTGTACGATGAGGGCGACGACAAAAAACATTTTAATCCATTTTGATATGATGACTAAGACATAAATCTATACTACTAAGGCCTGAAAATAGCGACAAAACCGTTGATAGCGACAAAACTGGATGGATTGTTTAGGTCACGTTCAACATTTACGTATGATCTCTAAAACGTCCAAATATTAACTTATCTCTAAATTAAAAAAGAGTTGCAGGGTGTTTCAGATCTGTAAAGAAATGAAAGCTGTTTACGGGAGCTTATGATTAGTTGATGCTACAATTTTTTTATTGTTTTACGTGATTTTCTGCTAAACGTACATGAGAATTATTAATTCGTTTGTTATTTACATAGGTTTGACTCTTCAAATCAATGAAGTTATGCTAAAATGCTAATTGATGCATTTCAATTGGGGGGTCCTTCAAGGAGTCAATGGTAGTGCACTCCAGATCCTTTGATGCAGAAATGAAATTTTTCATTTGGTTAGCAGTATAATGTTTGGCTCAACTACACCAAATGAGGGAATTCTGGTAAATCAGCGAGATGTTTAGAAAATGAATTGACAGCCAATTTATCAATGGAATTGCAGGAAATCACTTGAAGGCGAAAAATGTCAGGGTAATGTCATGGAAATCAGGGCCTTTTCAATAGTATCAGGGAAATTTCAAGGAATTTTGGCTGATATACAAGAACTTGAAATGTCCATTCAGGGCGGCAATCTGGTTTCGTGTATACGTGTGATATGCATTAAAATTCTGTACATAATTCATGGTTGTCTATATTATACAACACATGCATTCAGGTTGCAAAAATAGGGGGTCAAATGCTTCACCATATCAAACAAGAAATGCCTTACTTATCAGGAAATGGTAATTGAAAAGTCAGGGAAATCCATCTGGTTGACCCTGTTATAGTGCCTATCCCACGCTGTGGTTATTTTATTAGCAACGGTATGTCATGGAGAATACTAGAGCTTAAGAAAAATACACTCTCAATGCTATGAGCGATGTTTTTATATTCACAAAAGGAATAATGATTCAAAAAGTTGATTTACGTAATGAAAATACTAACTCTAAAAGTGAAACAAAGAATTACAATACAACAAACTGATACACTGGTTGGAAAGCGCATCTTCATGGAGAATCTTAGAAAAAGATCGACAATAAAAAAGTCAATGTGATTGATGATTCTTCATAATTACGTAAACTATTCGACTTAAGCTAACCTAAACTTTTCCAACATATACCTTTTCTTTTTTTTAATACTCCTAATTTTCAAGAATTACTTAACAAAAGCTACTCAGTATCTGTTCACCAGATAAATCTACAGCTGCTCCTGACAGACATCTATCAACGTATATAACTTAAACCCAACTTTTTGACAAGTATTTATGGCAAAAGACGTACCATATGACTTTCGCGAAAACAGCAGCCTTGCCTTGCCTTACCTACAGCTAAGAGAACTTTGTATGGCGTAGACACCATTACTACAGCACGAAAAAGTGGTACCATGTTTTAGAGACACTGAGAAGCTTTTTTTCGTCCGACACTCGTCAGAGTATGAAACGTCGGATAACGACCGAAAGGTGAACCGAAATATATAGCCAGATGCGGGTACACGTGATATGATGAATAGATAGACACCATTAGGTCTATTGGAAAAAAATTATGGCAAACACTGCCAATCAAAATCAAAGAGTCTCAATTACTGGAGATTTTCAAACAAAAAATTAAATAAGTCAGAAATTTTGATTGCAGCTGTAGATTCTGCAAAAATTTTGTTCCGAGCTTAGGATTCGTGTAACTAGTTTCTGTTTTAATTAAACTTATATATTTCGTATAGTTGCCTTTAATAAGCGTATTCCTACATAAAACAGCCGACTTTAAATAAAGATTAGCTTATATGCTAAAGGGAGAAAAAACATGGAAAACAAGTAAAAGGCAGACTTGAAAACATCTATTCAAAAAGTGTAAAAGGGAAGGATAACATTTGTGCATTAAGAATCGGGTGGTTTCTAAGAGTAAGGAAACTTTCGAGTATGAGGAGATCCATGTTGTTGTTGACGTGAGTAATAATATCAAAAGTATCAAAAGAAAGGGGTTGACCAGTGGAAGCAAATGGTTGTAAACAGCGGAAGAATTATTGTTGTTCGTGGTGGAACCAGTTTTAGTGATTCCCATGTGTTCCATGTAGCGTAAAACTATGTTACGGGTAATTTTCCCATTGTACAGGGCATTGCAACACGGGCACGTATAGCGGTAAACTACAGAGGAACGCAAGGGTATAGGGAGGATATTTTTGAAGTGGAAAAAGTGGGATATACGTTTAGAGGACGAAAAAATAATTCGAAACTGACACACAGGATAACATATGATGATAAGTCTACTGATCTGAGAGTTGAGATGTAAGCTGTGTGCTTCTATGAAGGGAATGGATAAGAAAAGGGGAATCTTAGTGTTGTTCTTATTGACAATATCTTGCTTGGAAAATTGGTCATGGAGGCTACTTAGTGCTGAAGATTATAAAAAAAGAAATTGACCGCTCATAAATGAAATGCTCAGTAAAATACAAAATGAATGTCTGTAATTAGAAAGCACAATCGAGCAGAGTTTAAAAAACTAGGGTTCTTTCATTACTTGAAAAAAAGCAGACCAAGTAGAATCTAGCATTCTTTGACATCATCGGTTTCAGAAATGGTTTTTATTCAGTACTATATAAAGAATTTGGATTAGCCGAACACAAATATAGCTAGAGGGCATCCCTATCAAAGATCAAAGATAATATGTGCAAATGACTGCAGTTCTCGGGTTAAGGCAGCAGTTGTGAAGATGCAAAGATGTATTTCGACGATGTATTTCTCGGGTTGTGGCTCTTTTCGACAATGACCATTGCTTTTCTGCACAGAGTAATATTGGACCTGTGCTACCAAATTAGAACAAAGTGTATGAAAAAGATGCTAAAAAGGGGCTCTGTAGAAGGATGGAGATCAATAATATTAGGGAGCTCATGTGAAGACTTTAAGGGCTGGAATGGGTTCAATTAGTAAGCACATTGCCACAGTGTACTGCGTCAGAACAAGTTGATGAGAATTGAATACGAAATATCTAGGTGTCAATATTGATAGTTCTCTTGATTGGAAGGATCACATTAAGGTAATGTCCTTTAAAGTTTCAAGAGCGATTGGCTTTTTGAAACATGCTAGAAATTTCCTTCCCCAAGGTGCAATGACAACACTCTACACAGGTATTGTTGAACCACATTTTCGTCACTGCCCCTACGTTTGGGGCCGCTGCGGGAAAACAGAACTCAACCAATTACAAAAACTGCAAAACCGAGCTGCAAGAATTTTGACGAACAGCAGTCATGATGCTCCTAGTAAGCCTTTGTTCCAAATACTTGGATGGAAAACTATTACAGAACTTATTGCTGACGAAATGAAAATGGTGGTTTTAAAATCTGTCAATGATTTTGGATCACATTATTTGCATAAAATGTTTACTAAAAATTCTCATTTTACTGAACGAAGTCTTCGCAACACTGTCACTGATTTAAGGCTTCCTATGAGAAAATCAACTGTGGGACAGATAAATTTCTCATACCGAGGTGCCAAGGTGTGGAATGGCCTCTCAACTGAGTGCAAAGAATCACGATCTCTACGAGTTTTTAAATCCTTTTTGAAATAATTCTAAATGTTTAGTTTTTCCTTTCACAGAACTATGGATTTACTTATTTGCTATTCTGTATTTTGACTATTATAAGTATTTTATTGTATCATATTGTAGTTTATATAAATACATATTTTTCAAAAGGAGGGCAACCCTCCTAAAACATATGAAAATGAAATGAAAATGAGAGTTCAACTACGGCTTCTGACAATGTCTAAGAAGCATATATGCGATGCTGCAACGATACAACGAATTTATTTCCAGTCTACACCATCCCAGATGAAAACATAGCACACAAATTGTTCTTTGGTCTGCGTATGTGCAGTTTGCCAAACAGTATGGATGAAGACTGTTAACTCCATTAGAAGGGGAGGTAAGGGAGCGGTCATTATTTATGACCGGGTTGGGGACTGAAGATAAAATGGTGGGGTAGCTGACAAAAATAAGCTGTGTTAGGTGGGGTAGAAGAATAATTTTTGACTACAGGGGTAGTGTAAAAACATATACCATATTTAAGCATAACTGCAGCCTTGTTCTACTGTTTTCCTTCGGTGAGGTAAAGAAAATTTGACTTAAGGAAATGGTATCGTAAAACTTTTTGAGGGCACATAATACTTTCTCTTCAGTCCCCACCCCGGCCATAAATAATGACCTCTCTCTAAGCAAGGCTTATATGGCCATTACCGTGTTCCTTTATGAGCCGAAAACAGCACCAAACCAGATCTTGTGGCTGTTCTTTCCCGCTAAGAAGGTTCCTCATATTTCATATAAGAATGAAGTTCCTTTGGTATTTGAGCTCCATGAAGATAACTATCCATAGAAGTTCTTGTGAACATTTGCTTCAATTTTAATCTGCATAAGTCTTTGAGAGATCGCACCATACCTAGAATTAATTACAATTAAATTCGCTTGTAGAGTTTCGTTCTGTGTACCATTTCAAAACTTTTCTTATTTGGAAAAAGAGGTAGAGATGGAATATGTTTAATTCTGCAAATGATGTGGGGTAGTGGCGAAGACAGAGTCGTCTCCATGGGGGTGTAGAAGAGGGAACTAAGCAAAAGATAAAATGGGGATGGATCCTGCAGTGGTAAAACAAAGCACCGAAAAGGGAGAGAAAAAATTGGGCGTAGCCCCCAGGAAAAAGTTTTGCTTGCACCCTGTAAATCATAGAGAAACACCCTTGCCAAAAATAGAGCGTCCTTTCAACATAGAAAACGGCAGACGAAATTGTTGAAATTTCAATAGACCGCTTACATATTTCGCATTTGTACCACCTAAAACGAGTTTAAGAGCATTGAAACACCAAGAAACCCCCGTGGCTCCGCCACTGGGATCTATGATTTGCCCCTGCGAAAGACCTAGGATTTGGCTCTAGATAACAAGCAGAGGCGTTGAAAGCTTAGCAGAGTGCTCAAAGGAGCTGTATTTCAGTGCATTGATGAGCTGAAACTTTTAGTGCCATAATCTTTTCAAACCTTGGTAGTACCCGTATAGGTCATTTCTCTCAAGATTTCCCCCCAGATTTAAGCTTGTTATAAGCACCATAGCTTTATCATTGGGGTGACTGCCCCCCTTGCCTCCTGGCTATGCCTCTGATGTTGGACACTATTCACTAAAAATGCAAGTAGACACAAAGGGTTGGTGCCAGCCACCGCAAACTGGGGGTTTCATTGGGCCATGCCATGTTAAGGATCATGCCCTTTAAGCAATATCGGTAAATTGGACTTAAGCTAAATATGCTTAAGATTTTCCCAATTTGAGCTTGAAATTATGCCCAAAGTATGCTTAACTTCAAAACTCATTTCATGGTCTGATATTGTGTTTGATATGAACAATGCAATGGCCTCTTCTAAATGTTTGAATTTGAACATTCGATTGGTATGTCAATTTAACAGATTTGAATATACTGGATGTGTCGATAGCAATCTACGAATGAAATCCGGCTGTTCTTTCTGATTTACCTGCAATGTTGCTCACCCTGGCTTGCATTCTTAAAATATTTTTTCATGCAAAAATGCTTTTTCCTATCATTTAACCTCATCCTTTGTGTGATACCAGTTTTTACATTTGATTTGGGAAGAAATGGAAGTGAGGGAAAACATTCCGAGGCTGGGAAATAGGCTTAGTATACGGTTATTTTCATAAGCATGTGAGCATGGGTATGTCTATAACCTTTATGCTTATAAAAACAGTGAGTGTAGCCTAGAATAAAAAGACCCACTTAAAGGGTAATGAAGAGCAATGGTACAAAATAGCAAAGAATTTTTACTTTACTAGGTATGCCCCACCTCCTACTTGGAACCTTTTATCCTCTAATTTGGAAGAAATATAAAATAGGTCATGGGGAGAACTGCAGGAGGGGATGTACCTCCAGTCCGCATCTGATACAGCAAGGTTCTATATTCTATGTGCTTAAACACTTTATGTTCTATATTCTATGTGCTTAAACACTTAAACACCTTAGACATTTTCAAGTGTCATGATTGATTTAAGCAAACAGATTCCATAAAAATTCACATTTTGCACAAAGTCTAGCTTCCAGATGCCATCCTAATTCATGAATAAACAACACACCTTCTAGCCTTGAAATTAATTCTTTGCATGTATCATCCGGTGTAATTTCTTTGGGTAGTAAACCATCCCCAGTTCTAATATTTAAACCAGCTCCAAACTTCCACAGGGTTTCAATGCAGGTTGTCTTACTTTTGCTGGCACAAATATGAACTGGAGTGAAATCATTATACATCGCAGAGCTGTATCTCCTTCTGTAATTTGCACCTGCAGCTAGCAAGATCTTTAAATAAGATACAAAACAATATCAATATGGAAACTGAATACTGTACTTAATGAAATTTTCATGCGAGTTTAAAATTCGCGCATCTTTCTTGCACAGTTAATTTTCGTGCACCGGGATTTGCACAAATCTAATCTTCGCACACACCATAGTGAGGAAAAACAATAGACACTTTATATGCAACTCTGCATATATCTTTCACATATGTCATGTTTGTTCTATGACAAGATACGATAAGCTAGTGATGATGCATAAAATGTTAAATGGACCATGACCTCAAAAATTGAAAAATCACGCAATCCAATTTCTGCACACTTCCTGAAAGGAGATATTGCGCACACATAAAATTTTCGTGCAGCAAAATGCGTGAAAATTAGGTAACATCGTGTGACCAATTCATAAGGGCACTGTACAAAACTAGATGTGACCGCAAATTTCGTGAATTACGTTAGGTCACTGAGGCGATTTAACTCTGAACTATTCCTTGCTAATTTTGTATTTGTAGATCCTATTTAGAGTTAAAGTAGGTCTTATTAAGAGGTAAAACATACTAGCAATAGTGCAACAGGAGACAATAAATTTGACCAAAATATCTAGTCCGCTTCTATTGTATCCATTGTTTTTATTCATAAGATACTTCCACATCCAACGATTTTCAAACAATCTTATTATACAATACCTCAATGAATTCTTTATCTGCATTGAAGCAAGCCATAATGAGAGGTGTTAATCCTGTATTGTCTTTAGCATCAACATTACAGCCACCTTTTATCTAGAGGAAGAAATATTCATACCTATTAGGCAAATCAAAATGAGTCTTATCCAAAAGAGTCATACTAAAAATGGTCTCTTACAGTCTTTAAAGGAGAACTGTCACTAGGAAAGTCACCAGGAAAATAGCCTTGCTATAGTGGGTACATACATGTATCAAATGCATCTAATGGTATATCAGGCCTCACTGTTTAAGGAGCATGATCATGCGCAAACACCTTGGCACAAACCTTGATGAGAAGTGGTGCACGTTTCATCAATGCATTATTTTTGGTTATTAGCCAGATTGCGCACCTTGATAAGTAATGGTGGACATAAATTATGTGTCACAATGCAAAATTGCACCAGGAGGTGCATGATCATTCATGCGTCTGCTAAAATGCTAGCAAGGAGGCCTGGTACATGTATCCAACAATGGTATGTACATCAAATATCATAATGTATAAAATAATGGTACTTTGTAAAAAGACACATACGAGTTCTTTAGCAACCAATGCTTGATTTTCAAATGCAGCTGAGTGCAAGGGGGTCTGCCCAGAACTGTCAGTCACATTTACATTTGCACCATGTTCAATCAAATATTGCAAGCATCTTATCTTCCCTTCCCTGGCAGCTACAAAAAGTGGGGTCTCTGGTGACTTAGCTTCAAGGGCTGCTCCATATTCCAATAATACCTTCACACATTGTTCATGGCCAGCATAGGTAGCCACCCAAAGGGGTGTCCAGGATGATTTGCTTTGATTGATACCATCAACTATAGCACCTAATATACAAAAGCAAGGGCAATTCACACCTATTGGGAAATCTGGGGGCAGTCAGAAACTTTATGACTTTTCAGAAATAGCTATGTCAATCGGGAAAGCTCTGAATCAATTGTGAAATATGTGAGTTCAAGGCCAATTATACTTTGAAGTACCAACTAAGAGTGCTTATGCTCGATCTTCCGAATATAAGAAAGGTACAAGCTTTATCTATCTATCTATTTATCTATAGGTATAAAAACTTATGAAAAAGAATAAGTATCTACGCACAAGCTTGGTTGTTAGTGGTTATAGTTATCAATAAATGATAATAAAAATAAATAAATTTGTGCAGAATCACTGTAAGCGGACATAATCGGATGAGCAAAAATTCATACAATTCAATTCCTCCCAAGTATCCAATTGAATTGGGTACTAGGGGGAAATCTCAAAACTGAAATTATTTACTCATGACCACATACAGCTTGCATAATGGCCAGAAGTCTGCCACTACCAACTTCTTACCTGCTTCTAGTAATAACCTTACACAATCGGCATCAAGCCCGTCGGAACGAAATTGATATTGGGGGGGCTGTAAATAAAGCAGACTGCACTTGGCTCCGGGAGAATTTTTGTTCGACCACGCCCTTTAGATTGCTGGAAAGCAACCTGCCTATGCAAATTGCCATTTTTAATGGATGAATTATTATTTACAGAATTAAGACAATTTTTGAAATGGAAGTTGTAAATTGGCTGGAATCTATGTATTTGCAGTCATCTACTAACATTACCAATGGCTGAAAAAGCAAACGGAATACTTTACAGCCATTGACAGCAAAACTTCCTTGCTGTCTCCGTGCAATGAACGCCAGCAATCAACTTAAGAAATCATAAACACTGCCAAAACAAAATTTAACGATCCTCTTAACACTCTTTTTCAATCACCTATGCTTGTGTGCTTTTGTGTGCTACATTAACTTTAATACACAAATCTTTGTTCGAAAATTGTCCAAAAATCTGCTTACCAAATAATCAA